>JAWQUT010000020.1:3088235-3155529 GCA_033807755.1 Ellobium chinense | reverse complement strand
CTACGTAAAGGACAGGCTTTATTAAATAGTTCAGAAAGTACCAAGAACTGCAGCACGACACAGAGAATGAGATCCACAACACTGCTTTTCCAACAAGTCAGCTTATTTTTTGGAACTTTGAATCGAGGGTGCGACTGTGCCTTGAGATAGGAGGAAGGAACATAGACTAACATTCCTTACAAAGGCTCATGCCAGTTTTTTGTTTTTGTAGGATGGTCATGCACAGAATAATTCATGCTCTCATCAAGAACAAAGTTCTTATTTATGATACATATTGAGGAAAACATGCAGTACTATTTTTCATTGTAATGTTATATGTTGAAAGATGAAATTTGTTTGCGTTCATTTTGAGCACATTTTTACCGCAAAAAATTTTGGAACCCGTTTTATTTTATTTTATTCCATTTTTTTCCCACAATATGGACCCATAGTTAGATATTTCACATGTGAGTTTTTTTCCTTTGTCCTGACTCAAAACCTCAATCTTGAACCTAACCTTCTATCTGTAAGCATCATATCATTTCATACTGTCCTGCAATCTAGATCAGTAAACATCATATGGTAATATTAGTGTTTTATTTAGATTAAATTAAATATAGAACCCATAGACATAACACCAAAACATGTTGTCAGGTGGTATGCTAAGTAGTGATGGGCCGATCCCTCATTTTGAAAAGTCCACTCGGCTCAATCTTTCGGTGGCCCGGATCATAAGGATCGATTACAGCTTGATCTTTTAGACTCCAGCTTTTTTGGCACGTGAGAGAAAGTCCGCGGTAAAAGTTGGTGATGCAGCCATAAGACTGACTAAAGATCAAGTATAGCGGCTCGCAGTTGCACTAGCAATCTGTTTATACAGTGTCATATTAAATTACCTTCCTCACGGATGGGTCTTTCTAGTCTCAACATTCTCGCCGGCTCCTCTATTCTCCGCCCCTCCCGCTACCGCCCTCCCTCCCTTAGTTTCACAGTTCTTATTTTGCCCTCCTTCCCATCACCCCCACCCCCCCCNCTCCAAAAATATCCAAAACGTTAGTATGAGTACATGTAGCGTGGCATTGTTTTCTTCGGGCCTTCTCTGGACTTTTGGGGCTGTTGCAATTTTTCTTCAGGGTCTTTCTTTTTTTCTTTCAGTCATTCATTTGTTTCATTTTCTTAGAGAGAGCAGTCTAAGCTAGGGCCTATCAGTTCTTCAGTAACTGAATCTCATCTGGCACCCTAAATGATCACATCCATATAAACATCTACACAAATGTACACACACTCACACATAGTATCTCACAAATCAGAGCCCTTTGTTACCCAATTAGCATCAACAGTACCAAACAACGCTTAGACATGATCTTCTCCTTCCAGCCCATTCCTGCTGTCACTGCTGACCCATTTTTCCCTTCCTTAACATAAACAATCTCAATTAGATCTAATTAGATTGTAGGAGGTGCGACACTGCCGCTGTAACTTCACGCTGAGCATGTTTGCTCAATTAATGTTGAGTTGAGCCAGATTAAAGTACTCAAAAAGATCAGAGCAAAATTCAATCTTTTTGACTCAAGCTGAACCCGTCAACTCGATTAATCGAGCCGCAGGCAAAGATTGACTCGGCTCGATCTTTTGAATCGAGCTGCCCAGCTTTAATGCGAAGCCCATGTGACTGCCAAAACGCCACTTGTTATCACAGTCCTAAAGACAAGGTATGGACAGCTGCAAGTCCCACGACGGCCAACTCGCTACACTGAAAAATCCCTATATAAAAGTATGGGTACCTGTATGCCCCACGATAGCCTTAACGACATAGTCAAAATCAACACATCATTATTCTTTTATTTTTCAATTAAAAAAAAAATGCCAAATATATCAAAGTAAAGCTAATTAGGAACTTGAGGAATACATGAAATATGAAGGTGAAATAACTTTTCGTTCAGAAGTTATACAAATTTGATAACCTTTCTGGGACATAAAATACCTACGACAGCAGGTGAAGGTTTAGAGATCATTCAAATCTTAATAAAGAAATAGTCCTGGACTTTAAATGAAGTTCATTTTCATTGAAAATTCCAACTCCGCCGGTTCACTTCTTGTAGATTACATTATGCCTGATGCAAATGGCATAACATGGGAGAATACTTTCAGCAGCATCTTTACATAACGTTAAAAATGAGTTCACGATAGATCATCTGAACTGAGCACTCTTATATCTCATATACACTACAGAATATGTTCGACAATTTCTAAAATTCAAACAAATCTCCATATAATAAATGTGAACCTGCGTTCTTATGGCCTTTGATGAGATGTGGATCAAATGGTTGCCTTGTCTACAGATCAACAAATCAAGTAACATCTGTCACCAACTGTGTTTATTAGTTTAATTTTTACGAGAATAACAGCGTACAAAAACATATTGGCAAAATATATATCCATGTGCGCAATACAGTAGGACAAAGCTTCATATTCTCAAACTAATGAAACAGGCAAATTAAGAATCCAGTATCTGTGAATGAACTGACAACCGTCCATTGTATTGCAGAATATTCTTTCAGGACTACTGGTGAAGAAATTTTGATTTCACTACAGAGACAAAATGTACCTTATCATTTTCATTTATTAATTTCCCAGCTGAGGTGTAACTAGCTGTGACACAACAGACTTTCTATATGGGTTCTTACTGAAGTGTCCACTCACAAACCAATATCAGATAAATAGAGATGAAAAAATGGGATCAACAGATCATCATGCCTTGTGATAAACACCATATTTTGATTAAGGGAGAGAGCAGAAACTCCAAAGTTTGCAAGAAGCTCAAGAAGGATCCACAATCAGATACCCAGAAGAAAAATTAACAGAAAACTCTTCACAAAGCTCCAGGGGAAAATGAGCGCATATTTAGCTGTGGTGATGGAAAAATATTTCAGTTAACAAGTAAACAGGTAGAAACAAGAAAAATTGTTACAATTTACCTAATTTCAATCTCCATACCTGTACATGGATTCAAGAATTACATGTTACAAAAATTGTGAGAAAGAAATAAAGTCTTACATTACAGCTTATCCACAATAAAGCACACCAATTCAATGCCACATCATATCAAATAAACATTTCTCATGGAATGTGAAGCCAGACTCGCACAGGATTACACCCATTACTTCTGTGTACACAGCTCCTGCCTCTGATGAGAGTATTGTGCTCATATTCCAAAAGTACAAAAATCCAGGTGATGTCAGCAAGGAAACACACTTCAACAAGAAAATGAGTTGCAAATTATGGAACACTGTTTACATCTTTGCAGTTCATAACTGACCAACACTGATGACGTCTGAGATAAGGCAAAGCATCATTCTTCCAAGTTCTTTCAATCCCATGAAATTAACATATTTCCATTTGCGCTTACTGTCACTGTTTTACAGTGTAAATGCCAAAAAAAAAAAATGGACAGTAGAGTGTGCATCAAACTGTAAAGCATAATCATCTATATGAAGCAGTGTGATCTAATGGTTGTGGTGCTGGACTCAAGATCTAAAGGTCATGGGTTTGATTCCGGACCATGGTCATGTTGTAAGTGCATTGGGAAAGCATTCCATCAACATTTTCCTCAGTGAAAGATATTGTCAGAGTGCTTGTGATCAGCATCTCCAAATGGCAATGGCACGGAATACTCCCCAGGGAGTTGATAAGGTCCTGGCTTGCTGGGGAAATGTAGTGTGAAGTCGCACGACTAGATATTAGCCTGGATGCAAAACTTATAAACCTTGTTAATACTATTACCATTATTATAATCACTATCTACTGTCCAATTTTTTTTTCATTTATGCTGTTCAACCACATCCCTCATTTTCTATAAATGGCATCTGCACACGCCTGAACACACTTACCTCCTAATGACTAAAATGTATCTTTTTTTTTTTTAATTGGAATCTCTCTAATCCCTAATTAACTTTGCCTATATGTGCCCCCACTTTAATCTAGTTATTAACAGAGAATTCAATGTTTTCTAGTGTTTTGTTCAAAGTCCCACAGCAACGGGCCTGGTCATGTTTTTTGGATGAAATTTAATCAAGGAACATTTCTAAAAGGTCACAAAAGGACTTAAAGAACTAAAATATCTATGGGATGAGAGCACCGCAACAACAGGCAGTTTCTTTCAAGTAATGTACATGGTTTGAAGTAATGAGGATATGCTGCATGCACTTTATATGTATGCTTCTCAAATCCATCTAACCTCAAATTCAAACCCTTGCAGTTTCCTGTATGTTTTAACAACAAAAAAAAAAAACAGGGACAAAAGTCATTCAGTCAACTGTTGTACCGAAACTGGTCTGATGTACAAGGAACTCGTGAATATGTATTTAATCCTGCCGAATCAGCAAAGGCAAAAATAATAAGGAGGCGAACAAGAGCAAGATCTATTTGCAAGTTCTCCACTGTGTTCCATACAGGTCTATCCTGCAAAGCTGATGAACTCAATAACAGCGTGAACAGCTATTCTGCGCACAACTGAAAAGATAAACTGCAAAGCCAGCATAAAGCAAGAACACTTTTATGGCATGAATATTATAACAGACCATTTAAATATTGATGTAACATTTTTTTCCTTCAAAAGTACGCAATTTATGTCCCACACCTTTGCAAAAACAGGCGTGGTGAAAATGCAGTCTACTTCCAGTGTGTTTTTTTTATAAAAGTCTAACAGATAATTTGTAATGCAGCAGACAATGGTTATAACAAAAACGGTTGAACTAAAAGCACCGTTAAACCCAAAGGAATGAACAGGCCCTGTTTGTAGTTTCCTTTTTAGGCTGTTCTGGTATAAGTCTTTGGTCTTTTATTTTCTTCATTTTAGACTGCTGTGTCTTAACTGAACATAGGTCTTTGGTCCCACAGATTTTGTTTTAACCATTGTCTACTTTGTCATGCATGTGTGCATTAAAATTAAAGTATACAAGGTGAACTTCATAAGAAGCTAAACATCTTTATTCACTGCTGCGCTCACATGTTAGCCTGATTCTGACTCATACTGAAGCTGACTGCTTGTTTTCAGACGTCCAACCTCCAAATTTCTTTTCTGGGAAAGGTTTATGATAAAATTGTGGGAGATTTCAATTCACCATGGGAGACTGATGTATGTAGACACACAAGCAAACAGACACAGACCAATAGCCAGCCATATGCCACACTGACAGAATCCATCAAATATATATAACACTGTGACAACAGGCCTAAGCAAACATGTAGTTTACCATCAGCAAAACCAAACTTGGCTCCTTTTTGCAAGCATTTGTACATGTGCCATGCATTGCCGATATTGATCCTTTCTGTGTAAGGTAAAATAGAAACACGTTACGCATATTAAGGCTGGAACAGGTGTCCCTCCTCTCTTTTCCCAAACCAAATATAGATATACAATCGCCCTCCGCTTAATCCCCTTTTTCGCTTAATTGCCTCGTGTCCCAGGGAACCGAATTTTTTTGTATATAAAACTCACTGGATAATCCCCTCTCACGCCAGATAATCGACCACTCTGCAGCGTCCTTGAATTCAAAGATCAGCTGTTAAGGATTACAGTTGACAAACAAATATGTACACAGACGGTTTAACTGCGTGACAGATGGCAGACCGATTGACAGGTGTGAGAAGCCTTTCCTCCCCCCTTCCCCCTCCCCTTGTCCCCCTTCGTCCCACCACCATTGCCCGTCCGATAATGCTAATGTGCCAAAAGCCATATAGTCTCCCCCCACACCTTTCATCTCAACGAGGCGGAGAATGTAAACATTGTATGGTGTCTGTCTGGTGGATTTCAGCTAGATCAGAGAACGTGTCATGTGGATGAACGGTCGATCCCGACCACGTCATCCTACTTCCTACTGTCTGCTGAGCTACTGCGAGGTGACCAATGAGAGAGACCATGGAGATCAAACATTTTGTGTGCTACAACACCGTCAAACTCAAGTCTGTCCTGAGTCTGGAGACGAGAAAGCGTCAATGCACGACATCAAAGAAACTTAACCCCATTACCAAAAATATGGCCGAAATTACCTTCTCCACTTAATCGCCCACTTTTTCCATGATCCCGAGGACGGGCAAGCCGAGTCGACTGTATATTCTTTTAAAATAAGGGTAGATTTTATCATGGCAGATTCAAACAATTTGTTGGAGTCTTCCACAACAGAACGGGAGGGTTGGAAAATTTGTATCATTTTGTTCTTCGCATCAAAACTCTCTACTGGCATGTCAGATAGATATGGATGTGTTAAAGGGCAAATAAAATATACACAGCAGAACTCCACTAACTCAAATTGGGTATTTGCTAAAAATCGGAGTTAGAAAAATTTTACATGAAATATACAGCAAGGGACTAGAACTTCATAATGATTATACCAAGAAATCGAGTTCAAGAATTTTGGGCTCATGGGGTTCTATTGTAATTAAGAAGGCCCATCTCATTTTATTCCTCAGTTTAAAGAACAGTTTTCACAATGTTCTTCAAATAAAAGCAAATTAGGCAGGTCATTTATATTAGCAAAGTTATAATACAGTCGAGTCTGCTTAACTCCAATTCGCTGGGACCACCCCAATGAGTTGGAGAAATCAGAATTCGACTCATGATTTCCAAGGCTAGTCAACCGTATGCGAGCGAGCGAGCACCCTGGGGAGGTCACGAGGGCAATTCAACAAGGGAAGTAACTAAAGATGGCATAGTGGGGAAGTATTTTAAATGGGATTATTTCTTTGTATAAGAAATCGCTCTAAGTAGTAGCTTAACCCTTAAGATGCTAAGGCCTTTTATATACGTTGTAATCCTGGTTGCTAAGGGTTTCCAAAAAAATAAGACAAAATAAAGGTGTTTTCGAAAAAAAAATTGTTACATAACAACTAAACATAGCAGAGGCATGAAACTTTCAGGACATGTACAGGTATGGACTAGCTATATGATAGTGCATTTAATTATGCAAAGTAGGTCATGTGATCATGGTGGCCATATTGAAAAATGATGAGTTTCCATAAAAACATATATTATTGAAAAAACCCTGTGACTTTAGCATCAAATATGTACTTAGATGTTGTTTGAAGGTTTAAAAAGTTATGAAAAATGAATGGAAATAAAATTCTGACAGCGAAATTGCAATGTTGTTTGTGTTATTTATTTGAACTCATTGTAAAAGTAACAGTCGACAATGGAATGAATAATGAAATAATTGGCAACTGGATGATTTGGAGAAAAAAAAACAACTGTAGGTCAACAACTATTCATGGCAGGACTATAATTTTGTCTAGGTCTAAGTTCATAACGCCTACTGAATTTTCATTAAAATTGATCAGCCACTCAGTGGGATTGCCAGTCTCTTCATCAGTAAGAATATCCCAATTCCACCCAGGGTCACGCCCACCTGGGACACGCCCCCTCCTTGGTCCCCCCATTTCCATCACCCGTGGGTCCAAGTTCATCGTCATCGCTAAATCTAGTAGACTCCCCATTCCCATTGAAACTCGACCATGAATCTTCCTTTTCGTCTCCGACATCCTCGCCAGAATCACTATCGTGAGGATAAACTTGCCCTTCATCATCTGATTCCATGATCAGAATGTAAACATCAACCAAAACATCAATAACTCACAGAGTTTCAGGCGCTCGGGCGTGAAAAAAATTCAGCGTGCGGAGGTTTCTATTGTGAATCAAGGGATATCACCCAGAAATAATCAAAGCTTTGTACAATTCTTTATTCGCACCGGAAAAGAGGTACCCCATGGGTTTCGCCTTTTGGCGAACGTCGCTACCGGAACGCGTTTTGAACCTTTCGCCAAAAGGCGAAAATCGCACGATAAGGGTTAATAGATGAAGAGGCCTCCGCTTTTTCCACTTGTTCCCGGTTTTTCAAGATCGTAAAAAGCGTGCTAGCGGGAACGCCATACTTCTCAGCTATGACATTCTTCGACATCACACCTTTGTCGATTTCCTGGAGCATATTAATATTCGACTCAAAGGAAAGAGTCTTGGGGTTTCTCTTTACAGGATTAGAGGAAGCCATTATTTAGAGGACAAATTCAACTTAATTCAAGTTGAAAATGATAAAGATGGGTCACCCGTACGCGAGCGAGCGAGCACACTGGGGAGGTCACGAGGGCAGCCCCTTGTTTATTTACCGTCACAGTGCAATGGGCCAGATGCGTTGTATGTACTGCTGCCGAGATGTTTAATTATCGATCGATTTTTCAGCACCTCCGAGCCCTCCCACATTCTCTTCCCCCTACTGTCTTATCAGCAGCGGTGTAATACACACGCCCTACTTATTATGCTGCGGTTAATGGCACTCGCAGTGTCCAGTTTTATTGCCTCTCTCTTTCCGCGGCACCGTCTCGTTTGTTTTTCAAGCCGTCGGCGTTGTTTGGTGCCACGCGGGGAGGACGCCAGGAGATGATTTTGCCTTTGTGGCAGCAATGGGCAGTTGGACTAATCAGAAATGGGCATTAATTACTTCGTCTTATGCAAGGATAATTAATAGACGCAAAGAAGGAAAAAAAACTATTATTTCTTTTTCTTTCGACTAATAAGTAATTGGAGGAATCCGATTTCGACATACATGGACTCGACTGTATTCAATATATTCTTCATCATATGAGACTGAATAACATAGATCTAATGCAAAGAAGTGCTAATATTATTACACAAATTTTGAGCCGTTTGGTATGACGAAGTCTCTCTCTTGCACATTATTATACAAACATTCCTTGAAAATGTGACAGTTCCCTCAAACATCCTTTGCCTTTAAAGGTGCTTCCACTGGAACACGGTAACATGAGATCCACAAGACCCAATAAATCATTCCCTAAATCCATATTTTGGATTATCCATGAAAATGAAAAATAAAAATTGCATGCCTGAATGTATTCTGCAACATGGCAACAAAGATTGTACTTTGCCAAGCATGACTTTTAAATAATGAATAATGAGCCTCTGTCCGGTCTTAAGATAAATAAGTCAGAGCTGGAGGTAGCTTGTAAGGGCGCTGCAAGTGCAAATGGAAAAATAGGTGGTTGAGGGTTTACGACTTCTTCAGACTAGTGTGTTTTTCAGATTAAAACGTGACGTTTTGTAACATGCATAACAAGTTACACAAGAAAATGTTAGGACTTAAGAAACAGTTTATGATATCACTAGTTTCGTATTCAGCATTTTCATAAAGAATGTGTTCAAGTGTACCAAACATTCTGTCACTCCACAGAAAATCTGATGAGTAACTCACAACACTGTTTACTTTATCTAGCATTCACAGTCGAGCCAGTTAAACATCCTTCACCTCCATGAGCATTTTTGTTTTAATTTTCTTAGCTCTCAAACATCCTCCATCTCACCAATATCCACATCGGTGGTCACTGTTAACACATCAACTGAAGATGCAATTTCTTGAGTTGACATCTTACTAGCAGAAGCTATGCTGTCTCCATCGTCTATCATCTCATTGTCTTTCCAGCCACTGTCAGATCCATCACCAATCTCAGCAGAAGCTTGAGTAGAACTCTCCTCATCCGTCTTCACCTCCAGACCAATTCTACTGGCCATCTCTCTCTGTTTCCTCAAGATTGCCTCCTTAGCTCTAGCGATGGCCACCGAAATGTCTACCTCTTCATCATCCTCATCCCCATCCTCATCCTGCCCATCAGATGAATCGTCCTTAGGCTCTGGAGTGGCTGGCCTCTCAGGAAGATCAGCAGCATCAAATTCATTGTTACTGTCCAGGGCATTCAACACCTCAAGATCCTCAGCTGGGGTGGGGGTCTCCGGTCTGTCAATGTCCATCTCTCTTCTTGCCATCTGCCGCCTGAATCGTTTCCTTGCAGCTTTTTTGCTAAATGAAAACAAAAATTTCAAAACTTGCAACTTAACGTTGTAAGACACATAAAAGGAAAAAAAAACCACAAAGTTCATCTGGCAAAGTGAACACAGCTCCTAACATTTCCTAGTGACCAGAGTGCTGACAATACTTTTCACCATCCGATATAACTTTTGCAACAAATCCAGTTGGCTCCCCTTGAAATCTTTCATAGTCTTTGAGGGGTATACCTAACCCACAACCTTGTCATCCTGAATCCAGTGCTGTTACCACTGGAGCACTCTGATCAAAAGTGCCGTATCAAATCATTCTAAGCAATGCTAAAACAAGAAAGCTTTCAGCCAAGAAGAATATGAATTACTTTATGGAACTGTGCCTCTTAAACAGTTCATTAAGCCTGATAGAAAAAAAAAAATGCAGTCAAGACTACAGAAGCTGGATAATGTATACTGTGGACCCCATTTATAATATATACAGCTATATATAGCCTTATATACAGTAGAACCTCGCTTACAATGGCATAAATATGACAGAAATTTTTAAATTCTAATGATGCCAGCTGAAGTTAAAGTCAAATATGGTAAATAAGTCAAATTCAAGTCCTGTGGGTATGTGTTTAAATGCCCTAAAATAATGTTCCAGGTAGACTCAAATACACATATTAAAGTGATTTATACCAAGCAAGCACTATTCTGAAATATCTCCCACGTCTTAAAGTACCCGCTAGCTTCAATAAGTCATATTAAAAACATGCACTTAATTTTAATAGAAAACATTTTGGGCCATCCTATAAATTTCATAAAAAGTATGTTTGAGAGTATACACATGCCAATTTTCCTTTACTTACTATGGGATTTAAAAAATTTATATCGAAAAATAATTAAAATAACACAAACAACCAAACAAAACCATTTACCTATATTTAGATCTATATCCTCAACTACACAATATGAAACAGGTTCTCACATTTTTCTCTGCTCTCGCAGCTTTTTCTTATACTCCAGATACTCATCCTCAAATATGGCATTGATAGTATCAGTAGGGATCGAGGAGTCATTCTTCAAGAGCTGTATGTAAACGCCTCCTGGTGTGCGGCGACGGTAACCATCCTGTTAATAAAGGAGTGGATTATTTCATATGACTGCAGTGATTAAGATGATCCTATGATCTAATTATGGTTTTGAATTTCAGCTACATTGTGTATACATTCTGGGTGTCAAATAATAGCTTTTGATTTTGTCATATGTAAAATTAAATCCACAATATTCATTCTGTGTTTAAAACATTATCACTTTCTTATGACCCTGAAATTTATGATTAACTAATAAAAATAAAATTATAGTGAGTGTGGTACTTGGATCACATCTGTGCCATCATAAAGGCAGCAAAAAGTAACCTATGGATCATGTTATTTATCACTCATTAATAGTTGGTCACTAACTGTCCATCAACCTCTCTCACCCCCCTGTTGACAGAGGTGGTAACCTTTCAGTCAGTACACTATTCCAGACAAGAAAACACTTCACTGACAAAGTCATTACAGCTAACAGCTCTACACAGCAAGCTTTAATAAATGCAAATTCCAGAGAAACAATCAATTACATAGGCCTGCCCAACTTTCATATCCAACAAATGCAACAAAGCTAAAGGCAGGACAATGTAAAAAAAATTTTTTTTTTAAAATTTATGTTAAATAATGGCTCTATTCAAATAATTAAAATAGCAAGCAATCTAAGAAAATCATATGGAAAATGCTTGGGCACTGATTCTAGGAGCTGGATTCTCTCACATGATTAGTTGTCATCAAACAATCAGTTTTACTTTCTAGGCATTCTCATACATTTCCCTCTACAGATTTGCTACAGAATGATAACAAACAAAATTCCATGACTCTTCCATGGTGTTTCCAGGTGATCTATTGTGTTTCCACAACAACTACTTAAAATCACCACCACACTACAATTTTCGTTGTATGAACTTTATACGCTCATAGATAAGTTTCCATTTCAGTTTATGCACAAAACAGTAGTTCCAAATAATGTTATAAAAGATTACTTTGATGTTGTTGAATTTCCTATGATTTTTACAGGAGTGTTAGCCATTCCTGCTGATTTCAGATATTTTCCAGACCTGGAACACCAGTGGCGAATTCACGTGATTATTCTAGACTCTCCAGATTTGTGACAATTCTGCCTTTGACAATTTCAGTATCTATACACTGTTACATGCTTAAAGCCCCATGTACCAAGCTGTTTAACTAAAACTCCTATATGAAGCAACACGCATATCCAAACCATCGAGCATTATGTTGTGTTGGGTAGAAATAAGATACCAAATTGAGTGCATACATTAGTCATCATTCCTCCTGCTTCCTCCACATCTTCTGTCATGTAGTATAGTTTGATTGCAAGATCCTTCCCAATCTCTTCTACAATTCGTGCTGAAAAGATGAAAAACAATTTGACAGCCATACTCTTCACAATATATTTATCACTATGGTGAACTGAGGTGTAAATTAATCACAACTACAGAGAAATTGAGCAACTACAATTCCACAGGTAAAGGAGCTGCAGCCAAGCTTAAAATTATGACAACAATAAATACAAGTCACGACTGAAAGGTTAATAAATTCCCTTAAAAGACTTATCCTCACTGGTATGGCACCGGGGCATAATGCTATCTACCTCTTTGCTATACCATGGATGTCACACAAGCCTCAGATGGAAACAGTTTCTTGTCCATTACCGTTTGCACCTGAGGTAATTGTCACATCCATGGCACAGTACAGAGGTAATAGTGCTTACTCGCTCTTGCACCACACTAACAACATTATAAGCTCAAAATCATACAGACATTAGTATAGACTTAAATTTAGTTCAGCTACCATTCCTGAAAAAATTCAAATGACAAAGTCAAACATTCACACATCATGTCAGAAGTGTAAGTCTATTCCACATCAATTCTCATCAACTTAATCTACTGTAAGACAACAGCAAGAATAAGAAATATTACAAATGTTGCTAAAATCAGGGTTGGGCACATTCACGGAAAATCGGGAACTGCGTTCCGTTCTCCGTTCAGTGCCAAAATAGGGAACTGCGTTCCGTTCCACGTTCAGCCGAGACTTTCAAATTCCGTTCCGTTCACCCGTTCCACGTCTGAGGAACTTAGTTCCGATCTCCGGTCCGTTCCGTTTACTTTTCCCGCCGAAAATAGCACGTGTTTCCGACTGTTGATTTCACAAAGGGAAACGAGGATTTTGATGTTTAATGAATGTTACTCTGTGTGTGAGTATTTTCCATGGAGAAGTTCAGTTTCGGAGGCGCAAGATGTAACTGTTACTTGGTGATGAAGAACATGATACCATTTATCCCTTCCTTAAAGGACAAAAAAAAACCCAAAACACATCCAGATTCATTTAATAACTCTGAGTAAGTGCAGTGTGCGCCACAAAAACAGAAAAAAAATTTGAGCCTCTCCTCCTTCCAGAATTCACTGCAAGTGAGATTCATCTGGAGAAATTACATGTGCACACACCATACATACTTACAATTTCTTATAAATTTGAGGATTTATTTACGATTGCACGAACCCCCTCCCCCCCCCAAAAAAAGAGAGATTGTGATATATTCGAGATCATAAAGGCATGAGTCACAATTTTGGACAAAAGTCGCTATTACAGTAAAATCCTGGCATTTCTTGTTCTTAAAGTCGATGTAATCTGTTGCGTGGTTCTGGTTGGTTCTAAACAGGTATTTTTTAAAGGATCCTTGACAAGCAACGCTGCAATTACAATTGCCGACGTCATGTGTATGAAAACCAGTGGGCCGTCTTCCTAACCCACTGCCGCCCTCCGCTTTCTTCGTGTGTACTATATCCCGCCCCTAGTTCTCTAATCCTCCGCCCTTTTCACCTGCCCATCTACGTTACCCAATGAGCCTTTATTTCGCTTTCCATAATTATTTATGGCTTTCAAGTTGGTGTTCAACTGTCAGGCACCACTCACGGTCACGATACAGTCCTCTCGATGGGCGTAGCGTTGTTTCGCGAGAGACGGACTTGAGGCGGTCAAGCCTCCTGACGCAGTCCTGGATACCAGGTGTCATCACGTCTTTATCAGTAAGGAGACACGCTTCACTTGCGATTAAAAGTGATAAGCCAGTCCTTGTTGTGTAATGCGGACGGCAACAGCAGCTTCGTCTCGGCGGTCTTATTTAGTACTTTACCTGACGCCATAAAAGGGCAGGAGTGACAAACTGATCTTGCCGATTGGAAAAATGACCGTTATGAGGTCGAACGAAGCTGGTGATCCTAGTGCGGCGAGTGCAATAACTGCGGAAAAAATGAAAAAAAAAACCCTGGTCCTGATGTGTGAACGGAATTTGAACGGACTTGAAAATGAACTTAGTTCCGATCCGTTCCCGAAAAATCACGAACTCCGTTCACGATCGCGTTCATAAAGAAACAACAAAACTCCGTTCGCTCCGTTCACGAAACTGGAACTAAGTTCCGGAACTAAGTTCATATGAACGGAGTTCCACCCAACCCTGGCTAAAATACTTACTGAAAAGGTCAATCTTGGGCTCATTCAAGCCTTTGGTGATAGCAGAAACAACATCAGAAATCTCATCATCTGCAGTTACCCCTAGAGTTCGCTTCTTATGCCTGTCATATGTCCTGTGTCCCAGACGTTCTTTCATAGTTCGTTTGCGTTTGCGATTCTCATGCCTCTTCACCTCCTTCTCCAAATCAACCACTTCACCAAAAATATCATCCTTAGCATCATCAAATTCATCTGGATCAATTTCTAGGTCTGGCCGTTCATCTTCCCTAGCTTTTGTAAAATCATAAGATTCAACATCCCTACTGTCCATATGAATCACAGAATTATTCACCCCAAATGTTCTGACTTCATGAGCTAAAACCTGCTCAGTTAACACAGAGCCCCAGATATTGTTCTTCTTTCTTTGTTGAGCCACACTAGAAGAGGCCAGACCCACTGCATTACTGGATCGCAGTGGATTGATGAAAGGTGTGTCTGTTTTGTCTTGATTCATGTGAAATCTTTCCCCTGGTGAACGAGGTTTCTTCCATGCTGAAGGGTAGTCTTCATCACTTGAGTCATTACTTTCATCAGAATTAATGACAATCTGTGGTATTCTTGAACGATAATCTAAACTCTGAGGAGCAAAATCTTTGCTGGAAGTACTGTGCACTGCAGGTGTGTTGTTAAAAGTTGTCTGGAACAGAAAAACCTGTGCATCAGATTTAAAGACAATTCTTCTTCAGCAGAAAAGAGATTAGTAGAAGTACCAAATTCATACAGGTGTATTTAAATTCCCAAATGCATCCTCAAACTCATATTTCTGCCTCTTTAGTGCCTTCAGCATTATAAGTCATGACATGTAGGTCTCTACTCAATGCACATTAACATAAAAACTTTTCTATATAAAGATATGATAATAAATGGATGGTGTAAACATATATCTTAATATTGTCCCTTGAGAAAAATGAGAGCCTAATTACCTTAAAATGCCATTCTGGGTGAAATCAGGATAACACAGATTTGGGAGTCTTGGTCTTTCATATAACATCCCAATCCAGACAAAACAGTCTGCATTTATCATATTAAGTATTTTTTTTCTTATTGGACATCATACTTCACTTGTATTTTTTTTTTTCAAAAAAGTGCCAGTAGCAGCTGAGACATTTAAGGCTCTCAAGGGCAATATTATTTAAAGTTAAAAAGGTAGACAAGAGTTAACCCACAAGTTATATATACAAATCATTTCTCTGGAAAGGGTGGCTGGAAGTAGATTACAATGAAAGAGTAGGCAAAAAGGAATTCATACTTTTTAAGGGATAACTATTATATGTAATACACATCTTTTTTCATCATGAATTCATCTGTTGTTAGATTAGCATTCTATGAAGATGCTAGCTAACTGATGAATG
Source organism: Ellobium chinense (assembly GCA_033807755.1). Lineage (NCBI taxonomy): Eukaryota > Metazoa > Mollusca > Gastropoda > Ellobiida > Ellobiidae > Ellobium > Ellobium chinense. The sequence continues at coordinate 3,139,750 of JAWQUT010000020.1, read as the reverse complement.
ATGGAGTTTGTCCATTAAAACTAATGTAACTGGAATCCTCACACTTCAAGATGTATTCATGGGTGTTGAGGCACAGGAGAGTGGTGGAAAAAAGAAGGACTGGCTCTGACTAAAAAGTAAAAGTGGAGAAGAATGGATAAGACCCACACATCATTCTAACCAGAACTCAAATACCTACTAAACTTCAAACCTAACCAACCCTACCCTTTACCCTAACCCAAGTGCCCATCAAGAAGGATGCTTAACTCAAGATGAGTACCTAACCCTAACGTCTGTCTAAACAGGAGCATCGGATGTGAGTCTTGTTCAGAATTCCTCCTTAACTAGAGATCTAGAAAAAATTGGATCTTTGATATACATGTATATGGATGTAGTGAAGGGTTCTAATATCGACAGTGTTCTATGAATCGAGAGGGTAAACAAAACAGCCCAGCCTCGTTAGTTCCAGTGTTTCATGAAAACAGTAGCAGACATCTGGTCTTCGCCGAAACATACTTTGTTCCCGCATGTTGTTTTCGTTGATATCATGTGAATAAAGCAAGTTTTGAACAAAAAAAGATGATGGTACAGAATTTGCTCTCACTTTTACTCAAATATGACCAAATATTGCTCAACTTTGACCCCACAGTAAACAGGGTTATGGGTCAAAATATGCAAAATATGCTGACAGCTGATTCCACAGGCATCTCTCCAATCAACTGCCATAGCGGCTTTTCCAATTTTAAGGCCGCTACTATGGACCATTTTGATTTTTGAATGATGAGTCCCTTAAAAAATTTTCAGAAAGGCACCATTGGTTTCAGCAATAACCTTCTTTAGGGTAGGCCAAGTTATGATTCTCATGTGATTGTCATACTTTGTGGCCAAGTTCAAAAGTTTGGTTTATTGAAGTTCAGAGAAAAACTGTAACACCTTCTCACATCCTTGAGCTCAGAAATATTTATTAATTGTCCTAAATCTAGCATCTGGATCACCAATTTCCAGTGGAAGACAAAAGATGCCACTTTGGAGAGTAGTAACTGTTGCCATTTTTTTTCTATCTTTTACTTTTAGTCACTAATTTTGGTCCGGCATCTCTTGTGTTTTGAAGGAAAATTGTACTACTACTTCACTTAACTTGATTGAGATTGATACTGAAGATTTTCTTTAGAGAGGCCGAGCTTTGAGACCTATCCTCGAAGTGCCGGTAACCGCCGTCTTATTATTTGCCGCGATTTCCCGATTAGATTTGCTCACAGAATCTTACCAGACTTTCACATTTTAAGCAAAGACCATTTTCATGTCAGTTCAGCTTTGTTTTGAGTGGCAGAAGTCAACCACCGTCTTGAAATAGTTATCAACTGTTGTCTCTGTCGATATTTCACTACCAACGGCCTCGTGCCGATTACCGCCGCTCTACTTCCGGATCAATATGCATGACGATGTTGCCACCAGTACAGATTTTTCCTGTAAGGCAGGGTAAAATGGTTTCACGAAAAGTCGTTTTTCTTAGGAAGAAATCGCTCGTAAATTATTGGAAAATAAACAAGAAATTTCGGATCAATGCATAAAATGCTTGGCTTTATTCTGTTTAATTGTAAACTGATAGATTTTTTTTTATATTTCATACCGTGAGTAGGAAATGGGAAAAGAATAACATCTCGCTATTGGGGAAAAGCACATGGCCAGGGTGGCAACACAAACATGCGGCCCGCTGTTTTAGCAATGTTAGACCTTAATTTTTCCCCCTCAAAGAAAGTCTTTTTCTTGAGAAACGTTATGAGACAGATGTCATATAACTTTACTGAAAATCAGATTAAGCTCTCTATTTTTCAATATTGCATTTTTCATTTCACAAAACAATAAAATGTCACGGTTGTTGCATCGCCACTTTCAGTGAGCAAAAATGCGCTACGTGGTCTTGGTAAATTGATCATACAAACCTCTGAATCATTTATTTTTCCACCATTCAAAATTATTTTGTTGGAGAAATAAATAAAACACTGTCTGCTGTCAAAATCCAAGGGAAATCACTATAAATTTTGAGGGAAACTAGTTGCAAATGGATGATGGCGATTACTGGCACGAGCCGGTTACTCAACTACTGGCACTAGAGGATATAGTCATATGATATATGACTCATTATGAGGCTACATGATAAGTCTAGATCTACATGCAACAGAAAAGTCAGTAGCATTGGCCTTAAAAGACGTTGCGATTCCAAGAACATGGCGGGAGAGAATGCAAACTTTCCAGTGACAAACTTTTATAAAATTAAATATAGTCTAGTCTAGCTAAGAACTTCACAGCTGTATTACTATACTAGAGTATCAGTATCAGTGTATGGAGTAGACCTCTAAACAAATACAGTTTTTTCTGATTGGATTTGAATTTGGACTTTATGTAAGTGGAGCATTTTGCTATTGGTTTCATATTTTTGAAAATATTCTCCCGCAAATCGTTAGGATCACGATATTCGACCACCCAATGACAGTGATCTAGATTTTGCCGTTTGCTTTGATTTTGATGAAATGTGACAAAAGTCAATCCCGTCTCATGTCATGGTCTAATATCCTGTTAAAAAAAAAAAAAAAACTACAGAGGTCTCTTGATCTTATAAATGATCTTCCTTGAGATGTGGACCTCCATCTCTGCACTAAATCTGAATCCCTTTTTGATAACACCCGCCAAACACCCACACACTCACACACAATCATTCTCAATCACAATGCCTAAATCCTAAAAACGTGCTTCATTCGGTATGCACATAGCTATGCCACACACAGATCTGGGCGTAATAGCGTTATCATTTATTTTGTTTCGCCATCCATTCATATTACTTGCAATGATTACCTGGTCGTCGTCGGAATCGCTGCATTCTCCATCTTCGAGCTCGACGTCTCGTTCCTCACCTGCCATCTTGATTATTTGTGCACTCTTTTGTATGTGAAGGTAAGAACGACTGACCTAGATCTTTGAGGTCCCAGGTACTGAATATGTTTCCGTGTGCGTACATTAGGCCTGATAATCACAAACACTACAGGCACGTGTGCTGTGCATAGCCTGCCGCGGGAAATATCTCGAATCATCCTAGCATAAGTGAGTGGAAAGGCAAATTCTTCTGCTACATTATAATTCATTAGTAAGGGGGAGGCATGTGAGCCCGGTCTGATTATTAATTAATTTGTTTGAATGATGTTACATACTTTTCTAGGGAAGTGTGTCATTATAAGGGCTTGTACCAAATTACTGTGAAAGATTAATTTTGAGAAGAAGACCCGAAAAAACTACCCTCTAAATTTCCTGTCCCTACCGAGAATCGAACCCAGGGTCTCTCAGCTTGCAAGTCTGAACGTACTACCAATGCTTACCACAGGGACGCCAACTTCACAGCGATTTAATATGCGAAACCTTGATTCATAATACAACCTAAAGCAAATTTTCAGAAGTGTTATTTGTCATATTAGATGGAGAAATAAGTCAAAAGAAATGCCTNGTAAGGTTACCCTGTTTACTGAGTGAAAAGGCCTAAAATATTAGGGTGTCTGCTTCACTGCCTAAGTTCTCAAAATCTAACTGGTTCAGGTGCATTTTTCTTTGTGTCAAAATTTGGAGGAAGAGCTAAACTACATATCTGGAAAGTATTTTGAAACGGCACCCCAGGATAAGTTAATGAGAGGTGTAAAACCTAATATAGCCAACAGTGAAAAATACATTGGCATCTTCATACCTATAAGGGCTTGTACCAAATTACTGTGAAAGGTTAATTTTGAGAAGAAGACCCGACAAAAACTACCCTCTAAATTTCCTGTCCCTACCGAGAATCGAACCCAGGGTCTCTCAGCTTGCAAGTCTGAACGTACTACCAATGCTTACCACAGGGACGCCAACTTCACAGCGATTTAATATGCGAAACCTTGATTCATAATACAACCTAAAGCAAATTTTCAGAAGTGTTATTTGTCATATTAGATGGAGAAATAAGTCAAAAGAAATGCCTTCAAAGTCATTATAATTATACTTATGTTGAATCAAACCGACGCTCTACTAAAGTTAGAGGGAACTGAATTCATCAAAACATTGAATTTTTCACTATGATTTTAAGCATCTGTAGAATAAGGGCCTAGTACTTTTGTTATACAAAGTAATGAGTTTGATGTTCCTAATAGAAGATCTAAATCATCCTCTTCCTTTGTGAGACACTTGTTGGCATGTGTCCTAAACTAGCAAACTTTAAGAGAAGAGCACTTTTCACCACAGTTTGAATGATGTCTTGCCTATCTTTAGACTTTTGGAAAATACTTGCCTAGAATTCAAATACCATACTTGGCTCTTGTCATGAGGACACTCATCCATTTTTTTTTTTTTTTTACAAAATTATTAAGAAGGAACAATAGCATGAACCAATAAAAATTGCAATAGCGAATGTGAGCTACTAAAACCAATGCTAATGCCATGAAGGCCGTACATTTTCTACATTATCTATATTAATAAAACGCTTCAGCCAAATTTGTGTCACAGATTTCTTGAGAACTACGTAACGTAAAAACATGCAGTTTTCACCTAAATTCGTAGAAAAATACACAAAAGGTAGCTATACACATCAGTCCTCTTAATTTTTTTTTACCTTTTTTTTAAAGAAAAAGAATATATATAGCAACGAAATACAATCTCCGGTAGATCTTTTCAATCCGCCCGATTCGCCAATCGTCCAACTTTTTCACGGAGTCTAATGCATTCGTCTATGATGCCTTTCGGTGCGCTGGGTATTCTTTCGCCGCTGGTGTGTTGCCTGCCTGCCCATTTGTAAAATGGGGTGTTAGTCTTGTACAAAATATTATAAGTGAAACGCCCCTACCTAAAGTTCCTCGTTACAATGATTATTAGTTTACACACTCGTTCTACTACTTTAGCGACACTATAATTTTTTTAAAAATTAGGTATATTTTGGTTCGTGTGATAACTTTCTGGCAATAACTCTCTTCGCTCCAGTGCAAATTTGGAATAACAAAACAAGTAATGAAGTTCATTGTTCAGTGACCCATTCGTGCACAGCTTTGAATACTACACCTCAGTAGCGCGTGTAGCAATCTCACTGAAACTTGGCACAAGGCTTGTGAATACTTATGACCTTAACTCCAAGTTTTGTCTATGTGGAAATTGCAACCGTTTTCGATTTTAACTATACGAGTTTTTTTTTTTTATAATATAAGATAATCAGCACATATCACTGCTGATTACATTTTCACCGCATCACAGATTTAAACTAAAGATATTTTGTTTTGTGCACCACACTGCACCATATGTCTTGAATCTCTGACGAAATATACGTGTAGCTTTTTTTTTTGTTGTTGTTGTCTTTGCATCATGCACGAAATTTAAAAAAAACAAAACAAACAAACAAACTCTCTGATCCTCTCTGCACCGAGTCAGCACGGTCACGTTGTTGCGACTATGCGGTGTAGAGAACGGATCTGAAAATAATTCTGTCTCATCAGGAAAACCAGCGTGAATCTACGTTGCTTGCCCTTCTCTAAACACCGAGGGTGGTTGAAATTCCCCCAAAGTTTCCTCATTGCTTATCATTCTCTAAAGTACAATCCTATGCGCACTTGAGAGATTCAGTCCGTTCCACTAGGTAGGAATACACCTTAACATCGTCGTGACGCGCAAAATTTGCATCATATTGTGTGGAGCATTTATTATTTTTTCCTAATGTTTTTAAAAACTATAGGAAATTAGCGGTTTTGCGAAATCCACGTTGCTTTTGGACTTTTCGACGAGAAAATCTTACGTTTAGGGAAAATCTAAGACTGCTTGCAAAATGTCTGCAATACGTCAGTTATATTCCGAGAAATATGCAAGAGACTGTGTGCTTGACTCTGTGAATGATTATAGTAGCTCAACCTACCTGTGGTCCACTCCAAACCCTTGCCGTGTGAATGGATGTCGATCATCATATCATTTTGCGGCTTCCTCTAACAACAGCACCGATTTAGTCGAAATATTGATATAGTCCATGACCTGTCTATGACTAAATGAACTGTATCATTATCGTTGGGGTGCTGTCCTTCGACATAGCCCATTTTGCCTTGAAAATTGCTACTTTCATGACTGTGAGGCTGCTCCGCAAACTTAACATCAGAGCTTTCCCGATTGCCATTGATACACACAGAGAAATGACGCTCACTTTTAGAGCCCATGACTATGAGAATCGAGGCGACCCTAGTTTTACCAGGATTATGATTTCTCAAATATAAACCATATTTCAAGAAGTAAACAAACAAAGCTACTTGGTCCTCGAGTTTTGCGTATCGACTGGAGTGTTGATAATTTAGATCTTGTGGTTTGATTATCGCATCTTTGTTTTTTTATTGTGTATATGGTAATAATTCGCTGTAGGCCTATTTGCTAACTTAACAGTACTGCAAAATAATTTTTAAAAAAGTTTCACCATCCAGCTTAAACATCCATTGTTCTGATTGATTCAGATAATTCAGCGTCTTTTCAAACGACTGTAATTTTCATGTTTTCAGGATAGATCTATGCGCAGTATTTCATAATCTTACTGTTGAAAAAAATGTTAAAATCTTTCATACCAAAAGCAAATTTCTCTTCAATGAAATTACTCAGTCAAATTTTCAAAATTTTCCTTAATTTCTATGTCACTTATTCAGACAAAAAAGGTAAGGTTCAGACAAAAACTTTAAACGTGCATTTTTATTAATTTAAACACCCTGTTCGCTTAATCTATTTGCCTTTTTGTTTTGTGCTAGTGCATAAATTTGTAAAGAGGTTAGAAATTTATAAAAGCCATCTTATTTTATGTATGAAGTTTGCACTCTTTAATTTTCTTTTTTTTTTTCTCCTATTTAGATTCCGTTTTTACTCAACTTTTAGCCTAAGAGGAAGCAATATTAAGTCGCCTCGCACAGTCAAGGAATCGTCTGAACAGATCTATCGATTCACAAGTCACAAGAAAGAAGAAAAAGAAAACCTTTTCTCTTCATTGCCTTCACAATCACCACCACCACCACCACCATTACCATCATCATCATCATCATTATCATCATCAAGGTCATATTCATCATCTAATCACGAGCATATGCCACCTTCATTTTCATCAAAGTCACTAATTTTTGTAGCTGACGAAATCCGGAGCTCAAACAATGTGCAACTAAGGCCTCCATATTATCTATCGTATTTCATGTTTAATTATTACGATCTAGGCATACATGTAAATATTGTTCATACCATAGTTTTCTCATAGTTCAATTTCCAAATGATTTTCAATACCGTTTCGTATCCCCGAAAGCATTTGACCGCCACAGAGATCGAACACCAAAGAGTTCACTATCCCGGTGACTCACCGGCAGCTACATAAATGCAAGAGAATTTATATGTTACAGTTTCAGCTTCTTCGATACACAAAGGTTAACACATCTATGTCCATCAAAAACATCCCGGATGTTGGAGATGCGCAGGAAAATAATCTCATTATGCAACTGTTTCAGGGGAATTTATATGTCAATGGTAAATTGTTGACATTTCGAGACAATATATTAAGAGCCAGGAAAACTGATGCTGTGTTATACGGCTAAGTCTGGTACCAATTGGGGGATGTCAGATATGGTATTAGGAGAAACCTTTGTCTACACATCGATCTGACCCTAATAATCTCAGTGGGTAGGCTTACTTCTTTCAGGGAAAAAAAATAATCTCAGCGAGTAATCCCCAAGAAGAGCAGTCAACATACTGTTTAAACACACACACACACACACACACACACACACACACACACACACACACACACACACACACACACACACACACACACAAACCCAAGAAAACAAAAAATACTTCCATAATATACAGGAAAGGCATTGTTTTATTAATTGTTCATGAAAGACCAGTTCTCAAAAGTGATAGGTGACAGGAAAATGCAGTAAAAGTATATTAATACAATAATATAGGACTATGCGTACACGTATATACCGGAATGCATCATAGTAGAAAGTTTATTGTCTAGACTCTACATATAGTCCAGCGGAATGTCCTAAGTTTATTGGAGATCATTACAACATAGCAAGGCATAAGTTCTAGTGAGTGTATTGGTGCAGGCTGTAGAGTACGAATGTGTAGAAGTACGAGGAGAGTGCTTGACTCGAGTGTTCGTAAAATTCAGTTATCATCATAGAGATGATATATGGTTATCATAAATTTTAAATTGAGGAGCGTTCTCTCAAAACTAGGTATGTAGACTTCGAATGCTTTTGATATAAAGGGAAATAAAATTATTGCTCTTATGTCTTGGTATCTTATTTCCTCTTGAAAAAATTCATATTTCAAGCACAGTCTTGTTTTGAATTAATTAGGCTAATGAAGAAATGCATATCTAGATAGGCTTACACTACCAATCCTTTTTTCAATGAAAATGCATTTCCCAAGGTTTTAAAACGCTCTTCAGTTTCATTTAGACTATCTTTGTCATTGCTGCTACTAATCAGTCTAGATTAGTCTACTTCACCTTTCTCTTCTTCGCCTCTGTCCCACCACTGTGGGACGAAAGATTTGGACAAGGCGCCCTTTCCCCTACTCAGACTGCAAAGGTGGATCACTTTACATCTTTACAACTGTTCAGGCTGTGACTTTGTGAGTGTTACTGTTTTCCTTGGGTTCGCGGGATCCCACCGAAATGCTGAGGCCACGAGGAATAGAAGTGGCGACTTTGTCCCAAGCTATTTTGTTTTCATCATTATTATCAATGACTTCATTGACACTTTCTCGTGATTTGTGATAATACTCCTGTAATCGGAGTGTCGGTGTTAAACGATTTTTAAACGACTTTTATCAAGATTATCGTTGTTTATCATTGTTGTCCAGTATCAATCATATATACAATGTTAGATCTCTACTTTTAAAAGGAACGTCGGTACAACGAAATGTACAGTAGCTACCATTACAGAAGTGTTGACCCGAAATGGAATCATCATTAACATTATTCACAATCCAGCAATGCCACTTAGCTTATAGTGGACAGGAATAGATTAACCATACTGGAACTTTCAAAGGATCTAAAGCGCCATGTGTCTCTTATGAGTAAATCCAGCAATGCCACTTAGCTTATAGTGGACAGGAATAGATTAACCATACTGGAACTTTCAAAGGATCTAAAGCGCCATGTGTCTCTTATGAGTAAATCCAGCAATGCCACTTAGCTTATAGTGGACAGGAATAGATTAACCATACTGGAACTTTCAAAGGATCTAAAGCGCCATGTGTCTCTTATGAGTATTATGACGCCTCGTGCTATTTCTCTGTACAACAGGACACAGCGGATTCTCCTTCCCCCTCGCCCAGCCCATCCCCGAGTCCCACATTGACAATGTAGTCGCAGCAAAACATCAATTCAATCATTTCTGCAGATTATATGTAGCTTAAGTAACGATGAATGAGGGCACAGAGCAATCTATAACACAGCACCAATCGTTTTAAGTGTGACAACCTTATTCAGGATATTTTATCATTATATTGTAGAATGAAAAGTTCTATTTCATGTTTATTGTAACCCTACACTGAGAGTTACATTTTTCTGTCATACAAACAGTAATAGACCGTTCTTAATTAGTCAACTCCAGCAAAGCTTTCCTCCGGTTTAAGCTAAATTGTATACTGTATAATTATACATTGGCGTGATTGCGTCATCAAATTTTCGTTTTCGAAAGTAAAACATACATCAGCCAATGAAAGCTAACATGACAGACGATGTCAGCCCTTCACATTCCTCTGACAATGGCAAAGGCGGAAATAATGTTTGCTGGAGTTGCGTCTTGCGATGCTTGGATGACGGTGCATGCATAATGACTGAGAAAGTGTCGGTGACAAACATACTGACTGCAGGAAAGGGACGCTAGATTTAAAAAAAATATGAACGCTCTATCACTACATGGAGACAAAAACCGCTACAGAATATCACGTTTTTAAATTAAATTTTCTCTTTTGTCTGAAGTTGTGCAGCGGAAGGGAATAGGTGTGGCAATGGTGGTAGACACTGACAAAATGTAATTATTCGTTAAAGACACATACAATGCTGACCTCATTTCCTTTTCTTTTTTATTTTGTTTCGTCTTGGTTCGCATGGCTAGTTGGTCATGGTTTTGCGCATTTGTTAAGTCCAGTAGAGTGGATATAGAGTGGATTCGGAGACTTGCAGACAACTTAAAATGATAATTATTTTATTAGCATGAAGAACACAAGAGAATTTGTAAAATATACGCACGTTGGGAGTTTTGGATATTATTACCGATGATCACAGGTAGCCTTTAAAATTCAGTTACTTAATAAAGCAATATTAAGCAACGATATGCTGTCTCACAGAACAGCTGACTAAAACTGGTAGCAGCACATTCAATGACGTGTAACCTATGAGATAAAAAGCTTAGTTATCCCCCTTCCCAAAATAATTTTCAACCAACATGAAAACTGTGGTTACTTCCCTTCACTCATTGAATATCGCCGTCCATCTCACGAGGGGACGTATATGACATTTTGGGTGCCTTGAACTGAGACAACTTTTCCAAAGCCCAAAGCAAGATCTACGTTCTCAGGAGGTGGCGTATCGATAGCTCTAATAGTGTCGGTAGGAGGTATTAAATATTTCTAAATTGGGCGTATGTTATCAATTTGAAAAAAAAATGTAAAAAGCTATCTTGAAAAACTAACAATTGTCGCAATCGCCCGTTCGTGAGATGGGCAACAATATACGAAGATCTAAATACAATAATAGGACTAGAGCGAAATAATAGGAAATATAATACCATATGTATAAAGCATCATGTACAAAAAATAAATCCTTAAACATCTGTGGCATAACAAAAATATTGAACAATCATTGAAAGTGACACAACCAAAAAGAATAACACAAAAGAGGTATGAAATTAAATAATGTTATGATACATATTGAGCAAATCTGCAGGCGTATTCTCACAAAACCATTATTGATGTTTTTTGATGTGTGTCATATCATACAAATCTACGTCAATGCATAAGTCAATAAAATGAACATGCACAAAATAACACGGAACGGAAATAAGTGAATAAATAAATTTAAAAAAATTAATACAACATATGAAACAAATTATAACCATACAACAATGTAAGTAGAAAGCTTGAGATAAATACATAAATAATTTAAAATCGCTTAACAAATATTTCATGCTTTCCATTTTTCTCTTCAATATACTCATTTTTAAAGAACATGCACACAGTGGCGGATTCGGGCATGGACCCATAGGACACGTGCCCAGGACCCAAAGCTTGATAGGGGCCCTCGTGCTGGAGGATGAAAAAAGAGAAGGCGAATGGGAAAGAGCCAGACAAAATATTTGCTCAACCTGCTGCTATGGTAGTTTGCTCCAAGCATGGCTTTGTCATGGGATGAAAGGGGACCCTACACCTCTCAAATGTCCTAGACCCCACGGACCCTATATTCATCCCTGTAGCCGTGGGACCACCAAAAAAAAACCAAAAAAACAACAACATTGGGGGCTCGGGAAGGGGGAGGATGCATCAATAATCTTGTCTCATCTCAGTTTATATTTCCAGATCTTTGCTATAATAGGAAGGCAAAATATTACATATTAAAATTTCATTCAACACATTTTACATAACAATAGCATACACCGATAAGACACTTGACGGGTACCCTTTCATATGCAATACACGAGAATTACTATAAAAATATAAACGAATGCATCTCAAAGATAAATACCAGAGCCGTAAATATCCTTCAAAGATGAAATATGGAAGGCCTTAAATAGAAGGCCAATATCAGAAGTCGGTTAAACCGGAATTGCGGGGACCTGGCACATCATTTTCGTATAAACAGAGGCCGATTCTAGATTATTAGGAGTACAGTACCTGTTTCAACGCTTGCAACGCGTAAAAGGAAAGAAAGTATGTGTGAGGATTATCTGAATAACCAATGCTATTAGATGAGCAGTTACAATATACTGTATATATATTTCCCTGAAAATTTTTCTCTCTTTTTTTTTTAATCAAAAGAATCAAAAGATGTTTGAAAAATTAAAAACCGTACTGAGAAATAGCCGAAAATGTAAAACGCCGAAGCTTAGAAACGTTTGATGCTTTGACAGTTTTTTTTAAAATTACCATCAAGCATCTAAGGAGACTCTCAGATACATTTGCCACATACTACCTGAGACACACATCATTAACACAGTGTTAAGATTGTCCTAAGCGGCATAGACCGTCGCGAGCTGTCTCGAGCGGTGACTTAGAAAAAAAAACAGTCTGTTACTCGATTCCTGTCCGGCGAGGATCGAATCAAGCAGAAAATAAAAATTAAAAAATCCATCAGCTGAAATAGACAGTATTTGTGCTTCTTGCTTCTCGTGAAAAGCACATAAGGTGAACTTTTTTAAATCTTGCTGGTGACACTTAAAAAAAAAATCACCGGCTCACCCCAGTCGACTTTCACTTCACTTGCACTAGAGATTAAAAACAAGAACCAGAATATTTTCGAGCATCGAAAAAGAAATATTCTCGTGGGAAAGTATGTGAATACAGTAGTTTACCTAAGCAGGAAATAAACAAAGTCTGCCAATTCTTCCTCCACAATTCCGCATTTTCCTACTCCTTAAAAAAAAAAAATCAGTTTGTGACTAATATAGTCACCGATTTACTTGAAAACGTACCGACTGGACCGAATCTGACATTTTTTTTTTCCTCTTCACCTCTAGCTCTCAGACATCCTCGGTCACCAAAAATGCAGGGCTGTCTGTTCATTCACTTGCTAATCTCTACACGCACTCACTCAGTCAGTCAGTCAGTCAGTCAGTCAGTCAGTCAGTCATTCAGTCAGTCAGGTAGTCAGTCAGTCAGTCAGTCAGTCGGTCGGTCGGTCGGTCGGTCGGTCGGTCGGTCGGTCACTCACTCACTCACTCACTCACTCACTCACTCACTCACTCACTCACTCACTCACTCACTCACTCACNCACTCACGCACGCACTCACTCACTCACTCACTCACTCACTCACTCACTCACTCACTCACTCACTCACTCACTCACTCACTCACTCACTCACTCTCATCAGTCTATACTATTATTTATGATGTTGTCGTGCCAGGTTGCAGACTGTCGCATTTGCCACTTTGGCGTGACAAAATCTTAGCCAACCACTGGTTCATCCAACTAGTATTTGTGAACATTCCACATACACGATAATTAAACATAACACCTTTCTCTTGCTATCCCTTTTGTATAATTCACACGTGGTCAAAACTGCAACTGCCGCCCACCTATGTCCTAAATAGCTACCGTTTTAAGGTAACAAACATTGATTTTATCACGTAAAGTACTTTCAATCCCATTGATAAACCAGCCGGTCAATGATAATAAACAACAATTATTCGGCTAAAATGTTTTTAATGCCACGGACAATCTCGATGCTTACGGTAACAAACAACGATGTTTTACCTATGGTGTGTCGTCGCACATTGAAAAGTCTTTATGTACAATTATTACGGAGCAATAACTCACATCCCGCTGATAATTTTTCAATTAATATACTACGTCCGAGTAAACCTGTATAAGACTACTCATTTAATCTTCTAGATTCCTTTGTTATGGCAACCTTTCTAGTGGAGAGGTTTTTTGCCGGTCAGTATATTTTCGGCGTCATATATATATATAGATTTAAAAAACAAAGCGAGTAAAAGTTAGCCCCTCCTCTCCCTGCCCCTCCCAACCCCTCCAAAAAAACCCCCTCAAAAACATATACAAATACACTGTACCTGTTCTGAAATACAATATGCTTTTAGTATACTGAAGTTAAGAAAAATTAATAAAAAAAAAAACCAAACCAGTCTGCCATTATAAAAATAGTACTGGGACTTCGCACCAGTTATGCAAAGCATATAATACAAATTAAACAAAACATAACAATACAGTACGTAACAACATAACTATACATGTATATAAATAAAGTATGCACTGCTGCTCATGTAAAACCTCCTGATGCTGTTTTATTCTGGTGCGTACCTCAATATTGTTGCATTGATATTTGGTAACTATGAAGGAACACTTTGTAATAGTTATAGTATAACATGAACGTCAAAAACAATGTGCGACTAACACTTGGTGAGTTTTCTTGTTTACGATTGCACCTGGAATGATATAAAAATATACACACAACTCAGTCATTCTTTCTCTCGATCCCTTGTTCAATTTTGTTCATTTCTCTCTCTTTTCAGTTTTTTCCGTTCCCTTTTCATTCCCTTCCTCTCCCTCCCTTTCTCTCTCTCTTCCTCCCTTCCTCGCCCTCCTTCCTTCCTTCACTCACTCACTCACTCGCTCACTCGCTCACTCACTCACTCACTCACTCACTCACTCACTCACTCACTCACCATTCCGCTTTCTCACTCCTCATCATCAACATGTCAGCTAAACAACATCCGCTAACAAAGCTAAGCTCATGGCAACAAGGGCGATAAAGACCCTCGTGCTCAGAGATTTCTAGGATAACTCAGGATCCATTCCCAGGACAGGCCTAATATTGGCAGGTACGCTGCTTCTGGGTATGAAGATGCCAAAAGCGCTTGGCATAAAAATAGTCCCTTTAAGATAAGGGAACTGGCCACGGGGAGGGAGTTAAGGGGTTGAATTTGAATTTCAAAGGCTTAGATAGGTGCAAATACATTTATAGACTCAAAATAGGTGAGGTTTAGCCACTCAGGTATAAGCTTTGTAGTTGTTGCTAGGTGGGTAAGGCTTGCTTCACTGACGAAGTTCTCAAAGTCTGATTGGTTTAGGGACATTTTTCTTTGTGTCAAAATTTGGAGGAAGAGCTAAACAGCATGTGTGGAAAATATTTTGGCATGGAATCCCTTAATCTCGAACTGAAAGATATCGGAATTCCTTGGTACCCTTTTCTTCTTGACTCTGCTATGTAGACCTATGGTGATCCAAATGTCAAACCTGTCTGTCTCAAATACACGTATGTATAGGTGTACGGTGTGTATTTGTGTTTGAGAAGTACAGAGAAATGTGTGTGTGTGTGTGTGTGTGTGTGTGTGTGTGTGTGTGTGTGTGTGTGTGTGTGTGTGTGAGAGAGAGAGAGAGAGAGAGAGCGAGCGAGAGAAAAAGACAGTGTGTACAAGTCCAGGTATACATGGAAGTATCTGCACGCAATGTATTTCTGTAAAACATATCCATTGTACTCACTGTAACAAAGGCACATTTCCCTTGTGGATGAATAAACGTATCTTATCTTATCTTATGTTCATAAAAGGTGTAAAAGCTTATATGAAGCCAACAGTGAAAAAAACATTGGCATTTTCATATTCCTATTGTGGGTTTGATTATTCTTCACTAATCAATGACAGAAATGTTAATTTACAACAACTGGGACAATGAAATCTACAATACATTTATAGGGTATTATTTTACTGAGAGTAGGGCTTGTGTTAACTAGAGACAATCATAGTCCAAAAAATCATAAGATTCACGTACAGGAATGCTGCTGTCACTACCACAATGTGATTTGTTTATCACAGAGTAAATGCCAACCAGTATAATTCAAGCAACAAATGCAACCAACAGTCATGCAGAATAATATACAATTATTTACTTGCACGCTGGCAGTGTTCATGAACGCTAACTTCAAACCAGCTTGCATGTCATGTGAGAAATTGTCGAGCCAGGTATACGTTTTCGAAAATGTCCTGACCTTCTTAGCGGCCATCAATCTAATGCATTGTATAATACACGAATCGACCTGGGCGCCCAAACAAGCAATCAGTAAATTAATGACCTTGCTCGGTTACCAATCAATACTTATGACTGACAACGGTCAACGAATGGCTACTGGCCTCGAGGCACAAAGCAAAGTTTCAGTCCTCAGTCTTGCTGAAACCACTTTACGAAGAGGCAACTAGATTACAAAACCTTTATTTGATTTTTGCCAGTCGTTACTAGACTATGGGCAAGTATAAAGTTTTTGAGCTGCCCTGTAACCATTCAATCCCAAAACATTTTAGTTTATTTTTAGTGTTAAAAAGTTTAAGCTTAAAACACTACGACCTCGAACGTATTGCTGGGTTCCTATCGTAAACACTCCCAGGGTTAAAAACTGACAGTCCAAACCGAGAGGTCCCACTGGCTCACTCAAATCAAACTGCATCACAAATCAAGAATATGCCACGAGAACAGTGTCCTCTAAGGTAAAGTGGACACTGTATCCCACCACATGAAAACTTGCCTTTTAGGACCTTTGTTTGTGGTGCAATAGGCCAATCTCAGATCGAAGTTCGTTGAAGGGCAAAGAAGAGTTTCATGACTAAACGTGTTATACTCACTTTCAGCTATTTCATTCCTACTTTTTGTATTATCCAGTTAAAAAACATGTTTGTCAACTTAAGTGGATATCGTATTCAAACAATTACAGTGAAACTTCAATATTAAGTACTTAATTAATAAGCCTACCTTGTTACTGAGTAGATTTTCACGTATACAAAGTCATTGTTATTCTATCATTTCATTATTCAGATGGACCTTCATATTAAATAATCCTCAGTATTACGTATATTTTTCCGTGCACTAAGGCATACTTTATTTCGAGGTTATACTCTTCTAAAATCTTGCTCGTACACGAAATGTTGGATCGCTGAAAACTGACATAGTTGTCTCATTTTCTCACGTCAGCTGAAGTCTGGTAGGATGGTGGACAGCGCGTTCTGTCATAGAACCTCTCATTTTCAGGCCTGTAATCACCAGAAGAGTCAAGGGCTGTGTGTTACATGAGCATGGGTGAAAAGCCACGCATTTCACTACCACTCTGCTCTGACCTTATGCCAGTGACCGCAGAACCTGCTGCAGGAGCGCCGAAATGAATGGCCAGGGCTATTCCAGTAATGACCAAGGCGATGATGGTAATGATAAGCACGCAAACTTTTATCTTCTTTGGTCGTTCTATATTCTTCAGCCACTTGTCCACGTCCTCATCGTCTCCATACTTCTGTTTCCGACGCCGTCTGTAGTACTGAGAACATTAAACAAACAAAAAAAAATGTCTATATATTCATAACAGGGCGTTAGAGTTCATGTTGACGTAAGTGGTCATATTTTCTTTTTCATCTTTACGAAATACGACCTGGTGGGGACATAATGAGAGTTCTCCACTTCAGTTTTAAATAACAGAATACGTCTCGGAAGAACAAAATTCAGAACCTATGCATTAATGATGGGCTCTGTTATCAACATAACCATTACTGTAATGCATCAGTGCTAGATGCAGCCCTAATAGCAATCAACATGCAGAATTAATGCAATTTTAGGATGGTAAGAGATTCCCATCGTTAATGCGCAAGCTCTCAATTACTGATTTAGTGAAGCCATAGCAGTCTTCAGTGCACAAAAAACAACAAACCATAATAATAAAAGCTACACCCACGTGTTGCTCTGTTGGAGATGGGATGGAGAGAGGAGACAGGATTCACGGACCCTAGGTCTAAGGCTTTTAATGTCGATACTAACAATGAACATAATACGTTGTTCAAATCGGGAGGCTTTGTTCTAAACTCTTTTGGTAGTGTTAGAAACCACAAGAGTTGGTCTAACTGCGACTGAAAGATAAGCTGTTAATTTTAAATCTAGATTCACAGAGATTTTAACCCACCAACAGTAACAACGCCACCAACAACATATCAAGGGAATGGCTTATCAAATCAAAGATTTCTTCTGTTCATGATAAACCTCATACGCTTCATCCTTACGGCTGTGTTGATTGGATCTTAATTTTGCTTACATTGCCTGAATAGGATGAAATTTATTCTGTAGTATTCTATGTACTGTCTGACTTTGCCCATTCACATCCCCTTGTATAGTGAAAATACTGCTACATAATAATACTAAATAACAGTGCTGAACTTTTCGTATGGCAGTGCCCGCTCACAATACTTCAGATTATTCCTGCTTGGAAAGACTTGGACACAGTACTCGCTCTCGCTCTCTCTCTCTCTCTCTCTCTTTCTCTGTCTCTCTGTATGTGATGTGATGTGTGTGTGTGTGTGTGTGTGTGTGTGTATGTGTGTGTGTGTGCGCGCGCGCGCGCACGCGTATGTGTATGTTATATATATACCTTTAACGTACTGCGTAACCGTTATACTATTCTGGTAAGAATGAAATCTTAATTCTCTGACGCCCCAATACCCTAATTGCACCAGCGTTGCAACATTACCTAATTGTCCTTGTGTCATTAGCGGCTACCGATACCGGAGAGTGATTCTTTCTTTGCCTGATGTTTGGAGGACAATTTCCGTGATTAATAAGAAAGGAGGAGAGGACAAAACGAGGCTCTATTGAGCATTTCCACAAAATCTATTGGTGGAACAAGGTTCCTTTGCATGACGGGAAGACAAGTCATCCACTGCGAGAGATAGTTCGTTGAATCTATCGAGTCTGGTTACTCCGTGCAAGCAAAGAGCTCTGAGTTGGGATTCATTAAGAGCAGAGTGAGAATAATGAAATTAATTGTTAAGGTGTTTATAGACTATGTCACTGTGTGAGTTCATGTAATTTTTATTGTACGAGCACATGGGTGCATGCCTCCTCGCATAGTTACATATAATAGTAACTATTATGAGAAAGGTCCACAGTGTTATTGATTTGACAGAGTTGAAATGACGGTGTCTTTAGTACAGCATGAGGAACAGTATTACGTTGAAAATTGAAAACTGTTATTGTAAACTGATACATTTGGTTTGAACTGCCCCGAAAGGCTTATCAACAGGTATTGTGGAACTGAATGATTATTTTAATTACCTGCCTTGCTAGGATAAAACCTAAGAACTTGCAGCATACCAGTTTGTCAGTTTGTCTTTTTTATGACGGTACTGTTACTTTAGTGAAATACCAGCCCACTTTAGCGAGATGACAAATCTCATCAAAACGTATGTGTAAAATTAAGACTTGTGATTAATAAGAGAAAAATTAGTCGGGAGACTTTAATGTCAGAACTGATAATATTCGGCAGCTTTTCGTTTTGGTTTTTTTTTTTGGTATCTGTTGAAATTTACTAGGCAGGGTAATCATGTTATCTTGCACTTAATACCACAATTACCTCAAAGTCCTCCTCCTCCGCTTCGCCTATGTCATCAAAGGCAGGGTCGCTGACAGTGATGCCGCCTATGGCTTCGATACTGACCGAGGCGGCCTTAGGGGCGCTGGACTGGGTGGGGGTGCGGATCACGTCACATCCTTTAAGGCCTTTCAGATAGGTTTGCATATAAGCAGGGGCGTTCAGATCAGACACCTGGGAAAATAGATAGTACAGAAAGTTAAAATTAGAATACAAAGAAGGAAGAAACAGGAAAAAGACATGACAAATATATTTGTCTACCGTCTTGACATAGTTACCTGGATAGTGGAAATACTACTAATAATAACAATAACTAATAATAATAATAATAGTGAACTTTACGTATCTAGGGCAATGCCCGCTCACAACACTTAAAATTAATATTAAAGCGACTGGCAGGAACACTCAGGGACATTGTCTGTTCCCTGGGGAAGCATACAATGCCGACACCATTTACAACAGTTGATCATGAGCACTCTGGCAATATTTTTCACCGCCGATATCCAGGTACCCATGTAACAATCGAGTGAACTGAGGAAAATGTGCGTGAAAATGTTTTTCCCAGGGCACGCATGGCATGACCATGGCGGGAATCGAACCCACGATCTTCAGTTCCTGAATCCAATGTGGAAACCATTTGCACCTACTCCATAGTTTAGGTGGACAAATTAGCTTTGATCCCAGGAAATCCCACGGACGGCCATTAAATTATTTGTCATGCTCATTCAACATTTTCCTGTTTTTTGGGTTTTTTTTTTATTTTGATGCTTTGAATTGTTGCTACTACTCTGATGTTCCCCTCATTTGTTAACAAAAAAGTAAAGTTTTGTTTCGATGACATATCGCAAAGTTTCAAAGCTAACCCACATTTACCTCATTATTTTGTCTTGGGCAACAAGTTCAGAGTGCCATATTTTTCAAAACCTCAAAAAGTAACTGAGGCAAATATTGAATAATCATGACGTTATTCTCATAGGCTCCAGGAACACTACTTATTAAGAAAACGCGTGGTTTTACGACACGTGATGAGTTGTTTGTAATTGTATCACTCTGGAAATGTCAAAGTCCCACTAAAGTGGAGTAAACATTGATATTTCCCGCTATGCTTATGAACTTTATTAAGACAATGTTTGATCTATGACTTTTGACAAGTTGCTTACATGACAGTTTTTTAAGGGAAGTGGAGGGGGAGATTGAGGAATTCAGTTAATGTAGAGAATCATGTTTAGGCCAAATAATACATCTTCCTACAAACTGCGAGATTACTTCGTTTAAAAATAAAAAAAATATGATGACACACACAATCAAAAATAACAGTGATATATGATTGTCTGAAACATCTGTAGGTGTTATAGCAAACTTAGATTGCAGAGTAGCAACCGAGTGTCTTCTGTGAATCTTCACTAAAAGTCATCTATCATGATATTCTACTCGTTAATGCCTTTGTTCTAGTTATCGGTTACAGACTGCAATAACAACGGCCATGCTATTCACTGTCTGGCATTTATGACAGGTTATTCTTTAAAAATTATGGCATTTATACCAGTCAATATGTCAATGAAAATGTCACTCAATACAACTCTGATGAAATTAGATTTCCGAGGCTGTCAAGTTGTTTATACCTGAATCAACCTTTGGTTCAGATAATGGCCGAGAGCAGAGATACGGGAAAGGAGAAGGGAAGAACAGGCAAGATAAGAAGCCTTGCAGAGATATAGAACAAAGTGTGTGTGTGTGTGTGTGTGTGTGTGTGTGTGTGTGTGNAGAGAGAGAGAGAGAGAGAGAGAGAGAGAGAGAGAGAGAGAGAATGAGACAGGAGTTAAACAGAAAAGAATCAACAGGACAAAGAGAAAAAAAAATGCTGTAGGCAAATAGTAGCCGCAGTTTAACAGAGATGAACCCAAGATGTTCATATTTAATTACTGAAAACCCAGACGACAACTATTCTACGTAGGCTAACAAACCCTATAACGTAAAAAAAAAAAATATAGGCCCAAGTCATTTGGCTATAACATAGGTCTCAGTCCACACAACTGTAGCTTCATGCATGTATATACTTCATACATCATCATGCAGTTGACCACTGAATACTCCTCCGAAAGTCCCTAAACATGAAGGAAGTGAGAGAAATAGAGAGAAAGAGAGAGAGAGAGAGAGAGAGAGAGAGAGAGAGAGAGAGAGAGAGAATATAGGCCCAAGTCATTTGGCTATAACATAGGTCTCAGTCCACATAACTGTAGCTTCATGCATGTATATATATACTTCATACATCATCATGCAGTAAACCACTGAATACTCCTCCGAAAGTCCCGAAAAATGAAGGAAGTGAGAGAAATAGAGAGAGAGAGAGAGAGAGAGAGAGAGAGAGAGAGAGAGAGAAAAAAATATAGGCCCAAGTCATTTGGCTATAACGTCTTGGTCCACACAACTGTAGCTTCATGCATGTATATACTTCATACATCATCATGCAGTAAACCACTGAATACTCCTCTGAAAGTCCCTAAACATGAAGGAAGTGAGAGAAATAGAAGAGAGAGAGAGAGAGAGAGAGAGAGAGAGAGAGAGAGAGAGAGAGAGAGAGAAAATGAAGGGTGATATGAAAGTGACCAAAATATGATACAGTAGAACTCATTTCCAACGCTCACTGTTGTAACGGGAATCCAGTTTTAACGGGCAAATTCTTGACCGGCCTTTCCATCCAGAAGAGTGACGGGCGAAGTAGGGAGAGAGAACAGAAACATGGACGGAGATGCAAGGAAATGAGGCGGTGATATGGAAAGAATAGCAAAAGAAGAAGAGAGAGAAAGAGAGTGTGTGTATAGATGTTTCATAAAACACTCCTCAAAAATGGTTCTGTTTTTTTTTTAAATTTCACGCTTCGAGAATATATTTCTCAACCGATTCGCTCAGATTTGCTGTATGAATCACAACTTAGCTGTAGATGATCTGGTAATAGTATGTGTATCATAATATATAAAAAAAAAATAATATGATTTTTGTTTGTTTCCACTTCGAGAATACATTTCTCAACCGACTTCGCTCAGATTTGTTGTATACGTGTATGAGTCACAAGTTGGCCCAGATCATGCTTTTTTGGTCAGCGGCGATGAATCGTCTGCCACCGAATTTACTTAAAATGGAGCCTCCAACATTCTAATTAGTCTCGAGCTTTTCCGTATTGGCGTTTTCACTATTATTGTGGTGTCTGCAGCCAAATTGGCGTTTTCACTACTATTGTGGTGTCTGCAGCCAAATTGGTGTTTTCACTACTATTGTGGTGTCCGCAGCCAAATTGGCGTTTTCACTACTATTGTGATGTCTGCAGCCAAATTCGTTTTCACTACTATTTATGGTGTCTGCAGCCAAATTGACGTTATGAGATCGAATACCTCAAATTTAGCGGTGTTTAAAAGCGGCTGGCGTAAGAAAATATGGTTTGACATTTTGGTTTTTATTCCAGCTAGAGCAGTTAGGTGTACTTTATAATGACGTGTTTGAGAAAATAAAAGAGGAGCGGTTTAATTACGTGTGGATATGGGTTGGTCATTTCACACAAATATCCCCGGTCCCTGCACATTTGCGGATGTTTTGACTTGTGTGAATAAAAGACTGGAGGAGCGAACGGGCAGAGAAAGTCGGTCATGGTGAACACTGTCGTGTCCGCTTTATAGAAATTTTACAGGAAAGTAGAAGATTTGTTATTTAAGGGTGATGCTTGCTTCCGTCTTCTAGACTATAACGTTTGATTTCTGAAAAAAATGTTTGCAGCTAAGCACAGATGCTAAATCAAATAGAAGGGTTGCCATTGTCTGGAGACGCCAGTAAATGCCTTTATTATATAAGCAGGGCCTATTTCCGGTGACATGAAAGTATGTAATAATTTTTGGATATGTCACTCGTTATATAAATATGACCTTTGACTTGCTTACGAATACTTTGATTGAAAATCTTGGAAACCTCTAGGCGTATGAATATGTGACGTCGTTTCTTTTATAGCTATTTTCACTGCCGTGGGGTTTCCCTCTGTCTAGATTTTAAAAAAAAATCAGTCTGTCTTTTTCATCGCTTGTCGCGTTTCAATTCAGTTAAACAATTGAATTAAAAGTACTTGAAATGTCACTGTGTTTCTACAATCTAAAGTTTCATCGATGATTGTCAGCTGTTTGAATCTACTTTGTGTCGTGTAACTGTGTGATATATTCAGATCAGTTGTGATTGATGTGTCTCAAACTCAAACAGGGTGAGGGCCACTCCAGTCTCCCCTTCATTATTAAAAGTTCAGTTTTTTTTAATCAGTTAGAGTTTATATGATAAAAAGAGTCTGAAACTCGTGTTTGTTTGATATCAGACTAATGAAATTCGTTATACTCATTTCAGATCTTTTCTATATATAGACACCTTTAGTGAATACATTAGTGATCCATTCCCTAGGCCTACAGTTCAGTAACACCTTTGTTCTTCTGGTTAGAAGAAAATCACTGCAATATAACGAATCATGCTCTAACATAACAAAGTGTAACGTTTAGAAAACTACATGAGGTACCAAGTACAGCTTCACACTTAAAACTATTTCATGGATATGTGATTTCTCATCAGTCTGACGACATAAGTGATCAATCATTAATGCCAGATGTATTACTAGTGACAGGAACTACAACAGACTGTATGAACAGAGAAGGGGAGGGGAAGGGAGGGGGGAGGTTAGAGATGAGCGCAGCTGCTGGCAGCCGATGCCTTGACCTTTGTGATGCGAGATTTATTTTATGGTGCCAAATTAATAGCAAAAAATGCCCCCTTCCCTTTCCCTCCTCCCCCTCCCCGAAAAAAAACCAACAAAAACCAAACCCTGCCAAACCTAAACTTTAGCGTCAATAATTGTGTACTTTCGTTGAAACCTGTTTTTCTGGAAGAAGCACTGAAATAATATATCACTGATTGTCATGACAGAACCAAACTGTGGCTTAATGTATAAAATTACTTCGATTGTATTCACTGTCTTGATAATCGTAAAGCAAATAATAAAGAAGTGTTCACTTGCAGCATAGCTGAAATAAGGTTGAAATTGTGAGAGAACCTAAAATAATTCTGTTTTGATTAGAACAACAACAACAAAAAAAACTTTCTCTGAAATTGGATCAAGGTACACATGCCACAATATGTCAGGATGCCTTGCTAACTTTTAATAACCAATCGCGTTTAACAAAAAAAATAAAAAAAAATTTTTTTGAAATCTGCCATTAAAATCACCAAATTGGCGCGAAAAAAACCCCCGATCTAACAATGGGATGACTGTGATGACTGTGCCAGACTGGTCTATGGAACATCAATACAGACTCGTGACGCACAAGAGCTGCCACACCCTACAGCAGCAATCTGTTGTAATATTAGAAGTTAAAAACTAAAAAAATATCAGGTATCATTCTCTAGAATCTAGAGGCTAGACGAAGTCAAGTCTATCAGATATACGAGTCTTTGAGGAATGAGGACCAGATTTGAGGCTAGAAAGAAAACTGCACGATTGTTTCTAATAATGCTTAAGTCAGGTCAAAAAGCTGTCAGTTTTCAGGCCAGAAATTAATCCTGTCAAATTCATTCCTAGGTCTGACAGCAACGAAAAGGTTTGTTGGCACTGTTAGTGTCACTGTCGTCTTCTAAAGCCAGACTGTGACACAGTTTTAAGTAGATTTCTATTCTATTGCCAGAAATGAGGATGCAAATTTAGTAGTGGAGCTTGATGTAATGCTAGAAGTTAGCGGAGTCAGGTCTGATGTCATCGCTCGCTCGTTCGCTGACTGACTGACTGACTGACTGACTGACTGACTGACTGACTGACTGGCCGGTTGGCTCGCTTGCTCCTCCTGTTCCCCCTCACTCACTCACTCACTCACTCACTCACTCACTCACTCACTCACTCACTCACACCTACCCACCCACCCATTCACCCAATGACTGACTGACTGACTGACTGACTGATTGACTGATTGACTGACTGACTGACTGACTGACTGACTGACTGACAAATCGGCTACTTCGCTCACTTGCTCCCCACTTCCCCGCACTCACTCACTCACTCACTCACTCACTCACTCACTCACTCACTCACTCACTCCTCACTCACTCACTCACTCACTCACTCACTCACTCACTCACTCACTCACCCACCCATTCACCCAATGACTGACTGACTGACTGACTGACTGACTGAATGACTGAATGACTGACTGACAAATCAGCTAGTTCGCTCACTTGCTCCCCACTTCCCCGCATTCACTCACTCACTCATTTACTCACTCACTCACTCACCCACTCACTCACTCACTCACTCACTCACTCACTCACTCACTCACCCTCCTATGCCAAACCCATTTACCCCCATCACGCACCCACTCACCCATCCACTAACTACATTCTATTACACCTTACCAGCACTCACAAACGCATACCCACACGCTCTAAACCACAGTATACCTAGTCTACTTAACTACCTGCCTCTTCTATCGATTGGTGGATCTTAACGTCATAGTATAACTACCATGTTTTCTTGTTGCCTAGCAACCAACTTTTAGCGGAGTATTTTGCGGAATCTTATTAAATAGAGCCCACCAGGCTGGTATCGCTGGTCAGAGGATTTTATGGAAAACTCAAGGGCGACCATCACGTTAGACCTCATTACTAGACTGGTTATTAAATCAGGCGTCAGGGGCATTAATGAAAGCTTTGGCAAACTATCTCTCGCAAGTCCGTCAACAACGTTATCAAATATTAATCTGCTTCATCCCTCCCACCCGCGCTTCAGCCGCCGCTGCCCCCAACACTCAAAAAAAATATCACACTGTTCACATTTCATAACATCTATAACCACGACAAGAACTATTAACAATACACTTCTCTCCTACCTTTTTCTCCTATATCTCTCTGTAACCCACATACACCCACACATACGAACACCAGGGACGCATACGTTTGTTTATTGCCCTAGGGCAGGTCTCAAGAGAGAGAATTGCCATTGTGCCATTATTGCCATTCTCTCTCCTCGCAATACCCCTCCTCCCCCAAACCAGGCATATTTCTAAAAGCCCAGTTCTTTCTTTCGTTCTTTCTTTCTTATATTTGCTCTATCTGTTCATTTTTTAAAATTTTTGTTCCTGATTCTTTTCTGTCTTCCCTCCCTACTCTTTCTCTTTAAGAACAGTGTCGACCGTCACTTTCTATTTTGTTTCCTAAAACTGAAATCTCATAGATTTCTGCTTGATATAGACTGTAACCTAGTTTAACAGTGGAGTCTAAAAGGGTTAAAGTAGGGAGGCACTACCCTTTTCCAGAGATTGTGATACATATAACATAGTGTGCAACTTATCCCCACGAGCGCACTGGATTTCTACGCAAAATTACACACTGAAGTGCTGAATGGTGCATTCTTCTTCATTAAGGGTGATGATCTTAGAACGAGTGTCTTTAGCGATGGCACCACTAGTACTAGTATGACATCAGATTTCACCCATGTGTCTTAGATACATACATATGATTCTATGGAGGCTTGTTTGGATTTTCTGTCTTGACGCACAATAATCAGAAACACCCTTTGATGATAAATGAAGTACGGTAACTTTATATCCAGACAGAAAATTCAGGAAAAGTCTAAGAGACGTGGAAGAAATCAGGGGTTTAAAAACTGGTGTCATCGCAAATGACAGTTGCTCTAAGATCATCACCCTTGGGAAAGAAAAGTGCACCATTCAGCACTTTGGTGTGCAGGTTTGCATAGGAATCCACTGCATTCTTTGTGATAAGTTGCACACCATTTCATGTGCATTACATCCTTTGGAGAAGGGTAGAGCCTCTCCTTAAGGCTGCAGTCGTTGTTAAAAGCTACTAACATAAACACAAATCTCCACAATCTATCATTTCTATACATAAGGAGAACTCCTACACAAGAATTTCCCTTCCTCATTAACTCTTATTTAATTTTTAAAAAATCAAACCAACGAGGTACTGGTCCGTGGGAATATGCAGAAACATTTGGGATTGAAAGTGTCTAATAATTTTTTTTCTGTTTTAAATTTATTTTTGATATAATTATATCGCAGTCCGACAGCTAAGAACAGCAGAATTGGCATTCTAGAGAACACGGCTTCTGTAAATCTGAAAGTTCATTAATGTGAGTGTGAAGTTAGAGAGAGAGGGAGGGGGAGAGAGAGAGAGAGAGAGAGAGAGAGAGAGAGAGAGGAAGGGCAGAACGTGAATTGCTTGCTAAAAAAATTGTTATTTTGCTCATTTACAACAGATAGTTGTCTGAGCTCAATAAACGTATTGTTATTGTTATTGTTATTGCTCACACAAAAGAGCGCTATTTCTTTGTCTTGTGGGGGTGACATCCGGTGCGTCAGACCAAATCCTGAAAAGTATTATGCAGAACCTGATGGTGCGCAGTTTTCATTTGCCCACTCTATTTCTAATATTTCTATAGTGTATTTTCAGCAGCCGACTCCCTGCACTGTAATGTTCCCGGGGAAATCTTGTACTTTGATAACTCCTAAACAAGCAAAACATGGGGAATATCAAAACAGCAAAGAAACGTAGTTGTACCATTTGTGACAGTGAGCACAAAGACAAGGAGATGAACAAGAATGACTGATAATTAATTCGACACCAGCTTTTCTTGGTTCACGATATTTTCTTAACGTTGACATCAACTTCTAACGATCGCGACAAAGTGACAACAACAGTAACACTAATGATTCCATAAACGACAAGTTAATAACGGCACCATCAGAACAGCAAGCTGATCACATCTCATTCTTGGGAGAGGACACAGTAACACGTAGAAAGGTGAGAACGATAGAATCCGTAGGTTTGTCTAGAGCAAAAATATACAGCAAGTCCGATGTTCAGATATCTCCCCCTCTAGATCAGATTAAAGTCGACTGACCAGCCAAATAAACAATCAACCAATTAAACATGACCAACCAGCCAGCCAGCCAGCCAGCCAGCCAGCCAGCCAGCCAACCAGCCAGCCAGCCAGCCAGCCACCCAACCAACCAACCAACCAACCAACCAACCAATTAACCAACCAACCAAGCAAGCAAGTAACCAATCAACCAATCAATCAACCAACCAAAGAACCGACCAATCAAAACCAACCCGCCAGACAGCCAGTCAGCCAGTCAGCCAACCAACCAACGGGCCAGCCAGGAAACTCAGAACCAGTGAACAAGCCAGCAGACCGGCCAAACAGTCAAAAACCAGCTAATAAGCCAACCAGCCAGCTAGCCAGGTAAGCAGGCAGACAGGCAGGCAGGCACGCAGGCAGGCAATCAGTCAACCAATCAACCAACCAATCAACAGTCAGTTTTACCTGCAACAAGAGTGAACCATTGGAGACGATTTTGTTTTTTGCTGCCGGATGTCTGAATGACAGCTTCCTCTTGACTTTATCGTCGTCAGTCAATCTCCCATCTTCCTCGCAGTCATCAAACACAGGATTGTCCAGACCCTCCTCCTCATCTGCCAGATCTGAGGTAAAGAAGGCGAGGTCCGACGGACTGATGCATTCCTTGATATACTTAGTCGTCTTGTCCTCGTTGAACACAGTGTCTTTGGCAAATGTCACCATCCTGCATTCAATGGTGGACACCGTCTTCTTTGGAGCTGCACAACCGTGTAAAATGGGCCGCAGAGGTAGAGCATCATCCGCTAGTGGGTGTTTGCATGGTGACTTCGAGAACTGAAGTGACTGGGTGTCGCTTTCGGATCTCAGGGAGTGACAAATGGATGAATTGCTATCAGATATTTGCTCACAGTCTGGCTTACAGTCTTTAGTGGGTGTTTGGACACATTTAGGTGAGTTCGTGTCTTCAGATATCGATATGGATGTGTGCAAAACACAGTCGTCGTCGTTGTCTTTGATCATGTGTTTCTCCCGTAAGAGTTTTTGTAAAGCTTGTCGACCACAAGAGCACTTAAGGGTGGGCCTACCTCCGCAATCACAGTTACTGATCTGTACGTCTTTGTTTAAAGACTTACTGTCAGAGTCGATTGAACTCGCATTGGAGATTGAGTAGAGGGCTTTAAGGCTCTGAGTATCCCACATGATGTATTCTTCACCGTCATGAACTGAAGTCTGTCGCACCAGTCCGTTCAAAGGGCCGTGTCTGGACACGCCGTTCATGCGTCCATTGTGTTGCAGCATTAAATCAGGCACTGTGTCGTTGTTGTTGTTAATGTAATCCACTGAGTTCACTGGTGAGGTGTGATGAATGTCCGAATACGAAGGCAATATGGCGATTTTGTCCAAGGTGTACATTGCTTTACTTTTAGGTAAAAGAACAACTTTGTTGGGTGACGAGTTAGGCGAGTCTACATCTATGATAAAATCAGATTTGCTGATTAAAGTGTTGACCAGGTTTCTGTCGTAGTAGTCAGCAGAGAACAACTTGTTGCGTCTACCATTTCTTCCATCGGTGAAGGAAACAACGTGACATGTTTCCTCATTGAACTTCAGTTTGTCATTGTTTCTGAGATCAGGCAGCTGGTTTTTATTGTCGCCATTACCATATTCCTCATCATCATGAGTGGAAACAATCACGTCATCATCATCATCATCGTCGTCGTCGTCGTCACCAGCAGTTTTAACATGTTTTGCGTCTGTGCTATCTCCAGCGTGTTCATTTTCAACTATACTGCTTTGCTCCTGCACCGCACTAAGCTGTCTGTGGCGGTGGAAGGGACTAAGTCTACTAGATCTCGGGGACACGCGATTTTTGCTCCGAGGGTGTTTTGTGCTGGGAGAGGAGTAAGAGGAAGATGACGGTGACGGCTGGTTAGACGTCGAAGGGGAAGGCTCAGCTGTTTTTATCACATCCGGGTCATCCAATGTGGCATCTATCCTGCTCTGGCGCGTCAGTTGCTTCCGATGACCCCGCACGTGCGGCGGCCATGACCAAGGCACGTGTCGGTGACCCCTGGCACTGCTGCCTTCCTCCTCTTCCTCTCCAACGAAAGGCGTGCCTGGCTCCTCCTCCTCCTCCTCCTCCTCCTCCCTTTGAGACTCAGGAACTCCGCCCCTCGGTTTGGGCAAGGAAAAATCCGAGAAGCATCTAGACCCTTCATCATGTTCTAAATCCCCAAGATACGCCTCCTGACCGCTGTAGACGTATGGGGCGCCAGACAAACTGCCCGGTCCGGCATCCACAAGGCTGGGATCTGAACTGTACGGTCGCAGATGTCGATTTCGAGGCAAGCTCTCATACATTTCGATCTGGATCTCTCCAACGGCAATGCTGCCATCTGTCGGAGTATCAGGCCCGTCTCCATGGCGACCATTGTCGTTCTCCTGGTAGATAGGGTTGATCTTCACCCCGCGGAGACGCCGCCCGGAGATATGGCCCCCGTAGATTGCCTGTGAAGGATACAGCCAAAAAGAATGTCATCAATACAGATCGAATATTTTGATCTAACATGTGTATTCTCTCTGAATGCAACCCATTTAACTGCGGCAATAATAACTCGACACCAGAGAGAACCTTTCAATTGATAGTAACTATTTCATGCCTTCGCGAGGCTGAGAAGTGGACTATATTTTGATATCTTATCTTACAACAATGAAAAACAAACAACCAGGACCGATTTGCAGTCAAATCAGCCTTGGTTCTCTTATCTGGAGTAATAGATGAAAGAAAGCATTTCGTCAAAGCCTTTGAAGTGACGCACCGTAGAAACGCAAAACAGTGTGTGTGCAGACGCTGAAATAGAGTTGACACAGCTTAATTGCACTTCTCAGGAGCAAGGGAAATCGTTACGATTAATAAAATTACAAAAATTGTATCAATCCACTGACCATTAAGAACACAATATTTTGGTTTCTTAAAAAGTGGTGCAATCCAAATAGAGGTTATGAGAAGAAAAAACTGTGTGTAGTGGCAGCGTCTCTAATTCAGGAAGATGTCCAAATCGGACCTAAAATAACAGGAATATGACCGCCAAAGTAGCGAACGCATTTTTCTTATCGGTTCTGTCTAATGGAGATCTTACAGTCACATGAATCACGCATGAAAGGATGCCATATAGCAGCAAAGATCAACTGTGAGGTATGAATGATAAATAAGTAGGAACTAAACGCAACCTTGTCTAATACACCAACAAAATGATGAAATGTCTAGATAATATTTCAGACCACTTTTTGCGCTTTTATCACGCCTGCCATAAATCAGTATGCACAGCACTCCATTGTATCGTTACGTTTCAGACTTTGTCGGACAAATACATGTCCTAAATTATTATCTAGGATGAAAATAGATCACTTGGAAATACTGAGGCACCCAGGGCATAGTCCTGAGATCAGTAAGACGATGGTGGAAGAGGTCTACAGTACACAGTGTCACGCAAAACTAGATTCAAGATTGGTTGAGATTGTATATTTAGGCAAGATTGTATATTTAGGCAATATTATTTATTTAGGCAAGATTGTTTATTTAGGCAAGATTGTTTATTTAGGCAAAGGCCAATCACATTGTTTATGTTAGAAGATCAGGAACAATGCACAGCAGAATCTCATGACCTGGAACCCCAATGCACTCATACACATTACGATACCCCAAATAGGTCAGTCTTGCCCTACCTAGGGGACTGTAAGCAACACCAAGACTACTACACTATTAATGAACTCGTTGAGAGTCCCTTACTTGATACAATATATCAAATTTTAGGTCCTCTCACATAATCGAAAATTCAAAACTATGGGTTTTTAACTGTTATTCGAGTTCCGTGATATCCCACTATAAATTCTTCATCGCTATGTCACATATTCACAACATCAGCTATTTACGAGACCGAGACCTTTATGAAATAAGTGCCGCTCCCGCCAGGATCAGTCATCCTGTTTACCCAACAATCTTCTATGTAAGCCGGGCATAAAGTTGTCAATAACCATCTCCCACCTTTTAGTTTTTACTCTTCATTGTCATGGGACTGGAGATAATCGATTTGTGACATCTCCTATGCTATGGTGACTAAAACACGATATCATGATTTATGCCTGGAACCTTTCAAAAAAACATGAAAAGTTATCTTGCACCTCGCCCACGGGGGAAAATCAATCAGACAACACAACAGAACAGATGATATGGAAGGGATACCATGCCAATGTCTCATTGAAGGTGTTACGCATACATGCAGACAGATACAGATGGGCGTGTGTTCCTTCACTGCAAACAGTATGAACACACACATGCCAACAGATGGGCGCATGCTCATTACAGGCAAACAAATAGGTAAACATATAATCAAGCAAACTAATCATTTTCTTTGACCTTCTCTGACATTTCATGTTGACAGACTGAAGCAAGCTCTTGCGCTTGCGCCATACTGTACTTTCGTTAGAAGACAATCCGCTTCTCCACAAAATGAATTAGACCTAAAAAAAAAAAAAGGTACAAAGGCACAGTAATTCAGATCTCTAGTTGTATTTTTTTTTCATGCACTCTGCCATATAATATGCAAACACAAAGGTAGGAGCAACAGATAGACTAGGTCAATAAATCTGAGTAAGTCCTGCAGCTTTCCTAGTTCATCGATCAGGCAGATCCCTCACGACACGTCAACCCCTGGGTACAGTGGGTGTGGCGGGCTTATTAATCCAGCAAAGCAAAAAAANCAGCAAAAAAAAAAAAAAAAAATCGTTCAGGCGATGCTGGTATAAATCTACCTTTCTAGCCTGTGGCAAAACGGTGAAGATATTGACAAAGACATTATGCTAAGAATTTACGCATGAACTTTAAACGCTGTTATTCTTCGGAGAAAAGTGATGACATAATTGAAAAGCAAAGAGATATTTTCCCTACTTTGCAATTTCCTCGCGAAGAAGTAGAAAGAGATGAGAGGTTTGTTTTGTTTTTTTTTTTCTAGAAAGAAAAGAAAACGTGGGGGAGAGGGGTGACTTCAAGCTAGAAGTATATCATGAAGATTAACATGTGCGTATTAGGCAATCCCCGGTACTAAGCCCTCATTTTTGACACAATGGCGAAAAGGCATAATTCCCAAATAGACTTTTACTATATTACAGAAAACCAGCGAAGTAATAATATTTGATGACGCTCAGCCAGCCTGCCTGAGATGTTTTATGTCTAATAATTCTAAATGCCCTCCTATATCAACAAAATAACAGAACACTTCATTTGATTTGCATGTCATAACATAGCCAAGATTTTTACGTTCTCCTTTCACAATTTTGAAATTACATGTAAATCGCTCTCTCTCTCTCTCTCTCTCTCTCTCTCTCTCTCTCTCTCTCTCTCTCTCTTTCTCATTTGGTTTGTTGTCTCCCTTTCGTTCCCTTCTCCTTCTCTCCTTTCTTCCCATCTTTCTCCTTAGCTACTTATAAAGCTTGGAAGCATAAACTATGGCGCAAAATGCCCAGAACAATGCAGCTTATCAGATGCAATGCCTGATCATCCACCCTTCTGAAGTGACTCAGTGTCTTACGCAGTGACCTGAGGACACAATCTCATTAGTGAAATGAATAATTTAATCTCAGACAGGATCTAGGAGACAAAAAATGGCGTGGCATCCGTTTACAGCGCTGGTTATGATGACATTAGCTGAAAGTAATAGTGGGCCAATACCTGAAGTTTTTAAGTATCGCGGGTACTCAGTCTTCACGTTCTATGTAATGAAAGTATCAATTCTATTTCGATTCTGATTCTTAGTATTGAGTAGACATTCGGATTCTTTTGATACTTTCGGATTCATTTTGATACTCCTAGACTTTGCTTTGAGGAGACCGACTGCTTGTTTGGTTCTGAGAATCGAGAGGGTCGGAATGAATTTCGAGACTATCGATATCTTTTTGACAGAGCTAGGGCTTGTACTGAGGAGGCCTGTAGCTTGTTTGGTATTGTAACAGGTAGAGGATGGACACTTATTCTAAAATTTTTGATACAATTTGTAGCCGGGCTAGGTGAGACAAAGCATGAAAAAAGACTAATTTTAAAGAAATGGATTTCTAAGAAATGGGGGAAATGGTGCTTTTGTCAGACAAACTGTCACCGCTTACACCGAAATTATCGAAATAGTATCGCATCAAAATTATCGAAATGGTATCGAAACCGCCTAGCTTGAAATTCAGAAACCCAGAGCTCAAAAACGAAACCACCCATCTCTATTCGATAACATGTAAATGTTCATCGTTACTTTATTTGTTAAATCGGAATGAAGTTCGACGCACGAACTAATGTTTTTCTATGGTCTACGGAAGTTGCCTGTTTCGACTTTTCAGAGATATTCAGTTCTATAACAAAATATCCTCCGCAGCTAAGACATACATCTAAAAACGCAGGCTTGATAAAACACGTCTCATGACGTAAACAATTTGTCTAAGATGCTCGATTTTTATTCTCAAATGTTCCCTCTGTGTCATACGTCAGTAGTAATCAAGCATCCCCGTATTGTGTGTACCTTGATTTTTTTCCCCTTAAAGCAGGTTAATAATTAACTTAAGTTTAGTTGGTAACATCTTGGGTCGTTTGATGTTTTTTTTTTCTTTAAAGTAAATTAATGATGACAATAAATTTGGTGACAACATCTTGGGTACTTTGATTTTTTGCATTATAGTAAGTTAATAATAAAATTAAATTTGGTGATAACATCTTAACAATAAATTCGCTTTGTCCAACGGCACAAGCTTACTGGAATGACCCACATATGAAAGAAATGAAAGAAGGAGAAAATGAAAAAAAAGTGAAGGAAGAAGATGAAAATGAGAAGGATGAGGTGGAAGAAGACGGAGAAAACATACTCCCTTTCACTAAAGCTTAGGTTTCCTGGTGCTTAGACAAAGAAAATGGCAGCCACTACCCCGTAATGTTTTCGGTCAAGAATTCCCGAGGATTTCCAAGTTGCCTGTGCTGACGTACAGTCCAAACATGGTCGAATTCTATAAACTAGGTCAAATGCAAAGTTTTGTAGCATTTTGCCTAGAATTATAGGCCGACTCTGATGACAATATGGAAATTCATGCCCGGGCTAAAAAACTGATGGAGGTAACAGTTTTAAGAGAAATTAGATCTCTTCATCCTAGATCTCCTAGACAGCTCGTATATTTATGCGACCTCATTTTTGTTTTGCTTTGTTTTAAGACTTGATTTCTGTGGGAAACAGCTTTAGTCAGCAAATCAACCTCAACGATTTGAGAGTTTGAAAAAAGTGAAACGAAGAGAAGAAAGAAGAAGAAAGGGAGACGGTGATGAGGAGGAAGAAGACGAAGAAGAAGAAGCGAAAAAGAAAAACGCAGACGCAGCGAAATATATTGAGGTTTGGGCTGTTCATAAGAAAACGAAGAAAATAAAACCTCGTTTTCTTATTCGAGTTAACGAAAATAGTCCAGCTTCCTGACACTGTCACGTACACCGTATTAAATCGATGAAACATTTTACTACATCTAGGCTTTCTGAACATAAAGAGCACAGTCCGAAAATAGTCAAATCGTAGCACAAGAAAAACAGATGAGTCGTGTATATCCCATCTGTGTATATATATGGCAGGTTACCTTTTGTTGTGAAGAATGGCATAGTCTGGAAAAAATAGTATTGAACTTAAACTTTTGTAGTGACGAGTGGTGTAGCTTGAAAATAAACGCTCTGAGATATGGAATTATATTGAGACCTTCCTGAGTTAGCACTGTGACATGTAAATACGGATGATATCTTTTTGTATGTGTTTGGGGAGGGGGGGGAGGGGTATGTTGGAAGTGGAAAGGCAGGGTCGTTGAGTTCCTTATTCTATAAAGTAGATTCCTTTTGCTATAAAATTCACGACAACAATACACCAACAATAACGTCAACAAGGACAGCCACAACAGCAGCAACAACACAAAACAAGAACAACAATACAATGAGAATAAAAACAACATCAACAACTACAACAATAACAATAACAACAACAACAATAACAACAACAACAACAACAACAACAACAAACAGAAAAAGACTTTAGTAACACATTAGTTTTTCTTAACTCTTGGAGTTACTGGACTGTGGTTTAAGTGAAGTTCTTTCGTGGAAAGAGGACACACTCAGTATACATACAAGGCGGTATACTTGCAAATGGCCCAAAGACAAAATTACTGGAGACGGCGACAGTCTTTGTCTCCTTGTACTTTGAAATGTGTATCGAAACAAGACAGACTGCCCCTTTATTACTTTTCACGCAACAAAACAAGATTAATAAAACAAAAAATAAAAACGAATAAAACAAAAACAGTGATGGGATTGCAGCTTATGAAGGAAAAACAATCAAAAGTGTTGCGTAATGTGCTGCTATTTGCCACATTTTATGTGAGGTGGCGTATCTAGAAATTTTCCAGGATGGAGGCGAGGAAGTATTTTATCGTTGACATTTATCTGCTGCTGCTGCTGCAAACAAAAAAAAAAAGTTAAAATTCTTAATACTATGCAAAGTTTAAAAAAAAAATATCCTTGGCAAAGTAGCGGCTTGTGTACTTTTCTGCTAATTTGTTTTGCTAGAAACAAACATTTTTGAAAAAAAATAATAAATGGGCGCTGGGGCGTTTTTATCGCTATTTGTTTCTGGTGGCACTCACTTCTGTTTAAGAATACGAGTCAGCTCTATGCATTATTTCAATTCAGTCAACTCCGCTTAATCACAATATTTTCCAAATGACCAAATGCTGTTTTCCTACACAAAAGTCATCCAATAATCGCAATTTCTTTTTATTGCATCTTTTTTTATATACTCCCGAGGAGTTGCGATAAAGCCGAGTTGCATGTATTTCGATACTTTTGTTCAGCCCGTGAATTAAGCAAGATTCGGTCTTCCTGTGATAATGGAGCCGCTAAAGAGGTCGACAGGGTCAATGGATAACATAATTCCGGTGATTTGCGGGGGTGAGCACGTGACTTTCCGTTCTCGGTAATTCCCGCAGTCATTAGTGAGAACTAGGGGCTTAATTCATCATGGCGTAATGGTTTGACTGACTTCATTCACCAAACTTAGTCGGAATTAATTTGACTCTCTGAAGTAAGATAAACTAATAGATGTACACTCTTCAGCAAAATAACTTTCATCTGCTAGAAGTTTTTTTGAGGAAACATGGGTTACATTTGACTGAGAGTAAAGAGAAAGAGGGAAAACAATAAAAGGGTAGGGAGGAAGGAAAGGGATGAGTAGATGTTTTTATTATCTAAGATACCCGTCAGCTTGACGATTTTCCATCTTAATAAACCTCAACCCAAAATCTGCCCATAAATTTCACATTTCAAAGAAAGTCAGAGTATAATATGTATAAGCATCTATATTATCTATTTAAAGCCTTTCGAGTATAATGTCTTTTAATCAAAGATGACAAAGCAGTGTTGCCAAAGCAAAAGGACCAGGGTATACTATTTATTGCGGACATTCACTCGAAAATTATTTTTGTAGGTTTTTTTTTTTTAAAGTTCGTCAGTTTTAAGTGGAGCGTCCTAACACTTTGGACTTCAGTCGATACGAATGAGAAAGTGGACGTGGGTTTAAATACAAAGTTTACCGGCGACTGGCCATAAAGTACTTGGTTTTTCCCCAGGGTAACTTCAGCAGTTATCATTTTTTTTTTCAGAAGCTGGCATTAGCAGCGAGTGCACAAACGTCACTCAGGACATTATGCCTGGTCGTCAGTTCTTATTGACATTTTCAGACCTGGGGATATTACGACCTTGACCTGTATGGAACAACAAGGCATTTCATTAGACTGGCTGGAGAATCATCATCTTATTTGCTGCAGGCTTTTTATTGCTATTGTCGTCATCCTTATAATCAATCATCTCTGCAGAAAAATAAAAAGCAATCCCTCAGAAGTATAAAATTATAACTGCACTTTATAGCTTTGCAATTAAATATGGCTCCGCTCAGACTTAGCATAAAACTTTTGAAAAATATATAAATGTTAATATTATTACTATATCTTTCAATCACAAGCATTCAGCATACAGATATCCAGAAATGTTTTCGTCGTGAAATAAAACCCCATAAAACTGAACGCCGTGAATATCTGTCAAGTAATTTTAGAGACACTTTGATGATGGGGGATTAGCGCTCTGTACTAAACATTTAATTAGTCGTCAGTAGTCCATAACCATGAACTACAATTGCGTATTTATAAAAACCCTTCGAACTGCAGCAAAATCGGTAAAAGAAAACTGAAAGTAAAGAGGTATTAAAACTTTATTCCTAATTTTCGAAAGCAAATGCTTTCTTCATCAAGCTAATTGCGTAAACTAAAATGAATATTACACAGCAAAGTAAGAAGAAGAAAAGGAAAATAGACAAAGTACAATTTTATATTTCTGGAACAACTGTCTCTTGTTCCCACAGTTCTGCTCCAAATTTGACAACGATCTGTAATTCCGTAGGTAATGACATAACACCTTGTTTCTATCTATTTGTTGGTATTTAAACTGTACTTTTAATCCTTATCTGTATTTTTTTACTGTTACTTGTGTTGTACAATTTAATAATAGATAGAGGCATGACTGCAAGAAAAAAATCTTATCAAATGCATTCGACATAATGGGAAAGTACCGTGTTCAATATCGAGCTTTGAAGAATGATACATCGTTCACCAAGAACAGCAAGTGCAAGACGGATTATTCCATAGAGCGAGTAGAACTGATGAGCTTTACTCACATGGCGAAAAAAATATAATTGAATAAGCGGAATCTTTTGAGATCATGTCTCATTATTGATCGAAACATACGATTATACAAAGAGAAAACGAACAAAAATTCATGTATTACGATTTTTTTGTTAACGATGTGGACTATATAGTAAGTAAGGTATCGTTTATAATTTTACGTTTTTAACGAGACAACTGCAAAAAATTACTGCCCGATATAACAACTTATAGTGCGGAATATCTGAGTGTCAATAACTGCACTTCTAAAGTACACAACTCTCTGGGGGCTCAAAATTGTGTTGCTCCGAGGCAATCAGCTGTCGCCGCAGTTTTGATTAGGTTTTGGTTCATAATCTCGGCTTTGTCGCAAAAGCGTACCCAAATTCCTGCTTTGATACATCGTCAGTTTGGGTACAGCCTCTATTTCCCAAGCCCTTGTTCACTGTTAACAGTGCTATGTCGGACAAGCGACGCATTCTTCCTGTGTAGACCTAATGGTGAAATAATCGCTTTAATATCTTCGACCATACTGACTGTTTACAGAAATTTCGTAAATGAGATCTTCGACATAATCATGACATGAAGTTTCGAAGAACTGGTCTGTGCAGTCATTAATCAAGACCTGAAATCAGTGCCGGATTTAGACTTGTTGAGGTCCCAAGCTATATTATGAACCTGTATGATTCTACCAGCGATGCGAACAAAGGCCTGGGTATTAGTTATTTCAAAATGGAGGAGCCTAACCCATGCTGACAACGTTTGGTAATGCCAGTTTACGACAAAATTGAGATCACGGAATAAAATCTATGAAAACTACAACGGTTGATCGTTTCGGAGCAATTCAGTTTTGAGCCTCCAACAGATGTTTACTTTTATATTGCCATTATTGACACTCTGACGCTCAACACCATAAATAAGATGATACATCGTTCAGTAATTTTATAAGAGTTGCACTGTTGAAAACGTAAAATCAGTAAGCGATTTCTTGATTACCACATTACATCACTGACCAAAAAAAAATAAAAATCACATTTTGTGAGAGTAAATGTTTGTTTTCTCTTTGCATAATCATAATTATATTTCATTTTAGTAATGGAACATGGTCTCCACGGAAATTGCTTATTCAATTTTTGTTCCAGCCGTGTAGAATATAAAGCTCATCAGTTCTCCTCACTGTGGAATGATCTGTTTTGCTGTACGTGGTGGACTTATTACACCAAAAAGTCTCACAAAGGTGCGTGCCAATATAGGACTTGTGATGCCAGGTGGTATGAAGCATACTAGACACAATTCCAGAGTCTTATAGAAAGAGAAGAGCTAGGAACATGAATTTTTAACACTTTTTCATAGTCCTCTCCCCAACTATGTTCGTATTTCTTCTGTTCATTCTCACGAAGGGAGAGGAATGTGAGCCGGATTTGATATTATCTGGAAAGTATGCCATTAGGGACTTTACCAAACTACTGTGAAAGATCAGTTTGGAGAAAAAAAGGCCGTAAAATCCTAACACTAGAAAATATCCTATTCCTGCCGGTGATCGAACCAGGGTCTCTCAGTTTCCAGGTCTGAACGTAGTACCATTACACCACAGCACGCTAAGTTCACAGCAAGGCAAAACTTTAAATACCTACTGCCTGAATATTGTTCCCGAACTGCCACGTATATGCCTAGTGTTCATTCAGTGATCCTAACACTTCCTTACTGCTCACACCTGAGTCGCCCCCAAAAAATATGCTCTTTAACTACATGTATTTAATTCTAGGGTGCTTTTAGTGAAAAATACAAATTTGTTGCAAATGAATGCAAAAAAAAAAAAAATTCTTTTCTGAAATGTTGTGAAGCGCTGCAGATTGAAATGGCTTAAGCTGTAACATGTTTAGCTTATACATTAGGCATTGCTTGAAAATGTTTAAACAACCGCGTAGCTTCATATGTTTGCAGTCTAGGAGATACAATTTTAAAATACAGAAGTAACACCTTCAGTAGTCATGCAGGGCATGACAAGGTTAGGCTAAATTACAAAAGGTCTCCAGAGAAGTCACACAAAACTACTCACGTAGGAAGACTTGTTCATCTTGTACATTTTTCATCGTGGTTTCCTCGAATGTCTGCAGGATTCAATGTTATCACCACGTCGATACAACATGTTTACCCTCAGGCTTGGAAATTTGAT
The DNA here is from genome assembly GCA_033807755.1 of Ellobium chinense. Lineage (NCBI taxonomy): Eukaryota > Metazoa > Mollusca > Gastropoda > Ellobiida > Ellobiidae > Ellobium > Ellobium chinense. Next base: position 3,098,777 of record JAWQUT010000020.1, on the reverse strand, counting down.
CAAACAATAGAAGCGAACTGAATTAACGATTCCAGTCATTTTATTCTTTTTGGCGCTAGTGCACTCAGTGGTCATGGGCGAAGATCGCGAGATGATGGAGGAGGAAGGTGATCTCTGCACAATAGACTATAAGCTCAGTGCTGAGTTAGCCATTCAAAGAACTATGCGGTGGTATGGGCCTCATAGCCCTTGCCTTTTCAGAGGTCAAATATTTAAGCGGTGAACGTAGCAGTATACAGCATAGACAACAACCGCAGAACTAATGGTCTGTGAGATTGACGCTCCTGGGTACAGTCCTTCTGAAATATTTAAGCGTTGTGTTTAATGCCAGCACTGATGTGTGGGTTCTCGGGTAGATGCTCACACGGGGTTCCAAAGCGACTGAACTTATTGAAAATGCACCGATCCCAGTCTATAATGGCAGTCAGCGATAGAGAAATAAAATGTGTTAATTTGCGGGGGGAAAAACGCAGGTTGGTCGGGGAAAATCCACTCGGATGTTTTGAGAGCAGTAAGTGTAACTTTCGCCTGGGAGTTGTGTAACATTCACTTACAAATTAAAAATGCTTTTTCTTTTTCTAAATGCAATATTATGATCAAGCTCAAGAGGATAGCGAGTTTAGCTAGACATAGATAATGATTGGATATAAATGCAGCATGAAATAAGATGTAAAATAAAGGAAGAGAGATAGAAAGAACGAGAGAGAGAGAGAGAGAGAAAGAAAGAAACAGAGAGAAGAAAGAGAGAGAGAAAGGGGGATGTATTGAGGATACTGCTATTGATATATATAAACTAATATCATATTTGTTCACAGTGCGCGGTTTCGTCGTAATTTAATCTCTTGAGCAAACACGGGACAGGTAGCAACTCAAATTCGCCGCATGTCGGTAATGCTTTGAAAATGGAGCAAAACAGGACCATATGAATGGTCCACTTTTATTTGATATCGAATACTGAATTCTACTCAAAACCATTCTCTCCATTAAATATGGAAACAGGCCATGAACTGATATCCAGAACTAATAATTCGGTCTGGAATCAAAGTGTAAAACAAGCAGGCTTGCTTCATCTTATATAATAGCAAAAACTCTTTAATAATAGATACTTATGCACAACATTGTTAATGCCTTCACCTACCATCCAATGCCCACCAGGCCTAAAAAAAACCCAACTAATTTAAGGCACGGCGAAATCAAGTTCAGGGACTCCAAACCATTTGTCGACTTACTTCGAAATTGAGTTGCACGACTTGTTCGTAACACTGGAAGTGACATTTTCATAGAGTATACTTTCAAACAGTATAAATTTCAGCGAAAAACAAACAAACGACTGGTTTCGTAGAACGACTCTGATAGCGTTTTATATCATCGGCACAGTAGTCGTTATTGGATCGTTGTTGACATTTACTGGATGAAATCGAATATATGACGTTTCCAGCTTAACCCCTCAAGATCTCTTCATAAACAAAGACTGCAAAGAGGCATTGACAGATATCGCAGCACGCAGTTGGAATGTACTTCTGAGACTCCAACTCAGAAAAGTTCTGAGAATCTCAGAAGACCAGCTGAGAATCATTGGCATATAGCTGAACAATATATTCACGTAATATCATCGACCATCATCGACAACTTCCTGAATGCCATCACAGACCATCAATTTCAGGCCTATGCAAATGTGAAAGGAGTAGAAAGAGGAGAAGCGCTTACACAATATTACTCTTACCTTCTTAGTGATGAAAAGGTGATAACGAATACTTAAAGCCAAACGAATACTTAAAGCCAAACACAGTTTTTGAGAACTAAGAAGAGGCCGATTTCCGATCTCGGAATAAAAACTTACAGGCAAACCATTTCTGAATACATTTTGAGTGGGTTCAGTCTTTAAAATGCCTTGGAAAACTTACAAACTGGCTCTATGTTTTATTATTTTTATGGTCACAACACCATTAAGTGTCATCGTTAAATGTTGGTGTCTCTGAATAAAGGTTCTTAAAGACAATATCGCTAAAATTTTGACGGTTTTCAACCAGTTCACGTAATGTTTGGTACACAAGTTAGGAAGAGGTGGATGTACTCGTATAACAATAGTAAAGAGAAACTTTATAATTCAGTTATAATTTTGTATAAATTTACCAACTTTACACTGAAAATGGGGCAAAAATGTTGCTTCATTATCTTGGGAGGTGGGGTGGAATCTATTACATCTGGTTGCTTGCGCCTTAGATTAAATATCAAAACTCTTCCATCATATTGTGAACCGTTAGATCCCGAATTCAAACATTTAAATTTCTGCTTTTCTGTATTGTTAATCTAGACAGAGCTTTGTGATTCAGAACTGAGAAAAATTTCAGATATTCTTGCACATATTTGCAAATGATAAGGGAGTTAGACGATAACACTGAAAAACCTTTATGGATTTTACCACTGGGATGCTTGATGAATGACAAATTTGTAACTATGCTGTGCAAAATTACAAATTTCATTTAAAACAATCGTGTATGGCTTTAAGGCATCCCGATAGACGTTTTACAAAAGATAGGAGCATCGTAGAGAAAAAAAAAAGAAGTAAGCACAGATTGCTGATACTCTCAGCGCATGTAATTCACATAAAGGACACCGTTCGTCTGCAAAACGAGCCAGAATGCGATCTGTCAAACGGGCTGTTTTATACTTTAGATGTCACGTTTTTTTATGTAACAACCTGCAGCCGTCCAGTCATTATTAATTTATTATGAGATTTTGAATTGTCCACAAATTGCCTTGTGCGGTCTGGACATATTGCAATACATAGAAGCGTTCTCAGATCATGTTGTCAGCTTGTTAGTATTATGATGTTTAAAACCAGAAAAGGCGTCTGAGAACCTAAGAGAGAATTGATTTCCGATCTCGGAACGACTGCTTTGCTTTTCCACTTAAATCTCAGGTAAACCTTTTCCGAATTATATTTTTGAGTGGTTTCAGTGTTCAACGTGCTTGGAAATTCTGACATATAATGGTTAACTGTAGTCATGATCAAGACTTTGAAGTTTTATTTTTTTTTTTCAGATATGAATTTTGTGGAATAGTGCCTCCCCTCCTCCCCCCCCCCNCCTTTTTTTCGCAAAAAAAAAACAACAACAAAAAAACTTGATCTTTCTTAACACAAGTCATGAAGAGGGATACATACAATAATTACAGAGAGAAATGTTGTACTTCAGTAATAATGTTAATGATTTTACCAATGATAGAACGAAAGTAGGGCAAAAACGATGGTTCGTGTGCTTTGGAAACAATGAGGTTTAGTTTTTTAAATTCTTGCATAAATTCTCAAAACTACTCTATTACTTTTGCATGTTGAATCCAAATACTAAACGTTTTTTTTTGTTGTTGTTTTAATCTGCTGTTATTCTGTACGGCGCAATAGTTTAAAAATATCAGTTCTTGAGAAAGCACGATCGTGCACGTTTTTGCTAATGACCAGGGTGTTGGGGAATAAGACAGGAAAACACAAGAATGGATTTTACAATTGCCAGGCTTGGTAAATTACTGAAGGTAAAGTTTTGACTTTGCTGTGGAAAATTACAAATTAATGTCATGTTGAGATGCAGCGTCTGAAAACATCGACTGCTGTTAAATTGTTAGCGTCAGCTAAACTTGGTTTGGGCCAATATAAAATTTTCTTATCCACGGAAACGTACCGCGAGATCAAGACAGATTTTGAAAAAAAAATTTTATTGTTGCATAAAGTGCAACTATTGAAAGATAAGAATTGTTTTGATCATAAGTGTTCTCATAACAAGCGACAGTTGAGGTTATTTAATACCATTTAGATATATAATGGAAGTAGCTGTTCATTTACATATTATACATGTATTCACATACAAGTATAACATTTATGTTTTTTAAGTCAGTAACGATGGTATAGTCTCCGTTGGTCAAAGACTTTGGCTGTTTCCTTAAACCCGAACACTCCCCGACCATTTTAGCTTATTACTTTTTGTAAACAAATTTGTGTGAAATACACAACAGTTGTTGGAAATGAAGGACTATCACAGATGATTAAAGGGAGGTGAAACCACTATTTTATATTTACTGTTATATTCATCAATACCTCTAAAAGAGCACAACAAGATGCGAAAAAAGTACATTTTTCTTAGTGAAAAACAGCCCCCTCAAAAAAGTAAATTTGAATGTTCTCTGACCTGTGATAACTCCTAACGTGTTAATTAATTTTCTCTCAGCACACTGCTTTGTTATCTAGTCAAGATGACATTGTATACCACTTTTATATTTTGGTGACAAATTGAGCTTTCAGTGAACTAGTTACATTGTATGGGTTAAGTTTTGAAGGAAACCACGGATAAGGCATACATTCTAATGAATGTTGTCACGTGAGGTAATTTCAATTTTACAGGAATTTTCCGTAGTACATGCACAGCAGCATAGAAATGGCTTCCTCGGTGTCAAGTTTCAATTGATTAGACTATTAGTTTTTGAGATATCGTTGATAGAAGAGCTGAACTATAAATAGTAATGTCATAACTTGGGGGTTTCACCTCATGGGCAATAGAATCGGTGCATGGCGAGCGACCAGCATTCATTTTTTAGAAAAATGATCAGCTTCTACATTGTTATTTCTTACGTTTCTCAATATGTGGGGCATGAGAGAGAACGATCGTAGCCGCACGAGGCAAGTGTTCACGATTTGTTGAAGGAATACATACAAGGAATAGTGTCATGGTCCCTGAAACTCCCTCGCTTCAGCATGTTTCGGCGATATACAAGTCGTTGCCAGATGAGGTTTGACAGTAGTGTATAACTTTGCATATCAGCGTCTTTGTGACTGGTTAAAGGCTCCAAGCACCTAGATGTAATTCACCTATCCATGCCAATAAACACCATGCCTGTCAAAACATCATTCCAGCCAATATTAAGTCACCCTTCATCGTAGACTCAAGATTAGTGAAAATCACAGATGAGGGAGGCTAAATGTAGCCATGTACTCAAATCCAAACTAACTAGAGTTACAGGTCATTTTCGAGGAAAAAAATTGGAATCTAGATCATGTGATTTTCGAAGACTCGCTAAAGTGCCATTTTATGTAGGGCAAGAAGGAAGAGAGGTAAATGCATGGCGGAAAGCAGGGATATAATGTACCAGAGCCATCAACTGAGTAGACACACACAAAGTTGAAGAAAATTATTTTTCTGAAATTATCGTCAGAAAATATAGTGAGAAGGATGATGTCGGTTTTCTCTATTTCTCTCTTCCGCCCTACAAAAAATGGCGCTATCTGGAGAGTCTTGAGTTTGAAGTGAACGGGGCAATAGAGATTTCAGGTGTTGTTTTTTTTGTTTGTTTGTTTTATAGCTCTATGGCCTGTGAGTACCACTAGACTCTAAACACTGGCTGTTGGAGTAAGAGGTTGTGAACACGACCTGTCTTACCCACGACAGCTTGTTTCCGCCTCTCACCTCCGTGTCGCCTCTAACAAACTCCATCGATGACTGTTGGCCCAGCCATCCTCAACTTGCTGCTGGTCATACCGCTTCAGAACATTTCCTTTCCTGCCATCTAGACTAGGTGCTCACAAAATTGGGTCAAGATGATCTTTAAAATCCCTTGAGTTCGACCAGATCAGCTCTGTGACGGTTTCTGAAATATTTGAACAATATTATGATGCTGTCACCGTCAACTGGTTCAATTCATGGAGAGAGTATTCAATCACATCAATATGAATTTCAATTTTTTTGTAGTATGTGACAAACAACGTGTTACAAACCACGTCTTACGTTTATATGATAACTGAATAAAGACCTAATCTATAGTTGTTGTTGTCTCACTTCTAGAAAGGAAGTATTAGCAAATGGAGTATAGTGTCAAAGCTGTTCATGACTTCTTCCAAGTGAAAGCAGGATTGTTGCGGTAAAGTGATTTTCTACTAATAGACTGCAGTGCTGATTGCAGGACAAAATATGCCAGGTTCTTTAATCAGACCACTTCAAATTTACTGTCACAAGTTGTTGACGAATAACAGAGCCGTGCTAGGTGTCTGACCTCTGCAAAAGATTCGTTGTCTCAATTACTATATTCAGCCAAAACAAAAATGAAATGGCGAGGATTATATCCTGGTGTTAAGCTGATGTGAACAGTGCATATTTTTTTATTGTCAAAAGGGAGATGGGAGCATGGAAGGGGTGTAGCTGGAGGTGGGTGGATTAGTCTAAAGACTTGGAGGAAATGAGACTTTAATTAAATTCATCCTTTAACTTTGGGCTTAAGAGTTTGGAAGTAGGGGGAGGACTCTACCACCTAACCCTAACCCAAACCAAACACAAAGTGGGGGCGTTTGGCTTTAAGAACAATAAAACTTATTAGATTAGAAGATTACCAAGTTGAAGAGTAGCAGAAGGAGCCCTAACATCCAGGCTTCCTCAAAGATCACATGACGGGGTAAGAACGTTCTGCTACGACATAGAGCATATCATTTTCTATTCCAATATCCATATAGACAGATGTTGGAAATCTGACAATAATATTACTGGGTATACTCAAACCCCGAGATCTCACCTTTTTATAACCAGTCGTCAATAGGAGATGTACCCTAGTCCAAATATAATCCCAGCGCCCACCTCATTAAAAGGTTTACTGAATTCAAAGTTCAATGATTTTAAGAGTTATAAAAGAATGAGTAAAATTTTGGGTACTTTAAGAACACACATCAGACACTCTATGGTTTAACATGTGTTTTTAATTTTATTGATAGATATTATAACACTAGCATCTGTTATAATTGAAATTTGCAGCACCAGATACTTTCTAGCTGCTAGTGTGTTCCAAAATTTAAGCCCTGTAAAATTTGATTAAATGAAACTAATGAACTTTGAAATTGAATGAATTTTTGACGAGCCATCCAATATAGTTGTACGAGTACCTATATAATCTCTTAAAAACCTAAACAAGTCTGGATGGCGGGATTAAAAGCTGGACTTGTGGTGACTAACATTTGTTCTTTTTGTACGAGTGTCTTCTTACCAAAGTAGGGTTTTTTGTGTGTGTCAGACTGTAAAAAAAAAATGTTTTCCCTGTTTTGTCCAGGTTAACGTACTTTGGTCGCAGGCTTGGAACTGCCATAGGGCACATTAAAAAGACAAGTCATATACTCAAAATTTGAAAAGAAAATTAAGGTATTACTAACCCTTGGGAGCCTCCGGACAAACCAGGTGCGATCACCGTGTATTTTATTTTTCCCTTATGTTTCAAAGGAGTTATGACAGAAGGAATGCGATCATGGTTACTATATACAGGTAATCGTAAAATGGGGGTCAAAGAAATAGACAAAACGAACGACTCGGCCCCTTCAGCAGGTGGTAGTTAAATTGTAAAAGAGGGTCGTCAGAACAGGCTCAGCTATAACTTCTACACCACTTGTTGATTCACCAAGCAACTATCTTTCTCCTGATACGGTAATTCAACAGATGAAGTCAAAGCGATGCCTGTGTAAGGTTTATTTGTATGGAAACTCTCCTTAACAGCCGGGCCTTCGTTACAGTCATGATAATTATACAGGAAATAAATTGCAGAAAAAGCAAACAACACAAATGTCTTACGTCATGGCACTTCTCTCTTTACGCGACTGGTCAAAATGTGGCCACACGTAGCAAACTACGACTTTGAATTCAGTAGTAAATATTATGTAACGGGACTTACTCCAGCAATGCCTGGTGAGTGGTCTTTAATGGTGAGAACTTCTCTGTGTCGGATCCTGTGTCCGGCAGTGGTGTGGTCAGCAGTTGTCGTGCTGTCCTCGACACTTTGATCCCACGTTGTGATGTTCAGCTTGTTAAATATCAGGATCCGTTCTTTCAACCACCTGTGAGCAATGAGTGGCGATGGGTCGCCCGCGAGCACTATATTACACACGGTGTATATTGATAAGTAATATATAGTCACCGTGGGTCGGTATCAGTACCACATGAACACAGCGTGATATAATGGTGACAAGTCAGTCAGCCACACACAGATACAGAACAAAATAAAAAAAGGCGAAATAAACCAAAAGCTCTGCGTCTGTCGCACGCGAGATCACCTCTGTCATGTCATTTTTCTTGCCACGGCAGCGTATCGATTGGTTTGTGGTAGGTTGCCCCCCTTTCCCCTGCGGCAGTGGCAGCAAGAATTGCGCGAATGGTGATTTTTATTTCTTATCCATCATCCATCCTTGTGAAAAAAAAAAGGAAGGTAAAATAGGGCAAAAAAGTATGAAAGGAGGAGAAAATCAGAGCAAACATGCAAACAATGGGATGTGAGTCGAATGTTCGCCCGTTGGGCAGCTCACCGAGCATGAAAATGCCACGGTTTGTGACACCGAAGAGCTCATCCTTGTGATCTCATACTGCGGCATCGTCGATATCTAGGGATGGATGTTATTTCTTGCACGCTCTCCCGCAAGCTTTCTGTTAATTCATATCTCATCAATGGAGACAATGTCTTCTTTCAAGCCTCCCCCGTCCCCCAGAGTGAATCATCAAGCACATGACAATGACGAACCCTTGAAAAAATGTGCCTCATTCACCGAGAAAGGTTGTTAAGATGTCATCCAACTCATTCTATGAACGCCTTCATCTGTGACATTTCCAGGCAAATATGAAAATGGTTTCAGTTTTTTATTTGCTTAAGACCAATAGCCAATCTGACCAGGCTGCAACATAAATTGCCTTCAGGCATTTAATACATGCATCTTAATAATACACCCTTCTCTTCTCTCTTCTCTCTCTCTCGCTCGTTCGCTCTCTCTCGTTCCTGTCCTCTACTCTCTCTCTCTCTCTCTCTCTCTCTCTGCTTGTTCAATGTCATATCAAGCATCTTGCTCCAATGTCTCTCTCCTTCACTCTCTCTTTCTTACCCGCTCTCTCACTTACTTATCATTAACCCACCCTCTTACCTCTCTCATATCTCTTTAAATCTGTTAAAACCCAACAGAATGCCATCATATCCTGCCACAGTGAAACCGGTTTACAATAAGCACGGTTGTAACAGGAACCCGGATTCAGTGGGCATAGTCTCAATAATCGTTTCTTGCTCCTCTTTGTTATCTTTTAAATAGCCTTTTTATAACGGGAACAGCAGAGCCAAATTCCGGTTGTTACGGCATTATCGCCCCAGAAGTTGTTGTTTTTTCTACAAACATATCGAATCATTGAAGTCGTCTCACTCAGTGTTTACGGGCTGACTACCAGACTATTGTGATTTTTAACTAGAGGAGGATGAAATAGGGGTAAGAATGAAGAGAGAAAAAAAGCTGGTCGCTAAAGAAATTAAAAACAAAGTTTGTCATTTCACTAAGTGACCTTCAATGTTTCAACCAGAGAGAATCATGTGGCACTTTCGACCTTTTTAAAACCTATTTCCGTTTGTCAAAAGCTTTGCGTAAAAACGGTATGATATCCGGTGTGGGGCATCCGCTAGGGTAGATCAACACGGGAGAGCCTCGATATTAATTATTCATATCTTGGGTACGGGTATACTTGTTATTTTAAGAATTTTATACGCATGGATCCAGTATTATGATATTAAGTATAATTTTCCAGGTGCCAAGGGCATATTTGTTATCGTATGCATAGCACTGCACTTCATTTTGAAAGAACGTAAATATTTTGATTGTGTCCCTTACAATACACCATTGTGGACAATAGTCTAGTCTCTTAAGGCTTTTTAGACGAGACAACATAATGATAGAATACGAATAACAGTCTTGTTTCTCCATTCTCGACATTTCATAGAACATTGACAGCTGATAATGATACTTTCGAGCTGCGCTCTAGCGTCAAAATTAATTCCGATCCTCTTCCAGTCCTCACTACCAACCCAGCTACCGATCTCTTCAGTAGAAAACCATTTAGCTGTATCGAATTATATCAAAAATATGGAAAGGTACCGAAGGTATCGAAATACCTGCCCGATACAAAGTATCAGAATCGAAATGTAGTCAATACTTCCGATATTAGCGTTCAAAGACTAAGTATCGCGATATTAAATATATTCAGATATCGGCTCATCATTATATTAAGCTTTCGGGTAAAATTTGAATGATGAGCTGGAAGAGACGTCATCATAGTTTATTAAAATGAGATAAGCTTAAGAAATAATTCCTCAATTAGCTGTGTGTTCTTCGTCTATCAATCAGCATTATTCTATCACTGGAGCCATGCTATCGACAGAATTTATTTTCTCTGGATACACTGTCTGATCTAACATATATAAGATATTCCACAATTTATTTGGTGAAATGCAAGCACCATTTAACCCAGGACTTTAACCCCTAGATGGCCAGCCAAGACACCCATTGTTTCATTCTAAATACCGTGTCAAGGGGTACATCTCTGTCAAAAGCAACATAGAAATGCAAGCACTGGGACTATTTAACTCAATACTTTAACCTCAGGATAACCAGCCAAGACAACCTTTGCTTCTTGATAAATACAGTGTCAAGGGGTACATCTCTGTCAAAAGCAACATAGAAATGCAAGCACTGGGACTATTTAACTCAATACTTTAACCTCA
>JAWQUT010000020.1:3053496-3069666 GCA_033807755.1 Ellobium chinense | reverse complement strand
CCCACCCAATTCCCCCAAAGAAAAAAAATATTTGTAGGCCCACTTCCATCTCACACTTGTATGGTAAAAATAAATGCAATATTCTACTGAAATGGGACAATAAGTCAAGCTAGTTTTAGCTGGTTAATAAAACAGAATGACCTACCCTACCACTCCTGCCGGTAGAGTTCATAACAACTTAACGAACTTAACGAATCATATCTATAATAACATACATTTATTACTGTAATTATTATTGCTATTATGCCTCCGGCTCCAATATCACCGTATCATATAATGCACGGAGAGCACGCTGACATGTGCATGACCACATAAATGATTAAGTAAATAAATTATGTCTTGTGAAACTCCTTTCCATCCATATCTGCCCGCTTGACGTAATGACCGAAACCCAACTTAAGACCGCTTAACATAACTTGCTCTTGCCGTATTCCATACTTTCCGGAAAACAAGACCACCTTTCATCCGAATCGCAGACCTTCTCATCCCCTCCCTCCCCCCAACCTCTCCGTACACACCACCCCAATCAATTGGTGAAGTGAAGAGCTTGCTTGTGTTTGCCACAAGAAATGTTCTCATCTATTGATTTTTGACATTTTCAAACCACAAGTGTGAGCGCGCTTCTTCTCCTACCCTTTTGTCCCCTGACATATTTCCATTCTCTAAACAATATTTTTAATATCTCTCCAACATCTTTATAACTGTCCTCCGTCCTCCGCTTATCTCCCTCCTTAGATTCTAGGTCTTCATTTACCTGTAGTAAAGGCCTATGAGCTCGCCCCATAAAATAATGTTGATGGAAGTGATTACATTAGTGTTTTTGTTTTTCTTCTTCTTTTGTTGTTGTTGTTTTTTTTTTCTTCTCTTTTTCACATCAGCGGATTTGCTTCACTGCTTTGAAATTTTATGGTTTATGGAAATCGGGGAGGGATGGGAGAGGATGAACAGGGAAAGAAAGAGAGGGTTAAGGTATCTCAAGAGACTGGCCGTCGGCGCAAATTTCTAATACGTGGATGCGTTAGCAAGTATTGAAAAAATAATAATAGTATCACCACTATGACTATTACTGCTATTATTCATACCACAATAACTGTTGCCTCCAACACCACCACCACTACCTTAATTGCCACTGAGGCAGCAGCAGCAGCAGCAGCAACAACAACAACAACAACAACAACAGCAGCAGTAGCAGCAGAAAAAGAAAGAAACAGCAAGCCTCGTTAAAAGCTAGTCGTTTGTCGTGCCCGTTTAGAATGTCACTTGCATCGCTATGTTTCTTGAACGTAAGCTTTTCCTCGGGAAGTCCTAATCACTTGACTGAATGTCCTTCCTGATTACTGGCGACAATCTTCAAGTCGTGTGCACTGAATTGTGTGAAGCATCGGGTACCTTTTCAGATGCATCATCTGATGCCATTTGTTGGACAGTAATGAATGAATGAACCGGGAGAAACAGGAGCGGTCTCGACTAGCGGTGAGTCATTTAGCAAAAGCCAGAATGATCTTTGACAAATGTTCTTTAAAATCCCATTTGATTTTTATTCTTCATTTGCTTTACTCCAAATTCGCCCTCCCCCTTCTCTATCGCCCCCCNCCCCCCTCCCCACCCTCCTTCACTCACTGCCAAACCTCGAATTCACATTTAACGACGTAAAAGAAATTTGTCACCGGCTGATGATTCAAATCTGACTTACAATTTGAGAAAAAAAAAAAGCAAATACTTTCTGGGATGGTACACGAGAAGGAGAGGGAAGGTATCAATGCTTTCCTCAGCCACTGCCCAATCTAAAACTCATATTCCGCATTTATCTTCTTTACCACGAATTAGTAATGAAAACGCCCATACCTATCAACGTCTCGCTAATGGCATAGCAAAAAGGGTACTAAAGAGAGAGGAAGGGAACGAAAGGGAAGGTGATTGGAGTATAGGGAGGGGTGAAAGGTGCACAGAGAATATTGAAAAGCACACTACTACAGTATTTATGATTATGGGACGCAAGTGGGCGATAAAGAGACACTCACCTCCTCCCCCCTCGCCACGCTCTATAGGCCCCTTATATACTTTACTGTATCTCGCTCTATCTTCAGCCTCAGTCTACCGTAAAGCCATTAATTTTGTGCGCTATCATCATAATCATCATCATCATCATCATCTTTCAAGTCCCCCTAAACTTCTTGCTCCCAATTTGCCCATACCTGTGCCGGTGTAGGCAGAAGCCGGAATCACGTGACCCTTAAATCGATCACAAGGCGCGGACATCTCTCGTGTTTTTCGGCGTAAGCTTAGAAAATTCTGGATCCCCGGGCACAGGTCGCATGCATGAAGGGAAGTTCCGGGCTCAGAGGCAAACACGCCGTTCAAAATCCCGGCCAAATTTCTCACGTTGCTTAGCAACCGCGTCGCAGAAGGAAAGGGGGAGAGAACACGCTACATACCGGACTGAAGACTTCCTATCATAAGCATCTTAGGGCTGGTATATCTAATGCTGGCTGGCTTCGTGTATATTGGAATGTTAATTTATGATTCCACGGGCCCGCCGCGGGTATTGGGATTAGACTGATAAAAACATTACGATGAAATAACAAAAGCTTGTCATTAGAGCCGCCGCTTCCATTAACTTTGCGCAATAGTGAAGTTCGCCCGGCAATACACTATAAGAGACTTCCAGTATGAAGAGCGTATTATAATGAGATGTGATTGATAGAGATAACAGCGTCTTCTGCCAGCTGAAGTTTTTCTATGCAAACATGCGCATCTTATTACACTGTTAATGGGGAAGTGGAAGGGTTTTTTGTGTTTGCACCAGCACTCAAGCGCGCATGACTGTCGTTCGTATACCGACTTTCCAGGTCTAAGTGATATGCACTTCAATTACAGTCATTATGAGTGGAATGCATGAAATTAAAAACTCCATTAAAGGGGTCTGGGTCTATAAACATTCGTCTTAGTAAGTTCGGTATCCAAGCAACAAAATAACTGTCCACATAATTATATCAAACAGTTATCCAGCTAGCAATTTACCCACCCCATCAGACTGATTCACCACCCACATAAACCATATACCTGCACACAGTAAGCCGGCGAAATCATCCCTCCAACCACGGTAGTCAACAAACCATCCAAACATTTTAAAAAATCCATCCATCCATCCATCCATCCATCCATCCATCCATGGCAATTCTACCAGCCATTCCAGCCGCTCCGCTACTCAAAGCAAACAAGCTTTCAACACTGCAACCCACATGCCATGCAGCCGGCTAGCCAGTCATCCAACTATCCCACCTCTTACCTACTATTTTAACTTCCAACCCACCCAATCGCAAATCAGCCATTCAGCCAACCGATCATCCAACCTGCCACCTACCTACCCCACTACCCAACCTATCCAGCAACCTAAGTTACCCGCAAGTCGGTCAGCAAATCAACCGCTCACCCACCAAGCAACCAATTAATCAATCACTAACCATCCATCCGCGCGACAGACACTCACCCATGTATTCATCCGCCCGCCAGCCAGCCAGCCAGCCAGCCAGCCAACCAGCCAGCCAACCAGCCAGCCAGCAGCCAGCCAAGCCGCCAAGCCACCAACCAACCAACCAACCAACCAACCAACCAACCAACCAACCAATCAACCAATGAACCAACCAACCAACCAACCGCACCCCAGCCAACCAATCAGCCAGCTACTTACCCAACCGGCTGCTCTGCCAATTAAACAAACAACCTATCAACTCGCCAACCCACATGCGATGCAGCCAGTCAGATACCGACCATGAAATCAGCTCTTCAGCCACAAGCAGAAACCATACAGACAGCATTCAAATCCACAACTCACCAAATCCCCAGATCTTGCCATCCTTGAACTGTCCTTCGTACCTCATTCTGTCGGTCCGGACAAACACACCGTAACCGTCAAATTTGCCTTGTTTGAACTCGCCTTCGTATCTGAAGAAGAAAGGAATTGATTCATTAATGAGCCCACACTATTATACAGTAGAAATACCTCCGCCATGGAGATACGTTTTCGTTTGAGTTATTCGTTAGTTAGCAGGATCACACGAAAAGCTAAACTACCAGTTTGAATAAACTTTGGTGGTCCTGTCTTCAACAGGAACATATTTTGATGCGTATCTAGACGAAGGTGGTGATCCTGCTGACCCATAAATTATAAAAAGGATTACTCAACAATGCATAGTTGGCTACTTCAATACATTTTACCATGACCTAGGCACCTTGTATACGATACGGCAAACATTCAGTGTAGGTGCGTTTTGGAAAAACGTGCCTGGAAAGGCATCCGCTTTTCTGCCATATTAGAGAGCTTGCGCATTAACGATGGGATCTCTTACCATCGTAAGCATTATATTAGCGCATCATTGCTGAATGAATGTGCCCTAAGCTGCGTCCAGTATGCAGAGTTAAAGTAATTCTTAGTATGGGAGGAGATCCCATCGTTAATGCGCACGTTCTCAAATACAAGGAGTCGCAGTTGCTTTGTAGAAATACTCATGAGGGTTTTGAGTTACGTCTTGTGATAAACAACAAGACGGGGATTCAAGAGGTTTGTAAAACACACGTAAAACTAGGGGAACGCGTTTAAGTAAAGCCTATGCATTTCGTAACGATGCCATAAACATCCTTAAAATGTTATTATACGATGCTGTTTTTGTCGATGCCGAATTGCCTCAATCAGACCATTCTTATATGGAGCAGCGTGGCCTTATGGTTACGGCGTTGGACTCAGGATCTAAAGGTCCTGAGTTCAATTCCCGACCACGATCATGTTGTAAGTGCCGTGGGAAAGCATTTCATTCACATTTTCCTCAGTCCACCCGTCTGTAAAATGGGTACCTGGCTATAGGCAGTGGAAGATATTGTCAGAATGCTAGTGATCAGCGCCTATAAATGGCAGCGGCACTGTATGCTCCCCAGGGAGTCGAGAAAGTCCTAGAGTGATCAGGCCTGCTGGGGTAATAATAGTGTGAAGTCGCATGAGCGGGCATTAGCCTGGATATGAGACTAAAAACCGCATTATTATTATAATTATTATTATAAAGACAAAACAATGAAAGTCAGTAACTATGGCATCACATGTTTACAATAAATTACACTAAATGATTAAACACTTTACAAATAACGATCTCACGTGATGCAATCCTGGTAAATGATTAGAGAAAATTAAGGCTGCCATTATAATCTACGCAAATTTAGCTGCGTTGTTTGAGATTATGGGAAAGAGAGAATCGAGATCTTAGTTGTGAGACGTGGCTATTTCTACACATAACCTTTGTTATTTTATCTCGCGAATATGTATCGTTTGGCAGCGCTGCCAGAAAGTCACGTCAATTTCAAAGTTAACGAGATACAACTGCGCAGTCTACTTAATGTGGGGGACACAGTGACTGATACATCGGAGCCTCTCTGAACAAATTAATCTGAACTGCATAAAGTTCGCTCCAATATGCGCTGGAAATGGCAAGGCCGCTGATTCAACAAGAGAACTTGCGCATTAACGATGGTATCACTTACCAACAGAAGAATTACATTCGCGCATCTGCTTTGAATGCATCCTTAGTAGAGTTCAACCTGCAGAATTGATGTAACTGTAGGTTTACAGGACAGAAAATTTGAATCGAATTGATTTTTGAGAGTTTGCGCATTAACGATGGGATCTCTCTCTATCGTAAGAGTTACATTAATTCGAGATCTTAGCTCTCTTATGACAAAAAGGTACATATGCAAATGAAGTTGTATTGCATAGTACGTTCCTTTTTGTCATAAGGCGGCAGATTTCTACACATAATCTTTACTATTTTATCTCGTGAGTATGTATTGTTTGGCAAAAAACAATGTCTGGAAGCAGAAGGCTTCTAGGTAACTGTCACTCTCTAGTGTGCTGATCCACATGACTTGTTCACAAACCTACACTGCATTTAAACCACTATGCTACGTCATTTACTTCAACAGCTGCTGTCACCAAATTATCATGGGCTCTTAAGCCTGTACATTGGAACAGTTCATTATATAGGAAATATGACCTGTGTGTACTATAGGAAATATGACCTGTGTGTACACCGGATTTGACACGGGAACGCTAAACACGGGATATACCGGTATTTCTAAGAGCTGTTTGTAACAAATGGTGAAGACGTACATGTACCACATACGTATCGACAGGGTTAAAGAACTAAATGAGACTGGCTTTGGATGTAAAAAAAAAAAATTCAGCATCATGACTTTAAATACGCCCACTCTTCCTGCTCTCTAAGGAATAAAAAACGTCACATCCATTATTATGATTGTTCAAATTGTTGTGAAGAGAGATGAGTGCCGGGTTTTGTTCGTGTCAAGTGGAAAGCACTGCCTACCTTTTCAGAATAATTTTCTTATAATCATATACACATTAATTAGTTGTGACACAGCAGTGAAAAATCTGGATGTAGAAGAGAGTAAACGGGGGTGGAGGTGGAGGAGAGGGAGTGGGGACTATGCAATTCTCAACGCCCCTGACCCGTGGCATGAAATATGAAGCCGCTGTAGTCTATTTTATGCCACTTTACCGGGGTACCGTATGGCAATGCCACGCCCATCGAGCTTAGCATACCTTGCTTTGCTTATCGGTTCTTCATCGCAGCATCGATATTCCTAAGCAAATGACTCTCTAGACAGGAGGTGGCCATTAACGAGTGGGGCAGTTCCACGTAACTTGTCCAGTCATTCACGATGAAAACAAAGTCACTACATCATTACAGTACCATAATAATAACAGAGAGCTGGTAAGCTTTAATCCCATAATTAATTTACTTGTTTACGTCAAAGCATCAGGTCCGTGTCGTCAGTGGTGACGCTGAAGTCGTCTAAAATTAGGTAAAATATAAATTCAGTATTGATACCATTTCGCTCAGAATTTTATGCCGATTCTGGTAACTTTGTAATCCAGGTATGACCTAAAAACAAACCATGCATTTTATGAAGAATTTGGCGGAAATCTTGAGACCCTCCAAGGGTGTGTTTGGGTTAGAGGGCAAGATTATGGGTGAGATTAGGATCGAATAAGCAACCCTGGGAAGTCACTAGACAATTGAGACCTTGCGCATTAGTGCAGTGGTTCTGAATGCATCCTTAATAACCTCCAACATGCAGAATTAATGTAATTCTAACGATGGTATGAGATCCCATCTTAATGCGCAAGCTCTTAGATATCTTCCAATCATGCTTTGGGAGTAACTGACGGTTCAGCCCTCCGTGGAATGGACTGAATTTTCAAAACCACGCCGTATCCTTGGTAACTCATCGAACACCTGCCTCCATTTCTCCGTCCCATTTGTTTTTTTCTTTATTGTTGTTGTTGTTGTTATTTCCCTCCCACTATTTCTTTCCAAACTGGAACAGACTTCTCCCCTGGGGGAAATTCTGTATTCGCTCAGCTGAGTGGACTTTGACCTTTTGAAGTATGACAGTCAAATCACCCAGTGTACCTTCATAATGCACCACGTGCTTTGTTAATGATGCGTGAAGACCATGATTTTATTGCTTCTGTCTCACTCCCGGAAAGGTCGAGACCAACCATTTTAGCCAATGCGGCTCAGTGTCAAGGCTTCGTAAGGTTTCTTAGGTGCAAGCTGGACTGTCTCGGCAAACTGATTTCTCCTACTGCAAGTCTTAGTACTCCTATGGAGTCATTATTATGGTCATCATTACTATATGTATCACCATCACTGAAATGAGTCGTTTTCCTCGAAAGTAATGAATGGTAACTCATAAGCAACATTCTGGGCAAGCGGGTCTTCTGGCCGTTTTTCGCTACTTGGCTTTGTAACTCTGAGAACCAAATATGAACATACTGTTAACTGCAGAGGCGTGTGCTTGCACTTAAGTATTTCCTAGAAATCATAAACAATTTTCTAAAATTTCACAGTGATGCCAATTAAACAGTAATAATTGTATCGGGAACGTCTTAAAAATAACAAAGCTAAAGAACAAAATACTCCTTGCATAAGTTGCAGCCGGTGATCGCATTTACATCTTTAGGCATACTAATTTCAAAGGGTTGATTTGCATTTATCCGGCAGCTGTGGGGATGCCAAATTTCGCATGACACAGCTATGATCCTCCAGGAACTAAAAGGTTGAATTTCGTAGTATGAAATTATAAAAACAGATATGCTATTGACATTCAAAGTTACAATGGATACAGAGTGAATAATATGAACTATACCTGCACTACCTTGTGGATTCAGGAAAGTTAATTTCAGGAAAATGACCCATGCTGTGCAGTACTGGCGCAGGAGGCTGATTTTTACAAGAATAATACATAATAATGAAACTTTTGGACCGACGTCAAAAAAAAAAAGGTACTCTTATCCCATGAACGGGACGATGAATGACTGAAATTACTGGTTTGCACCCTGAAAGACTAAGTGCTGAGTGGATTTACACTGCAGTTTTTGTTTTGTTTTGTTTTTTCTTTTCAAATTAAAAAAAAAACAACCAATAAAATTAAGAAAAAAAAAATAGAATTTTAGACCAGACTGCTTTGAACATGACTTGGAAAGCAGCTTTGGTGAAACACTCTTTGGATTTGACCTGAAATATTGCAAGCCAAATTGCAAGATGACGCATTAGTTATGGTGATGTATTGCGGTCGTTACGTGACCAAAGCGGCCCACATCCGGAGGCGCTGCCGAGACCCCACTGACCGTGATGTAAAGCAATGTAGCCTCTGGCGCAGGAAGACGTACACATATATCAGATTCAAAGAAGAAATACAATGTTCTTAATAACACTGACTATAAATATCGTCTTTGTTTCGATATCATTGTCAGCAGCATCATCACTGTCGTCGTCGTCATTTTCGTCACGATTGTAATTTTCCTTGTTGTCATTCTGGTTTGTTTAATGCGGTGCAGTTCGGAATTCATCGTGTCCGCAAAGTTTAAAGTCGGATCATTTTGTTACAAAGTACGTTTTATCTTACCCTGAGATTACAAAATCTACGTATCCATCCATCCACCCATCCATCCATTTATCCATCCATACACCCACCCACCNCATCCATCCATCCATCCATCTATCCGCCCGCCCGTCCATTCATCCATCTACTTCGTTAATTCCCTCCAACTCTTTCAACGTTCAACCCTCTTATGTCTGCCTCATCATTTTCTACTTATCGTTTTCTTCGCACTTCTTAACTTCTTCTTCCTCTTCTTCTTCCTCTTCCTCTTCTTCTTTTTCACTCTTCTTCTTCATCTTCCTTCATTTTTTACTTCATCATGCCAACCTTCTTCTCTTTCACCTCTTCTTCCTGCAGCCACCATAAAGCTCCAAGCCATTAACGATTGATGAGAGACGGAACAGAACAGAACCGCTTTTGAGAGAAAAGAAACAAGGAGGAGAAAAACATAATAATAAAAAACGCCGAAGGCGCAGGTAGCTTAATGTGAAATGGTCTCTCATCTCATTTGACCCGCCGACGTCAAATAAAAAAAAAAATAAATCGACTACCCGTCTTATTTGTAAATCGACATGTGCGCGTTTGATGTTGCCTGTGGAGAGCTGTTTGAATAGCTGCCCATCATAATCATCCGGTCGCCGAGCCTCGTCCCATCCACTGTGTTCCTCTCTATCACAGGGGTTCCCAAACTGGGGATAGCGTGCCCCACATGGATATGTCTCAAGCAAATTCCAGTAGATACCTGTTTACAGCGTACTGGATCTACGGTATATCAATAAGAAATAAATAGTGGTTACATGCACTGTCTGACCTTACCAGTGAAGTTGGATGGATCTGTTGTAAAGGGGTACACAAGATTGCCTGGTGGCTTCTAGGCGGGAGCTGGCCAAAGAAAGGTTGGAAGCTCCCGCTCTATCATGATAATGAAGAGCTGGGGTGGGAAGGGGGAGGGTGATGACGATTATCAAACTGATTCATTTTGTTTTCGTTATTAGTAAGATGAGAGAAGCTTTTCAAAACATTCGAAATAGCAGTAGTAAATTTGGATGACATTACTACCAGTGAATGAGCCATGAGTATTCAATACCTTGCCCCGGAGGTACTTAGGAGTTATGAAGCTTCACTCGGCACTCACAGTTCCCAATGCAACCGATGTTGTTCTTTGTGAGACCTTGCACGCGAAGAAGAGGCTAATCCAGCTTAAACAAGGCTAACATCCAGTGGCGTAGACTGACCCCTGATGTCTGGTGGAGGAGAGGGCGGTGCCAAAAATTACCAACCCCCGGCTAGTAGATGGGGTATTGTGCCAAAACCTCCGTGGTACCAAAAAAAAGTGCGTTGTTCATTCAATATAAAGAACACATTTTTTTGGGGGGGTCATTTTGATTTCACCCTGTAGCTGTCCAGCATAATAAGATGCCAAGACGAATCTGGTTCGGTTTAACCTGTCGCATTATGTCGTGCGTGTGTGCGTCTCTACGCCCGATGAAAGCTTTTTTTCCATCGTTGGCTGTCTGTTAATTATTAACCAACACGATCAGTAGAGAGTTTTAAACAAACAAAACGTTTTTATTCAATTACTTATAATATGGCATGGCAGTGTAGGAGAATATTTTGACATACCTGGCTTCCATGCCACAACGCCACTGATTCCAGACTAATTTTTTTTTTGTTGTTTTTTGTTCAATTCCCCTATCAATCCTCTTTATCATTTTATTATCTAACTGGGATAAACCTGTTACAGCCTCTGCGCATTATACTACTCCTCATTAATTCCGTTTATCCCATCAGAACTGTGGAAGGCTTAGTTCGTTGTATCAGCTTATTTAAATCCGATAGCCCTATTGGTTGACTGGTGCAGCCTCAGGTTAGAGACTACTCTGGTATCACGGGTGACCCTCTTCCCCCCCTCCTCCCCTCCCCCCTACTGGTTCATTGATTTACAGAAGACTTGCAAATAACTCAAGTTATGAGGTCGCAAATTACTCGGATATGGCTTAAAAAAGAAAACGACCTTAAACGCGGAGGATACAAGTCAGGAATATTCTGACAGAGGAAAAATCCATCGCGAATGAAGGAGATGCTTTATTGGGGACAGCTGTCCCAACCTAATAACAATGCTGTGGTCTGCAGGCTACACCTATGCACTACTTCATCATTATGTTCTTGCCGCAACGGAAGTAAATGCTTTGGTTGGAATAAGAAACTGAAACACATTCCATTCTTATTTACGGGTGCCATAATAAGTTGTACGCCTCACTCCTGAACAACATGGCTACATTGGTAGTTGAAGATAAATTTAATGTCCATGTTGTCAAAACGCTGGTGATCATTTTCTCTTCATGGCAGTGGCTCTTCAGGCTCTCCAAGGAGATGAGAAAGTCCTAGACTGATAAGGCCTGTGGGTGGGGATATTAGCCTGGATGCGAGACTAAACCGCCATTACTATTATTATTATTATCATCACTGTTATTATTTTATTGTTATTATGGTAACACTGTAAATATGTATGAGTATCATTGTTCTTTGTAAGGACAGACAGGAGAATGGGCCTCTGACCCGTCTTTTTTCACGAATGGAGGCAATTAACCAAAAAACAAACAAAGTATGCCACCTTCAACCCAACGTGATGAAAACCAATCGCTCCACTTTAAACCCAAATTTGAATTTCCAGTGCGCTCTTAAGATGCAGTGAAGGAGATCTGCTTATACTTTGTGAGGACAGAATTACATTAACGCTTTGGTACGATCAGGTATCCTTACTGTTGTTCACACCGTAGCAAGATCCCACAGAGACAGGGAAGCACAGAGACGATGCATTACACTGGTGCCCTTATACAAAAAGGCATCCTTAGGGCATCAGGCATTTGTTTCAGTGAGACGAACTCTTCTTACAGAAGCATTTTAGCACTATATGATATTGCTTCCCCCCATGCCATACTAAGAAGTCTTCTAGCTGCCTGGTCCGTTGATATAATATCTAGTTAGGAGTNCCCCCACCTCCACCACAACAAAGGTTTCTTCGGATAAGGAGTCTTTCCGGACACCACTAATACACTGCGTTTAGCACTGATCTTCATTAGTGGTGGGAAGTATCCTTTCTCATTATCGATATTTCGATACTTAAATAGTAAGATTCATATTCGGAAGTATCAATTGTACAGAAAGTATTGAAATATTGTAAGTACTGAAAGTACCAAAATTAATTTTGAATCTTTTTTCCGAGTCTCTGTACCAAATTAACTCCTAGTCTCCTCATTGCCAAAGCCAGCCGTATCAAAAAGTATCAAAAGTATCGAAATTAACTTCGATCTTCTTCCAATCTGCAGTACCAAACCAGCTATCGAGTGCATTGGCACAAAGCCTAGTGGCATCACTAGATATCAAAAGCATCGGATCGAAATTAACTTCGATCCTCTTCAGATCCTGAGTTTCAAACTAGCTGCCTGTCTCCTTAGTGCAAAGCCTATTTAAGATATCAAAAGTATCGCCATGTCTATCCAGCACAAAGTTTCAGAATCAAAACAGAATTGATAGTATCTATATTTAGAGCTTGAAGACTGAGTATCAAGTTACTTAAAAATTCAGGCACTGACTCACATCCCTACCCTTAACTGAGTTTGACGTCCCGAAAGCTATAATATTTCCCCTCTCCCTCTCCCCTGGACTCTTAAGCCTGTTCTCGCCACCAGGCGTGTGTAAAGACTGAAAAGGATGCTAGTACTACTATTCCGATAGTTGTTTTCACCATTTCCATTGTTAAGTACCGATACATCTGTGACCAACGCAGGTGAAACCGGTTTTATATGGGTATGCTAAAACTAAAGTCACTTCCATCTAAACTATCAGATAAGTGCTAACCTTTCTTTTTTTGTTCTTAACAAGCACTTAAATGACTGAACTTTGAATTTCTTGAATTAAAAAAAAAAAAAGAAGAAAAGCCTAAAAACTACAAATACTGCTTTAAATCCATATATTACCTATTTGTTTTTCTTTTTTTAGCTGCAAGAAGGAGATAAATTTGTGCTAAATCTGCGATCAGTATCGACTTAAAACTCACTTTTACTTTTGATTTCTTTAAATGAAAGTTGACAGATTTCGTCAGTTTACAAAGGAACGTCTATGTTCACCAAACGGGATTTTGATCTTTCGGGGTGTGACAAACAAATTACCACATTATACTGTATTACAAAACTGGATATACGTGATTTATTAGCACGGCTGCTTATTGTTATTGTTATCTGATATTAAAGTTCTCGACTTTACTCCAGAAAGATATTAACCAAAGAGAAGATTCAATGTCAAAGCAGTTGGTTGTGTGTGTGTGTGTGTGTGTGTGTGTGTGTGTGTGTGTGTGTGTGTGTGTGTGTGTGTGTGTGTGTGTGTGTGCGCGCGCGCGCGCGCGCGCGCGGAGGAGGGGGGAAAGGGTTCTATCTCTGGTTGGATGTTGGGATGTGGTGGGAAAACTTAATTTATATTCTATCCATGGATATGGCGTTCCGCAAATGTTAACACATGCCACAGGCTACCTCAGCTTCACGCATACAAGACTGCGCTCATAAACATAAAGAGAAAGGTGCATTTTTAATGAAACCCTTGAGGGTATGAAATATTCTGATCTCATACATTATACATGTATAGCAGGCATTGTATTTCCTATTTAAAATACAGTTGACCTGTGATCTCACGACCTTGAACCGCTGCCTTACAGGACCCATAAATATATCTGCACGCACGGCCTGCTCGTGATGCCCTGGTCCCCAGTGTATCAAATGTATCGCCAATTAGGACACATCATCTAGCTTTGAAATAATCTGTTAGTTCTCTAAAATTCAAGTTCGTGTGGTCTACTCTATTATAGAGTATTGCACAAAGGCAAAGAGTTTACAAACACGTAAGGAACCGTCCAGCACTTGAACAAAGCCCACTGAGACTAACATGAGACAATGCAAGTACTTCGTGCAGTGTACATTTGTATACCGAATATATAATAGACAGAAACTCACTCTATTTGTGAAGAGCATTAACTCGGCTATTTGTGCCCAGAAATGCGTTAAATTTTGTATGAAAGTTCTTTCGCCCCAAAAGGTGGTCCTTTCATAGGTTCTCTTTGTCAGTCTGACTTCTAACATCAACAACAACAACAACAACAACAACAACAACAACAACAACAACAACAACAACAACAACATGACACAACTGCAGTCGGGAATCTGGCAAGAGCCGACATGACTCGGTGCTTGAGCTGAGGAAAGTAAGCTCAACATGTTTCACCATTTTCACCGACAGCGAGACCAAACAAAAAAAAAAATAGCCTGGGCGAAATGTTGTTGACCCATAAATAAAGCAGTTGTATTCCAGCTGTCTGAGAATTCTTTAGACTTTATTTTAGAATCTGCCATCCATTTTGTGTGCGGATCAAGAAAAATGGTGAGTCTGGTGTAGGCTAATGCGCTTACTATCAGCCAACTGTTTTAATGGACGTCTCCTTCCAGCGTGGTTTTTCGTCATAAATCATCTCAATGCTATTGTTGAACTAATTTTCCCTTCCTTTCTAACGGTTTTTTTCCCCAATAACGTCAGTTCTTATTAGGATTTTTATCGTGTCCTTGAAACGTGGCTGTTGTGAAGATCCTACGATTAGGTCTTCTATCATAAATAAATGCTCTTCTTCTTTTGCGGATTCCTGAAACTCGCCCAGACAAGACACAAACATATAAAAAAGCCTGCTGGAGAACTTGCGTCAAGAAATATTATTAGCCTTGTTAAGAGCGTCCTCTCTGTCACTGGAAAAACCACTTTCACGAATTCGTTAATCTCTTCATTCAGGCGATCGGAAGTGTCAAACCTGGGGTCAACTAACTGGTGTCAGGCATTTTGGTTTCTGTGAAGATATTATTTGAGATGAATGGAAAACGGTGTCACGTGTCGTTTCAGAGAGAACAAGACCGTCTTGACTTGAGGAGGGATTTGACTGAAGCTCGAGCAGTTTTGAATGAATTGAAATGTTTTCACACTTTGGGTTTTTTTTTTCCACACCTCCTTTTCACAGAATACGCCATTGCTAAAATGGTGTATGAATATCTAAAAAAACACCAAACAAACGAATAAACATAGTATAGTCGTTGGGGACAGCACTATCCAAAATCAAAATAGTGCAGAACTGTATCTACCATTCTCACGCAGCTCTTGCAGTGCAGCGGTTACCAAAGTTCTGAAGGCCCCACAGAAAGAAGAAGAAAAATGGGAATAATAATAATAATAATAGTATATTACGTGAGGGTGGCTGTGGCTGTGAATTAGTCTGAGCACTTGGATCGCGTATGAATACTAGATAAACGGTATAGAACAGCTCAGGCGCTTGCGATATAAAGATCAAACTGCCATGAAATTAATATCCCTTACAGAAATTGTAACTTTGAGGGATCCAGGGTTGGATTCCTGGCACAGATAAGGCATTTTTAAAGGTGCTCCATTACGTTCAGTCTTTCTTTCAAAATGTATATTTTACAGTGATTATACAAAATTCCTCCTTTACGTTTCCTCTTTCTTTAAGACCTCAAAATAACACCTTATCACCCTTGTCAGTTTAGGTTCACGGAAAAAGCCAGCTTATGGAGTCCATAATAGGAGTTTATTTGTAGCTGAAAAGGACCCCTTTCGGTTCGAAAATCTGGACATGTTTAACAGATAATAAACTTTAGATTTGAATTGTACCAGGGCTGCAGTGAAAGTAATGTATAGGCCTTTATAAAGTTAGTTTATACATAGCATACTACATGCATTACAGTTGTTTTGTACAAATCGTGCGCCTTTGATAAACTGAATTTTAAAATGCCGTATAAATTATTTGTTTCCTTATAACCCCTTCAGTGAACCTGGACAAGGCGTGATTTTCATTTTTCCGACCGTCTTTGTATGTGTCATACCCTGCCGGCCCTTCTCCCAGCCTGGACCAGACCTCGCCCAATTTCTTCACTCCAGTTCCTTTCTCCCGTGAAATTCAATGCACTGAAATGATAACCGAAGGTGGCGAGATGACGTGTCTCTCACACCTGTATTGATCCACACAAGCGGACAATAATTGCCTGTCCTCTGGCAGCGCCCTCTCTCCCGGTCCCACTACACCGTCCCCTCCCTGTAGACTGCCGGTTAAAGAATTCTCTCAACCGACACAAAGAGATTTTCTCCTATTATAATTTTTAAAAAAGGGGGAGG
>JAWQUT010000020.1:2960955-3053453 GCA_033807755.1 Ellobium chinense | reverse complement strand
GGGGGGGAGGGGGAGGGGAGAGAATCGCAGGCTTGGAGTGAAGAAGAGAAAAACAGCAATAAACATCAACAGCCGCGACCTTCCGGCCGTGAGCAGTATGTCTCACTCGTGTGCGCCTCACGTTTGATCGGAGAAATAACGAGCTGGAAATTAGCATTGACGATGAACGGCCGAGGCGTTCGGGCAATTTCCTTTCTTTACTAAGCTATTGTCAGGCCGAACCCAATGCGCGTTTAATTTCAATTGATTATTCTTCCCCATCAACATCCCTCCTCCTCCAAATCTCTCCTTATTTCCCTAAGCAGTAACAACACGAAGCATTTTTTTTAAAATTGTAGCGGATGGAGGGGAAGAGCTTTGAAATGAAAAGAAAATGCCATGATCATTTCGGCATTATAATGAGATATCAAGGATGGCATCCATACGTTCAAATTTACGCTAGAAATGAAAAGGCTGCATTCTTTATTTCTTATGGCTGACTGGATTAGATGATGAGTCCTTAAACAACGAAACGTTCACAGAGATCTTTAGCGACAGAATTGAAATCTCGTTAAACGATTGGGGGTGATTTGCAAAAACTTGTAACTTTTCAGTGGTGGCAGCAGATGTTGTTGCACATGTTGTAATAGTGGTAGTTGTTTCTGTAGCTGTTACTGTGGTCGTGTCGTTTCTTGGTCTATGCTGTCTGATGCACGAGTCATGCATTATTTATAACAATCCGGGTCAATCTGTCAGGGAGAATTTTATAAAGTTTGTCTTCACAAAAGCCGAGATAACATGTCAATAATTAATGGGAAATAAAAACTATGATTCTCATTTGCATGCATGGATATTATTTTCTGGGACCGAAATCTGCTGTTGGTTTGTTGGTTTGGGTAAAAATAACAACAATAATAAAAATTAGGCATAGGAGTCTTGTATCCAAGCCATCAATGCCAACTGACGTGACTTAATATCATCTTTAACCCCAAGAGGCCAGATCATCTAATAACTTTCTCAATGCAACGGCATTGTTGCAATCTGATGGGCTCTGGTCACTTGCATTTACACAATAGCGTTCAGTGCCAATAACCAGTATCTTCATGTATGTTATAGATTTTTGTGCAGGAGAACATTTTGAATGAAATGCACACTCCAGGAATTTTCATAATGGCCATGGCCAAAGCTTAAACTGCTACTTTTCACCGCCTAGTTCATCATCATGAGCACTGGACCTTACTGCCCCGCGGTAGATCCAGTGCCTGTAAGCTGTATTTCACGTTGTATCTTTGAGACAACGTGGCCACGGACAATGTTGAAAATACAAATATTTAATCCCCTTACCAAGAAGTGTATAGAATAAACGCATCATGTAGGCACGATATTGTTTGTCCTTAAATAGTTATTCTTTCTCCTCACGCAGAATTCCAATACAAATACACTAGTTACCTACTTTGAACCATCAGCGAAGTCCATCACCCCTAAGCCTGAGTAGAAACCCTGGTCAAAACTGCCCTTGAACTTTGACCCGTCTCCTAGTGTGAGCCGACCGTAACCATGGCGTTGACCTTCAGAGCTCCATTGTCCATTGTACACTGACCCATCAGGGTAGCGGTACTGTCCTTGTGTGCCCATCCTGGTGACGATGTATATGTTGGGGGTTAAAAGTTTATGAAAACAGATGCCTCAGAAGCATCTGTCAAATGAAATTAATGCAAAACTAGCGCTAAAAACAGAGACATGTCAGGGCAAACTAAAGTGTCAGCTGTCATCAAATGAAGAAGGTGAACTTAAGCTGGACATGTCCTTATAAGATGTGACACAAGAATTGCAAAGCTGTCCCTTAAGTGGGAAATGATGTGGAAACAGAACAGAAGCCGCCCTGTGGATTACTGAAAAGAATTCTGCAAAGAGAAGCCGTAGAGTCTGGGTTGGATAGCCTCAGAGCAATCCATGGGATGACGCAGGCTAGAGCCAGCTGAACCATTGTGACAACATAGATGTACTTGTTACCGAGGTTTCACTGAATTAAATGTTAAGGGCCAGTGCAACTGATCACTGAGTGTACTCTAGAACATGCTGACTTTTGAGGCCTCTGATCTTCTTTGATAATAATAATAATAATAATAGTAATAATAATAATGCAGTTTCTAAGTCTCGTATTCAGGCTAATGTCCGCTCACGCGACTTCACACTATTATTATTACCCCAGCAGGCCTGATCACTTTAGGAATTTCTCAACTCCCTGGGGAGTATAAGGTGCCGCTGCCATTTACAGGCGCTGATCACTGGCATTCTGTCAATATCTTTGACCGGTCCTTCCTCCTCCCCTCCCCACCCCTCCTACTCCACTTCCTGCAACAAACACAAACATCTGAGACGTCGATCTAGATACGCAAAACTACATGCCATGTGACCAGCTGACCATAAGTCCACCAGATGGCTGCTACTTTACTCGTATAACAGCTGTAGGCTTCACAACGGATCAAGACTATTCAGTTTCCACTCTAATGACATAAAAAGTGGATTATACCACATTTCTGAAGTTTACACAGCGAAAACACGAAGGCAGTCTGCAATATAATTATAGTTTCTGTTTAGACCTGGATCTAGATCTAAGTATTGTACACTGACTGTCACAGCCAGCGTAAGTAGCATAAAGTAGGAATAACACGGGATAACAAAGACTCGTGGCACACGATCAACCTAAGTTAATATTAAACCTTTCAACACACCTCCGTGGATGTCAGTGCTATAGCTTACTCAAAACTGTCACAAGCAACAAAATAAGCCCTCTGGCTACTCCACATCTCAAGCCTCAAGGCCACATCACAACACTACAACAGTACAGAAGACTAGATCAGGCGAAAGCCTCTTATGCCAGGGGGCATATAAATCCGGCTTTACTTGCTTTATATGTTTTTATACGGAGAGTCCAGTGCTAAAAATAACCGTTGACACATTTGACGCTGTCACGATGTCGGTGACTCAATCCATGCAGTTACAGCTTAGTGTAGGAATAACATATCATTATCGTCTCTGATATTAATATGGCACAAGGAACAGTAATTATTGTTTCTACGACGTTTGTGTGTGAGACACCGAAACGCACGTGAGGCATAAAATTAGAGTATTTTGTAAAGGCAAAGATAACCTTGAGGGGGTTCAGACAAATCTCGCACAGGTTATTAAACTATTTTTTTTATGGCTTTATTAGAAATGGTACCTCGATTATTATATATACGAGCGTAAAACCATACATGTCCTGAAAGAAAACATGCTACAGTATATTATATGATTATAGGTATTCATGAAAGCATTGCCAAAAAACGACCAAACTACGCTATTGGTGTGATTCAGGCATCTAGGCGTAAAGTCATGGACGGGCCAAACGCATTCAGAGGGTTAAGACGGACAGACAAGTGATTTTCTGACTGTAAGTTCACCTGCAGATCGTAACTGGTGCCCCCAGCAGCCCCCACACTGCCAGGGGGAGGGGGCCTCGGGAGTCAGTGGGCCCCCAAAGAAAGGACGAAAAAATGGGATGAACAGGGAAAAAAGACGATGAGAGAGAGACCGAGAGAGAGAGAGAGACACAGCGAGAGGGAGACAGAGCCAAGGTCCGAGTATTTTTTGATAAGGGTTGATACATGAGGGTGGAGATCTTCAAGGGATGGTTTTGAAAAGGATGAGGAGGGGTGAGTGGGGAGGGGGGAAGGGGGAGGGAGGTGAGTGAAGGGGAGGTGAGGTGAAGGGTAGTTATGACCCTGACTCTTTGTGGCCTTTCTTCAGGATGAAAAATCGTCTTCATGTAGCTTTTGTTCTTAAGCTGTAACTTGATGGTTCTCGATTTCACTATAGTTATTTACACGTCATGCCAAAAAAAAAAAAAGGTATGATGAAAATAAATAAATAGTAGACTATATCATTATTATGAGACACACGTATCATATAACTTTATAAGTGGTGTATCCCTATAATCTGGATTGACGAGTGACTCTCATATAAAAAAAAAGGCCGTTATCGGGACTAAGATTTGGTCGGTAAACCGACGATGCGACTGCTCAGATTTATTGCACTCCATTATGTTTTACTTCCCTCCAAAAAAAAAAACAAACCTCGGTGGTGGAAAAAATGGGGTGCGCGAGAGGAGGGGGGAGAAGAAAGAAGAAAAGGATGAAAAAAAGAAAGCTTTTTGTGTGTTCAAACACACGATGTGTATGAACGAGGTGTCAACAACCCTGTGTCAATGCCAACGTGATATCAAGGCAAGAAAGACCATCATATTCAGGTAGCTTCAAACTAGCACATACTGCATAAATACTGTCACAAACATATCACACACGTTCACAAGAAAATCCGGTCTTAGTTGTTAATCATTCTGTTTTCTTTGAATACAAGAATACATGGTATTAAATGGATGAACCTATATTATAATACATTAAAAATAAAAGTTTTACACCTTAACAATACATTAATTTCAACTCACATTTATTTTCATATGCTTTTAATTTCAGATCTGTCAGACGTTTGTTTTTTTTTTGGCTTATGGCATATCACGGTTGGATTGGATGGGCCCATAGTAGCCTAACAGCATTCATGTTTAAACATTTACGTTTTGGAGGGGCGAGGAGGCAGATTTAAATGGCTCTTTCTCCCAGACAGCCTACAGTTATACAACACATTTTTCAAATGTTTAGTATTGTGCTTTTTTCTTCTTAAATTTAGAATCAACCATTTGTCATTCTCAGCCTCTGGCTCTATATGAAAATTTTATGTCCATGGATCATAGCCCACACCAATCAATACACCCTCCCTCAACACAACCATGCACACACAGGCAGTAATATTCATTATACACACATGAAACACACTTGCCTACTAATTATTTCACACATACTTTCAATATGTCCCACTCTAGCTTCCAATAATACATTTAGTTTTATACCCTCTCACGCTTTTACTGTTCACAACACTCTCAGTTGAAGAGGTTGAAAAGATGGGGGTGGGGGTGGGGATGGAGGGGCTGAGAGAGAGAGAGAGAGAGAGAGAGAGAGAGAGAGAGAGAGAGAGAGAGAGAGACAACGAGAATGATGTGAAGGGACAACTAATTATCAAATGTGGTAAAGTCTTTCTGCCTTCCCCCTACCTCTCCTCCCCCTCCCCCTAGGCATCGTGCCGTGAATCCGACAGAGCCGGGCAGCAGCCCAGGGCTTGGCAGAATAGAAAGAACGAATGAGAGACAAAGAAGAGGAGAAATGTGATTCCAAAAGAGGGGTGAGGAAATAAAAAGGGTGCATGTTAACTATGAAGTCATCACTCACTGGATTATTCTTTCTTCGACAATAACAAGAAAACCTGATTTTGTACCGATCCCAGAAGATAATACAGGTAAGACAAGAGAGTTTAGTTTAAGCTACTTTGCGTATGAGACCGGGGATACATGCCAAATCCGCATCCAGGTAACTCCGCCCATCTTTTATACGTAGTTTGTCCACTGCTGCCAGCACTGACAATGCTTGCAAAACCGTACGTGTTTCGGTGCGTAGGTTACATTTTTTACTTTAATGCAGGCCACTGGGAATCAGTATCGTGACAACCTGATTTAGAGCACGACAACACGATAGGAACTAGACTAGAATCTTCGCTAGATCTAAACCTCCATAACTGAGGATGTGGCTCAGAGTTGACCGGGTGGCAGAGACGTGTATGTCTTGTTTCAGACATGTTGATAAGTTAACAGATGATTAAACTGGGCCAAGAGAAAATACGGCTTACCTTTCCTTCGGCCCTTACAGGTAAACAGTGTCGCAAAGCTACTTTCTTTTTCACCTGTATGTTGACAACGTCACCAAATTTGGGGTCACAGATTCGTGACGTAAGCGGCACGGCTCTGTCAACATGGTTGACTGTGGTAGCCCTCGCTGCGCTCAAGAAAGGCGTTCTTTTCGACGAGAGCTTCAAGGCTGGAGCAAGAAACTGCCGCTAGTGCTAGGTACGTACATTTTCTGACGGGATTTGCATGTTGTTGGGTCTGGGAAGGTTGGATTTTGACAAATTTTGCGAGACTCGACTGCGTGTCACTGTCAAATTTTCTCACCAATATTCGGTCATCCCTGCCTACCGTCGAAAAATGCGATCGATAGCGTGAGCACCGCTGTTGCCGACTGCCAGTGCTTGTGCTTTTTGGTTGTGTCTTTCTTCTCCAACGGATTCGTAGATGCACAGTAGGTCAGACTACTCCTTTAGGAAGCGTTTTCTTTGCTTTCTGTAACTTTCTTGCCGTTGCTATGCAAAACACCTGTGGAATCAAATTGATCAGTATAAAAATAGTTGACTAGTTTCTACAGTTCATTTTGATATTGAAAATAAGAATTTTGCTTTCTGAAGAAGGTAATGATAGAATGGTGAGATACAGATAGCCTAAAAGACATCGCTGAAGAGCTGTACAATAGTTGGTGACTATTGTTAATATATAGCTGTAGTTGGTTAAGTACTATTAGAACATAACCTGTTCAGGAATGGGCTGCAGAAGTTTGCAACAACAGTTAAATATGTAATGGAGGTTTATAAAAGAAACATGTAACTAACTTTCATAAACTTCAATTCAAATTTTATTTACAGGTCCTGCATTAGTTACCTCTTTTGCGAGTTTTGTTCGCAAGTATTTTCTGATTTCACATCTTTAGACTTTTGTTCTTTTAATGGTTTAGTCAAGGATTGAAACCCTAAAGTCATAAATGAAGGCTGTGCTAAAAAGTTTCTGCCATATGTGGCTGGTCTGAACAACACAGTGATCGCAGACCAACTGTGAACATGGGTCAGGATTTGCACACCATAGTATAGTGCCATAATTATAATATGAGTATATATGGGCATTCAAGTGCCACCATAGTGGGGAAAGGTGGGGGGTGGGAGTTGACGGTTTTAAACTTTTACCATCTTTTAATTGTTTTGTCCAAACTGTGATTCAGTCACACCCAGAAACCACAACTACAAATAATGCAACTTTAAACTGTATTTTGTGGCTTCTTTGCAGCATTCTTAATGTCACAGATTTTGAGCCTGTGATGTTTTATAATAAATATTGAAGTTTACCAACAATGGTCAAATAAATGTATTGTTTGTTATTACCTGTACATTAAATGGCCATTATTAAGATAGTCTCGAAATTTGCATTGTTACGATTGTATTCAGTTTGGCATAAACAGTAGCAGCATAGATCTATCTCAACAAATGGTAATACAACACATATTTAACTGTTACATTTTAGCTTCACAAAGAATTTTTTGGCTTTGTCAGATTTGTTTAGAAGAAGAGTGGAAGATATCACCTTCTGCCCAACTTGTAAAGCTACTTTGTGGATTTTCTTTCTTTTAGTCATTCATATTTTTCAGCCTTACCAAGCAGTCCACTAAAATAAAGCTATTACAGTATATCCATAACAATATTTGAAGGTGCCATTAACATGGAGCCATCAGTTAATACATTACAGGTTATAATTGTTGCTGTAATGTGAAGTCATGGAAGTGGTACTTAAAAATAAAAAAAAAATATAACTAGGAAGTATGTGTTCATGTTTAAGAGCAGCAGATGACCACAGTAGGTGTTTGACATGTATAAATGAATGTCAGCCATCACAGTTTCCATTTGATTGAATTCAGTTTCAAAAACCTTTGCATTGGTATATGCAGAAATGTCATGCGGATGATGAAATATCATACATGAGATGGGGCCAGCTCACACGAAGACAGTAACCTTTAAATGCATGCCCTTTTATACCATGGAGATCTGCTGATTACAGAAGTCTGAATGAGGTTCTTAAATTTGGAAGAAATAATTTGAGCAGTATTGGAAAGGGCCATTGAATAGCCTGCACATGGACTGCTGTGGACCAATGAATACAGTCAAAATACACTTCCACAAAACTGATAGTACTATGCAGTTTGAAAATGCCATCACCTATTAATTCGTATGCGCATACAGTATGAGCATATTCAGTGCATAGGGTGTCTGTCTTAGTCAATTCAAAATGTAACAGTTCCAGATATAAAAACTGGACACTGACTCCTGATCAGGGATATTGATGAAACTGTGTCAGTTTGGATGAGAAATGAATTTTTGTTAGTCAGATATACACTTGATGTAGGCGAAAGGATAAATGCTCAGAAGAAATGGATTTCTCATTATGGATCACTACTTGTTTAGCCTAAGAAATCATTCGGAGTGTGTTGTTCAAACCAGTGATTTATGGAAGCTGAAGCCATCACAATAGCTCTTGAAAACTGTATAAGGGTTCTGAAATGGTGCTCCTGTCGACTCCTGGTCCAGGCAATGTTTTCTCCAGCCTGCGCAGTTTGTCCTTAAATTTTAATTCCCCCCTGAAAATACACTGAACATGCTTTGATCTCCCCTTCTTTCCTGCACTTAAAAGTTAACATGACATAAAAAGAAGCTAAAATTGTTTTGAAAATGTACAAATCCCCTTCAAATTAAGATGAGGGTGGGGGGAGGGGGGAAGGTGGGGATTGTCTCCCCCAACTCAAATGACCTATAGAAAAACTATGCATGCATGTAAGTTTGTAAGAGCATCTTGCAGAACCTGGAGAAGAGGAATTTAAAGGTGGGAGAAGGAAGGCTGAAGGAGAAATGGTGGGGACACTGTGAAATTTATCTTCCTCCTAAACTTGGAATGACATAAAATCTCTCTCAACATATATATATAGATTTTCACTTCAGTTAAACATATTTTTCAAACAAGCATATGCAGAATGATCATGCATGAAAAAAAATCTGTCTACTTGAGGGCATCAAAAGGAGCATAGAAGTTCTGCAGTATCATGGAATCTAGCCATATTTCAAACTTTTTGGGCAACCAAAAGTAGGCTTCAAGGATTTGTGTGTCTGATATTATCTACCTACTGTTGAAATCTCTTTTTTCACCATCATGATTTGTTTGATGTTAATCTCTTGTTTCTTGTTGTGTTTTCACAATGCCCTTAGGCAGAATTGATAGAGCTGGGCACATTTTAATGAAGCCAAGGCAGGCACTCACATAGAATGAGCATGCATAATGCAAAGGCTGAATTTATACCAGCCAGTTTGCTTTGTAGTTTATACTTTAACTAATATAAACTACTTTTTGCTGGAATTATACCAATACCAGAGATGTAAGGTTGCAAAATATGAATGTTGAAGTTACTCATTTATTAAATTCTTTCTTTCCTCATTCATGTTTTCTTCATTTTAGGACAGGATTTACACTCTCTCAGAAAAAATGGGCGTAAATGAGCTTATGCGCATTTTTAATTTGATGAAATGCAATTTATGAACAGCCAAGTGATGGCATATACAGAAATTTTCCACTATGAGGATAATAATGCTCTTATAACAACTCTGATCATAAGTGGTGAATTAGAGCTATGTTTATCAGTCAATTGTACTAATATTGTATATTTTCATCCTTTGACTGTTTTAGTCTCTATTTTGTTTGTAAACTGGGCTTTACTTATGTTTGTTGTTTTCTAAAATGTGCCGTCATGAAAATGGGTCGTGCATTATATGGTTTTAGAATGTCACCGCATACATCACGCAGAATGAACAAACCCAGTACGAAACCTATTCTTGGCATCTATCACTGCCCTTCAGCAAATCCTGTGTATTTGCATCTGTGACTAATTTCTTTTCTACAGGCCTAGAAAGAATAGCAGCTGACTATGTTGATAAAGAGACAGCCAAACAGCTTTTAAATCCCTATCCAGGTAACCTTTTGTCTTTTTAATCCCTACCCATGTAATATTTTGTAGCTTACCTATTATTGTTGTTGTTGTTGAATCTGGCATCTGGTAATGTATTTTAATAGCTCACATTTAGCAGAAAAAGGTGGATACTGGATTTTGAGAAATAAGAAGGGAACACTTTTTTAAGTTGTGCTGCATAATGGTTAACATATCTTGTCATACCGGCTTATGTGCAAAGCTATTTGTGAAATGTCAGTTAGAAAGTGTGTCTGGTCCACATGAGTACATGAGTTGATAGGGTCATTCTGTAAAGTAACCAGCAGCAGTTACAGTTAGGGAAGTAATCAGTTAATACCGTGAGTTCTATAACAGCCACTTAAGGGCAAGTGCGGCACCCTGTAGGGGTAAAATTGGGTAAAATGAGTTTAAGGCAGTTTCTTAAACAGCGACATGTCCTTTATCGAATCCTGAAGTTATTTTCATGATACCTGTCTCAAAAAAGTTTATATTGATGCAGAAGGAAATGATCATCCTTTCTGAAATGCACCTATCGGGTAATCTTTATCGTCAATTATCTCAAAATCACAGTTTTCATCACTCTGACTTTTTTCTGGTCCAATTTACATAAAATTTTGCATAACAGTTCTCCAAGCCCCTGTTTTGAGAATGTCGTGGGCGTTTTTCAATATCTTGTGTTTTTGTTGTTTTTTTTTAATTTTTAAAGTTCAAAATTCTCAAAATGTCATTGTTTTTTTATGACATTTTTAAAAAAATTATTTAAAAGAAAACTATCCAAGAAATTAAAAAAAGAATGTGACATTCTATTTTTAAATAAAGTGATCTTTCAAATGGAAAAAAACCAGCATCCTACCATCTATTGTTCTCCAGATCGAAGGGTTCAAAGTTATGCAAAAGTCATCCATATTTTTCAATATGGCGGCCAAACAATTGGCGTTTCCATAGCAACGGAGGGAGGAAATTGCGAAAAATCCCTGTTTATCTTCCTTCCTGGCCCTACGTGACCCATTTACCACCCCAAAATGACAAAGTTCCCTTTAATAATGAAAATCACCTAGTTCTGCCGCATTATGTGAAATCTAAATACAGATGGTCCCCAAGAATGGCATTGTTATCAAGGAATTTTATGCGATTCCACAAGGTGTTAACGGTAAGCAGGTGGTGATATGGGGCAGTTCAACCACATTGCCACAGAGTGTGGCAAAGCCAAGTTCTACTGGTTGTCTTAAAGCTGAACTCAGGGTTTTGTTTCATATTGTCAGAATGAATTTATCTTTCTGTAGATGTTAAAGGGGCAGATTTTATGAGATCAATCTACAAAAAAATTATTCTTTGTCACTATCTGGTCTTGCAGAATTGTCCAGCTTAGAATAGAGGAATTACAATGTACTCTAAGTAACTTATAAAATCCTTATGCAGTATGATTGTATTATAAATGTAATGGTTATGTTAGGCAATTGAGAAACATATGAAGAAAGTTTAATTTGGCGAATTTTCACCACAAGCTGACTTCCAGATAGGTGTTTTTTTATATTCTACATAAATGTTAAAAGAAGTGTTGTACCCATAAAATAATTTGGAAAGCAGAATGTAGGTAACAGTTTGCTTTCAGAACAAGAGCACAAAAACATAGATCAATGACAAGCCTACTGCCAGAGATTTAAGATTACAAACTTCAGAGTTGCAGATAGCTACTATCCTGCTGATATCTTTTTAAAGGCCTTAACAACTGAGATCATAATGTCAAACAGTAGTAAAGCTAAGGGACATGTTCATGTAATGCTTATGTATTTTATATTGGAGCCACCTGCATCCATGAAATCTGATATACCACTGTTTTTGTCGAAAGTGAGTTGTGGCAGTCACAGTTGTTTCTGCCATGTTAGCAGAATGCAATATTAATGTACAGCATGGCTATGAGTGAATTGGTAGCCGACTTGAAGAAAACGTTGCCGAAGAATCATGAAGAACCATAATGTCAGATGCAATCTATATTTAGAAGTGGAATTATCATATTCATGCAGGAAGTTTGTGCTAAAATTTTGTTTGTCCTATAGTAATCAAATCTCCCTTTATTATGCATTTCATTCCTTATTTATGCCTTTGGTGGCTAAAAAAAAAAAGGGGAAAAAAGCTACTTAATTCAGAGCCAGGTAATTATACGAGTGAAAGAAAAACTGTCATAAATTTTAGGCACATAATGATATGATCTATAATTCGCTGCAACTTCCATCGATCTTTTGTCACAGATAAAACACATTAGAAACACTTGTCAAAAGTAATGTGCCATGGCCAGTGTTGCAAGTGTTGTTGCACATTGGGCATGTCATTGTAAGACATTATGTTTTTAATTTTTCAGTTGTGACATAATCATAACATCTCAATAGTTGAAATTTGCAGCATTAGCAGACATTATCCATCTTGAATATGTGTAAAATTTCAGTGGCATAAGATTTCAATTTTTTGAAAGTAACTGAACTTTGAAATTAAATTTAAGAAAATTTTTTGCCACCGAGTATATTTAGTTGTGGTTGGAAAGAGTGGGGAGGCAGTCCATGTTTTTGTTTTTGCACATATGGCTATTTAATTTCTCCTGGTTTGGTACAATATTGTATCATATATATTTGGCAATTCCCACCTACTCCAAACATGCAATTATTCGAGTAAGAATGCATTCATCTTTTTGTTGTCCTCAGAATGGGAACAAGAACTAACTCAAGATTTCGAACCGTCCAAGAGATGCTTTCATTGTGAAAAGAAGCTACCAAATGTATATGTAAGTCTCCTTCTTATGCATAGACTGGATTATTAGACAGCAGAGACAATGGCAATTACAGTTTGGTTGTGCATGGGAGGCAGGTCTTGAACGTTAAATTTTAACTGAAGGCTGCATAGGTCTCCAGTCGTGCTGAAAAGATCATATTTGCCAAATAAGCTCACATTCGTCTTATGGCACTCTTACACAGAGTTAAGATTTGGAGATATTTAATTGTATGTGCCCATGATGAATTAATGAAGTGAGATGCAAAGCAGAAGTTTTTATCTCCTCCTCTGAAACTGTGATTCTGGTGCATTTGATAGTTTAGTGTAAGATGGCAGAGTTTATCTCCTGATTTTATGTGGAGTTTGCTGGGGACATGACTTACAAATGATGGTGGTTTATGCAGCAAAATGAAGAATTATGTCTGAAGTGTCTCTTCAGGATAATGTTTTAGGAGCGTGCATATATGAGTGGTTGAAATTTTCTGATTACACTGGATGCTGACACCTAAGAGAAACCGTGTGGTGATTTGCTGAAGGGCCTTTTAACATTACTGATCTGGCTATGCCTTAATGTTGACAATCATATTATTACTGTATATTTGAAGGCTTTGAAGGTGACCTTAGTTAAATTTAGGCCATTTGTTAAATACGGCCTGCATTGACAAATAAAATTTAATGCATCAGTATCATCGTACTAAAACTATAGTTGCAAAGATACACCAGGACTCTTTTTTTTTTTTTTGTCATAAAAAGTTTCCTCACAGAGGTGTGAAAAAAGACTCACAACATTTTCTTGACAATGACAACATGTTTAATATTCTGCCATTGCATTTCTGTGATTTTGGTTTCCTAGCATGCTAAGTGGTAATGAAAACAGAAGAAGTGATGCTACCATGATGTTTATAGGAATAATGATGTAAAAGGGAATGTAATGTCAAATTGCTTACCTCATTGCTGAAACGAAGTTTACATAAACATCATTTGCTTTATACCTTTCAGAAACGTATACAAAGAATTATTGATGATGCGAAAAAAGGAAAGGAAAACAATGGAAAAATTTGTAAGTATACTATGTATGGAAAACTGATATATTATTGTTGTCACTTTATATAACTGCCTCCCTTAGATGATCATCAAATCAGACAGAATGATTAAAAGATATATGAAGAAGCCAGAGAGAGAGAGAGAGAGGAAAAACATCAGGAGTGTAATATGTTTCGAGTTTTTAAAAAATTTGTTCTCATCATTCATGAAATCCTTCCTAATCCATTTCACAATAGAGCTGAAGTTGTTCCCCATCTGGTTACGGTGGTGATAATCTGTAAGCAGGGAGCGTATCATGGATCAGACAGTCCCAGTTTTTTCAAATCTTATGCAGGTAATAGAGAAACTGCAGGTTGAATAGAAAAACCTTGAATAGACTTGATTTCACAATCTGAAAACTTTGACATTTTCCAGGCCTGAGATCTCTCCAAGATTTGATGCCTTTCTGCCTGGACTTTTATACTCATGGCTTTGGTCGGGAGCTGTTCAGTGATGTTGTGAAGACATACTTCCTGACAATCGTGCAGCAGCCAGAAATTAAAGAAGAACCAGAGCAGCAAGTATCGGTATCATCCCATAACGACATTCTT
Organism: Ellobium chinense; assembly: GCA_033807755.1. Lineage (NCBI taxonomy): Eukaryota > Metazoa > Mollusca > Gastropoda > Ellobiida > Ellobiidae > Ellobium > Ellobium chinense. Next base: position 3,039,319 of record JAWQUT010000020.1, on the reverse strand, counting down.
GCCAAGCTAAGAGTTCCACATCTGGCTTTGGGAAGGTCTGTATGAATATGCTACATTATTATCAGTGTTTCTGTAGCATGCATTTACGAATGAATGTGAAATGGGAGAGTTCACAAAGCATAACTGCAAAACTGTGAGAAGGCATAGTAAAGAAGATACTTGTGGTGATGTCTCAATCTTTTAGCAGAAGTGTTTCTTTGAAACTATTTTTTTAAATGTTGTTTTAAAATGTTGATAATGTTTCATTCTTTCTTTTTGTAACCGGGTAGAAAGGCATATTCTAGTATTCGTCTACTATATCAAGGGGCAGGAATTTGACTCCAGTTTGATAATTTCTGAAAATTGTTACACATTGTCTTAGGTGTGTGTCACCAGAGATTTGACCAAATTACTGTGAAGGATCAATTTTGAGGAGGGCCGAAAAAAATCTATACTTAGACAATTTCATGCTCCTACCGGGAATCAAATCGAGGTCTCTAAGCTTACAAGTCTGAACGTGCTACCTCTACACCCAAAGATGCTAACTTCACAGCAATTTAATCCTTAAATACCTACTGCCTGAATATGTTCCTAAACTTTCATGTGTGAGCCTTGTGTTCACCTGTGACCCTGACATATTTCCGACTGCAGAAATTTTTTTTGTTGTATAAAGCACTTGAGAACTGTGACTAATAAAATGTTCTGGTTTATCACAGTACCAATTTTTTTTCATTATTCAGGTCGAGCAAACACCAAGAATCAGCCAGGCAAGGTTACACAGAGGAGGATCTGGATAGTGCCGTGTCAGACGTACGCAGTGGGAAACTGGGCACCAGAAAAGCAGCCATGATCTACGGTATCCCACGATCCATCCTGCGAAACAAAATGATTAAGCCAGAGCCTGAGGAAGTGGTCATTCCAGATGATGATGATGATGAAATGCCTTTTGTGGGTGATATGGATTTACCAGTCCGAGTCCATCACCTGCATGCCTTTAAAATGCCAGACCCAGGCATGTTTGGTTTAAATGAACCAGTATGTACTTCAGGGTCGCTGCCCTTCTTGCCAGCCATGCCATATCCTGTCAGTCTGAAATTGGAGCCAGATGACCACGACCTTGTATTAGAGCATCGCCTGAATCAGATACGGCGAATGCATAACCTCAATGGCTTGAGTGAAGCAAGACCTCGTCCTGCCCATGCCAACCATCTCAAGCTCCCTCTCTTGATCCATGTTGTTCGTAAGCTGGTGCATCAGAAATTCATGGAGATAAAACAGGAGTATGGCAAGAAGATAGGTACCTATGAGATGAAGTCAAAACACGAGCCTGAGCTTTTCAGCCCATTTGGTCCATATTTGCCTGCATTTTCTCCCTATCTAACATCAAGCCACAATGATGAGAATCTCACAGCTCCGGTGTACAAGCATATCATGGAGAGTATATACACAAACATGATGAAGGAAGATAGTCCTATGCCAAAGCCATTTGGAAAAGTTAATGAGAGCAGTCGCATTGGAGATACACTTAAGGATATTATAGCCAAAACAATTTCTGAAAAAATTAGGTTTAGAGATGGAAGTTCTGATGAAAGTTCACTCCCATCCACCCCTGATGTCCACAAAAGTATGATAAGTAAATCCATTGATCGTACTCCATTCAGTCTAGGCACAGATGTGCCTCATGCCAGCAAAGAATCAAAGAACTATAGCGGTGGCTGCTCTCCTCCAAAGCGTTCCAAGAAGGACAGTGGTAAATCGGGGAACCATACCACCAGTTCCACCCCAGAGTCTGCCACCACACCCACAAAGAAAACACGCCCTAAGCGAGGTCAGTATAGGAAATACAATTCCCAACTCTTGATGGATGCTGTGAAAGCAGTGCAGCGAGGAGAAATGAGTGTTCACCGGGCTGGAAGCTATTTTGGAGTTCCTCACTCTACACTGGAATATAAGGTGAAGGAAAGGCACCTGTTGCGACAGAAAAAGTCCAGGGACTCTCAGTCACCTTCAGCCAGCTCCAAGAGTGACAACCCCACAACAACGACTCAGACCACCTCCAAGGACTTCAGCCCCGCTCCCGAAGATGATGTGGGAAATACATCGAAGAAGCCAACGTGTTCCTCCTCTGCCAGATCCATCTCATCCTCCTCCATATCTTGCCCACCATCCACCTCCATTCACCTTAAATCCCCACCAGCATCCACATCGAAGTCCCGACCGCCATCTTCCTCATCCTCCTCCCCTCTTCCTGTATCCTCTAGTGCCTTAGGTATGGCCCCCAGCAAAGACGTGGGAAGCTTAGCTTGGTTCCAGCCTTACCTGACCGCTCCATCTCCCCACCTGGACTCAGCTGTTGGACTCATTCCTTCTAGCCTTACTCTCAACAACTCGGCCTCAGAACTTCTGAGGAAACTCCAGCACAAGGTTCAAGCCAAGGGATCATCCTTCCCTGCTGACAGTGCATTTGAGTTGCCATGTAGCAAAGACCATGTCTTTGATCTCACTCAACCTAGCAGTAGTAATGCTGCTATGCCAGATAGACTTGCACTTTACAATCAGTGAGTCAAAACTGTCCCGGCTTCTTGTGATAATGAGTAAAACTGATTTTTTTTTCCTACAAAGATTTAAACAAACATTTATTACTCTACATTTTACTATTGTTTAAAAAAAGTTTTAGTTTCTTAAAGATTTTTTATGCATAATCAGTAAGGAACTTATTTTTTTTTCTTCAAACTTGATGACATGATATTTGCTTATATCACAAATTAGATTCAAAATTTAATGCTGAGCCTGTTTATGTGCAACAAAACATAAAGTGATCTATACTTTTTGTAATATGTTTACAAGATTAACCCAGAAATATTTGTAAGACAACGAGTTCTTGGTGACTGTTGTTGTTCATCTTCACAATATAAATGATATTGGTAAGGATTATCTGTGTATTTATTTTATACATTCCAGAAGCTCTTGTGGATGACTTTTATGAACAATATTTCTGATCTTGTATTGTTGATGTTAGTGGCAAAGTTAAGCTTCATTTCAAAATGTGAGAGTCTGCTTTTCAGAGTTAAAATCTGCAATGCATTCAAATGTTACTGATGCATAATGTATCAATTATAACATTATTGTTAACAGATTATGAAAAGGTTACACTTTAGTAGTCTTATCATCCTGGTAATTTTGAAGATTCAAATAATTTTTAGGATTTTTATAAAATTCTTATTCTCCCCCCCTAGATGTTCACTTAAAACATAGGGAATTATCACATAGATAATTTTTGGTAGTTGTGCATTTAAAACTAAACTACTGTGTAACATGGAAATGAAATTTTTCATTCATTGTGCATCATCTTGTATTCATTTTGAGTGGGATGGAGGAAAGGTAATTTGTAAAATGAAGCAATTATTGAAATCACCTTCTGGAAAATTGGATCAAGCAGCTTAGGAAATTTAACAAACAACCACCCATCATTTCATCATGTCATGTGAATGTTCTCTCTCTGCCACTAGCTTTAGCTTCTTTTGGTTGATGCAGTTGCAGCAAACATATCAGTACTTTATGCTTTATTAGTCGTCCCATTGAGGTAGATTTTAAAGTATGCCAGTTGGCAAGTTGGCAGATAAAACAACATGGGATCTCAGAGAACAAGTAGAATCGCAGTTTTATTCAAACTTGTTCTGGCATAATTAGAATGGACAGATAATAACTTGAAGGATGGGGATGGACATTAAACTCCTTTTGGGAAAGTCATTGTGTTCATCACATTTGTTGAACTAGTTGCTGTTTTTAGTGTCCCTCATTTTCCCACTGTGTTCAGCTTTATTGACAGCTTTTTCCACATATTATACCTGTAGTGCAGTAACTTGGAATTGTGAGTGAGGGTGTTCTGCAAAAGCATCTCACAAAGTAACTGATCATGATATCAGAACAGTGTTCATAGCTGAAATAAAACATAGCCAAGAGTCCCACAGTCCCATTGAATACGAAGACCCTGATGCATTGCAGGGTCCCGGGTAGCTGCTGCATCCATGAAATGTGCAATAGCAGCAGGCCCATCATAGATAGGGGTCTGTAGGCTCCTAAGATCATATATATATAGCCCTGTATTTTACTGGATGGTCCCTGATTGGTGGTGCTGCAATATGGACCTGAGAATTCCTGTAGGAAAAAAAACAAACCCTAACTGTTTACCTAGGCAAAAGATTTATGAGAATGTAAACAGTGGCTTATTTTAACCTCTGTCACACTAGATTTACATGATGCCATGCTCTTGTAAGAAGTATTTGTTGTTTCTAGCAGATTTGCTATTGAAATTTAGTAATATTACAACTTCTTTAGGCCTTGTAATCAACAAAATGACATGAACAAAAATGTGAGTGAAGAGTCACAACTCATACTTTCTGGCATGTCCCGTGATGGCAGACTCGACAGGTTTACTAGATGAGACAGAGTTTGTTTTCTGATGGTGGTCAAGCCTTTGTTATCTTGAGATGTGTCTATTATTGAATGCAGTAATCTGGTAGTTGGCAGACCTGATCTCAGCTATGGCTCTGATTCTGAAAGGTATGTTCAAATTATTTTCTTATCGCCATCATATATATGAATTGTCTCAAAATGTGGTGCATAATATTCGTTTTATTTATATATGTTTAAAAAATATCTATGGAAGCATAATCAGTCTTTTGATTACTCTTAATGTCCATATGGTGCCTGTATGAAAATTCATATATACACATACAAACATCCATATTTATACAATGATTCTGTTGTGGTCTAAGACAAATGTTATATTGAGAAATTTCTAATGAACTGTTTTGGTTGCCCTTGTCTTTCTGCATTAATATGTAGAGCTACAAAGCATTTAAAGTGAATCACTGGAAATGGGGCCAATCTAAGATCTCAGCATGAAGGAAATTTGCATTCCATTCCACAAACTTAGTATGCTCTCAGAACTGAGAGATTTTAAAGTCTGAAATGTCAAGAAGAGCTTTAACCCATTCCCACTCAAGCTCACAATTAGCTGTTTTCATTTGCCCAAGAGATAGGGGATAAGTACAGAATATGCCCATCTTTTGAAACCTTTAGAAAAACAACCAGTAGAGCTATCAAAATGAAACTTGCACTAGGCAGAGCCACTGAATCTCCCCCGTGCCAATAGTTTAATGAGATTGTGTGGAGAAATATGACTTTTATTTTTTACCGTTTCTAATGGTGCCACTCTTGCATGACAGGCTTCTTTATGCATTGGCTGCTGTGTGGTAATAAGACGACATGCGCTTTTGGCATAATTTAGCTGCTGTGCATGGGAATGGGTTAAATGATGAGTCACATTTCTCATGACAAACTTGTATGACATGCATGAAGATGCTGTGAATTTTATAAATGGAGTAGTTGATTGAGATCTAGACTATGTATGGCTAAAACCAAACAGCAATCACTTTGGAGAAAAAATATTTGAGAAATGGAGTGTAAGGTATGATCATGGTGTAGCAGCATCACATGGTGTCAGTCATGGAAGTATTCTATGATAGCTTGGTTTCAAACTAACCTGATGAGGTACCTGGATCATTGAAGCTTAGCTGACACCAGTTATAGTTTCACTTGCATACATGATGGGAACAGTGCTTTTACTCATGTTAACTTTATACCTTAGCCACAGATCACCACAAGTGATGAAGTTTATCTAGTCAGTAGAACACTGAGCAATTTTGGTGTGTTTTTCTTATCCGATTATCAATTTGCATGTATTTTGTCTCAACTACTATTATGAAACATATCAAAAGTCTCTGTGTGCAGAGACCTTTAGCCTTGATTTTCTGTGTTTCAATTTGCCAGCCATATTTGGAGATTAGCTATCTATCTGTACAGTGGAAGCCATGAATTTATGTTTTACTGAACTAACTATATATGTGCTATGATAAAATGAACCGAAAGAATGAATGCATATGAAAGGGAGCTCTTATCAGGTAGCCAGATCAAGCCAGATCAGATTAAGTTACTGTTGTTTTTTTTTTCGTTTTTAATATTCCCACTCCCTCTAAAAACACTCAGTTTGTGTTAACATGAAATAATTTCTGTGCCAGAGGACAGAAATGAAAGTGTCAGAGCCATGTGGTGAATGGGGATAATTATTTCTTTAATTAAATTCAGGGTTAGTATTTGTGGGTTGTTTTTTTTTTTTTGTGTAGTTGTTGTATTGATCAAGTTTTCATCTCTAACAGATCAAGAGAGTTGACATAATGTTTATTTATATGCTCTGGACTGTTCATTTATTTTGTTTTCCATTAACCCCTTCTCTGTGTATGATGTATAGATAAGCCCTAGGCAAACAATGTCCCAGAAATAGCATACCCTCATCATATCTGACTTCCTGTGTCTTTTTTTCCCTATGTGATGAGCTACTCCAATGTACAGGGGTGCAGCATAACTGTAATTATGTTGCAGTGCTGTAAAATTCCAACTTAAACCTTTTCTAGGCTGATGAAATCATGTTAATTTGGTGACATCAGCACTTGAAAAACATAACGTAGTGAAGGGGTTAAAGTGAGAAAGTAACCATGTCTGATTGAATTGAAATGTTTGGGTCATGTCATATGTTAAGAGGAATGTGGCAGTTCATGAACAAGAGGCAGAGGGAAATCATAATCATTATGTTTTTATGGTCTGCCCTTGTTCATTTACTACTTATGATTCAGGTGTAAATTTGAAAATTGTATGACAGTTATTGGTTGTCAGGTATTGACGCCTGGTTGAAAAAAACAACTTCCAGTTCAGGAAATCAGTGCAATAGAAGTGGCATTTTCCATGTGTTATATTATGAAAGAAAACTTGGAAAGTGAATATCATTTCGTTTTTTGTTTTGAGAAGAAGTGCTCTTAAATTATCATATTCCTTTATTTATTGTGACAGGAGGCGTGGAGAATAAGTGCAATAAGATGATTTTTTCATATTCAGTTCAGTTCCTTATTATGAAAGAATTTACTATGTTTACCCAAGCCATCATAACCCTAAGGCATACTGGGCAATAGAGGATACCGGGTTTTTAATGCAAACCATCAAAGGTGCTTATGCTGTCCAATGTTTGTTTGCATATTAACAATCTGAAAACCCCTGAAATTATTAGGTGTGTAAAATTGCATACCAGTTGAGGTAGTAGTGATATGCATGCACATGCATTAATAACTGCATGGGGAAAGCAAAAGAAGAATGAGGAGTTTTTCTGTGTCAACTAGCAAGGAAGTATATTACTAAGATTAGACCTACCATTATCTCTGTAAATTTCTGTATCCACATAGTATTTTCATTCAGCTTGCCTAGAGATATTTTTGGAAGCACAGATTCGATTCTGGAAATAGGGTAAGGCTGATAAGCAGCCGACGAATTAGTAGTCATGGACCAATTTTAATTTGGGTCAGGTGCAATACACTTCAGAAACATACATTGTAAGACAAATCATTATTGAAACAAGACTGTTTGAATTTGTGTTTTCATAATAAGAGGGAATGTTTTATATAGAGATTTGCTTATCTTATTCCAGTGACCAGACATGACCAGGAGGAAAGATTGGTTTTGCTTTGTTAATAATGTTTTATGATAGCTGGTCGTGGTTGTGGTGAGGTTTCTTTCTTGTGAATGTTATTTATAATCAGGTGTTTTCTTTTGTGATTTCCTTTGATAGTACCACTGTTATCTTCAGAACATTTGTTTGCTTCAATCAGGAATTAATTTTTTTCCATCTGTTTTATTTACCGAATTGAATTGATTAATTAATTTCATTTATTAACTCAATATATATTTATTTATTGTGCCAAATTAGTTGCTGTCTCAGGTTCTTGAACATGTGCTTCTTTCTCCTTCATTTTTGTGTTTATTTTGACAGATCAAAATGTGATATTACCTGCATTATGTTTGTTTATTCTTTGTTGGCTAGTCCTATTTGCATTTCGAGCTAGATATGGATGAAATTATTCTTATTGTAGTGTTGGAGGCACTCTTCACAGAATGTGATTATCATCAGATACCAAAGAGGGCATGATGTATTTTTATCAACTGGGACAATGTAACCTGTGCCAAGCCTATTATTAGGATAGTGGGATCGTGTGAAATTGCTTTTGATTCCAGCTTAAATTAACTTACTTTACATGTCAGAGTAATCAAAGCTGTATTTAATTTCACTGTATTACAGTTTTTGCAGATATGTTACAATCACCGTATGAGATGAGAATTAAATATTTATGTTCCGAGATGTATGGAAACTTTGAATAGTAAACTGAAGGCAGTTCAAGAAATGCAAAAATTGTAATCAAGCATAGTGATTGTAACTTTGGCCAGATTTTAAATCTTTTAAAGCAAAAGTTACTATCATTATATACTTGAACCTCTATGAAACATATGTATATCTGCTGGAACCTGCTGGACACATCTATCTGTAGTCCATAGCATGTTATTGTATTGAGCGGTCTTTCTAAGTTTTGAAGACACAGGAACTTTCTTGTTCAGAATAAAGTTTCACAAAGGAATAATGAGGACCTAAATTAACTTCCCTTTAATATCTTATCTGATTGCTTTAACTCTTAATTTAGCACTCTCTCCTCTTTTTTCACACCTCCCACCCAACCTGCCCCCTTGCCCTTGACTGAATCATATAATGGGAAAGATTCATTTCAGAAAGGAGGTGGGGTTTTCCTGAAGAGAAACATGGGAATAGAGTACTCATAGACTATCTTGATGTTTTAGACTACCATGGCAGTTTTCCATGATGAGTAGGATTAAGACTTTGTGAAATTACATTAAATACAATTTGCTTGGCCTATCTTTCATTCACCAGGGCTGTTGAGATATCCAAATCATAGGCTTACATTAAAAGGCAGCCAGTCTTCTTCATTGTATTCACCAGTGAGTTCTCATAATGTTTTGGTAACTTCCAAAACTGCATCTTTTGAATTTTGTGAGGAGTGCCATCCAGCATGGAAGTAATAGATGTTGACTGTTCTACCAGTTTCCCTTCTGTCCTTTTACCATATTTCTTGTGAAATTGTTGGTGCTGTACTGTACAGTGTTGTTCTATATCAGTCCATGGCATACCACTTTGAACCACTGACTTTTTTTATATAGCACAGTAAAATCAAGTTGAGATTTCATCAACAGAGATGCATTTTTTTTTTTATACATAATAAAAGTCAGCTCCATAGTACTAGTCTTAAGCACACTGTGCACTACCACATATGATCTCATGTACATAATACTGTATTAGTTTTAGGCATTTACTTACATCAACACAAGAAACCATACAGAGCTTTGGAATTATACCATGAATTAATAGGGAACAAGATTTTATGAAGATTCATGTGATCTGTATAACATTGCTTTATTTATAAAATTAATCTCCCCACAGAGTAAACTCACAGTGTTACCAAACAGAATGTTCCAGTTTAACCAAGTGCAGTATACCTTACCTATTAGTGTTCATTTGGTCATAGGGTTTGAGGGGATCAGAACAGGTTAGGGTACACAGATGGCTGACAGATCCTCTCAGCACATGGAATAATATCTGACAGTGTTAACAGGAGATGGTGACTGCAGCCATTGGAAGTTAACTGACTCAGGCTTTCCCAGCCAACCTGCATTACTCAACTGCAGCTGTTCTGTTAGACTTACAAGTCATATAGGAACTCTGCAGAAGAGTGAAGGCCTTGTTGCTCTATCTGCAGCTGTTTGCTCCCATGTGTCAGGTGTTTAGTTGAATGTTTTCAGAGATTTGTTGCATAATGGGATTGATTAAGAATAGTGTAAATTGCCTCAGGGCCTCATTCTTCTCCAAAGACTTAAGGGGCCTTGTGTCATAAGGCTCCACAGCATTTGTTGCTCCAAGGCTCCACACTATGTTAATCAATCCCTGATTGTGTAGCTGACAAAGCAAAGTCCTACTGACTTTATTAAAAATGAAAAGAGTAGTGTAGTATCAGCCTCACTCACTTTTTGGCTATCATCCACCTGCCCTAGAAGCATTGGTGTGTTTCCCATCTGCAACAGATGACACAAATAGTATCATTGTCATTTGGAACTACATTTTATCATCATACAGAGCCAATTATAAAAATACAGTATTCACAGTACATTTTGAATACTGTGTCATATCTTTTTTGCTTTTAAAGAAACATTCCATCATAACAGTGTTCCACTGTAAAACAGTTTTTCACCTCTCATTCTCACATGCTATGTCATAAAGCAGAGCAAGTAAGGGAACAAAGCTTAATATCGTCCATGTCAGTGTTTAACATGATATTCCACAAATTAGGTACCGGTAATAAGCAAGTTTTGATATCAAACAGTTCAGAATATTTGGCCGATTCTGTTGACTGTATCAGAATTTTTTTTAATGAAGTATCAGAATTGTTTTATGGAGTCTTATAACTTCTAGCTCATTGAAGACTGACCAGTTTTAACATGATATGGAATTGTTATACTAAAACGGTACAGTTCCCATCAGAAAAGCTTGAGAAAATTGTACCAATCTAGTGAATGTGCAAGACATTTAATTACATAAGTTGTATTCAGCATGATGCCAATAACTGATGCCCTTGGGCAGTGCATGGTAGAGAAAATGTATACACATCTTCAGTTTACAGTGAGTTAAGTACATATCTTTTATTATAATGAATAAGGGCCTCTTTAGGTTACTGAAGTCATTGATCCAATCCCATAGACTTCATGCATGTGGAATATGATGTTAAAAGTTAACCCAGCTGATATATTTCTGCAGTGGTTGTATCAACTGCAGCATTTCAACAAGAGGTTTAAGTTGTAATTTTCTATACACTGATGAAGTGCAATGGTAGAAGTTTTTATGATAATCACATTTTCCATTTTTTTTTTTTCATGTAGCTTTTTATGGTGGTTGGGGAGGGGGAGGNGGAGGGGGAGGGGGGGGGGTGTGATACTGTCAAAGTCTACATGCTATGTGGACAATTTTTGCATGAATTTTTTTCTGAAAATGTAATCTCATATTACTTTCATGACAGGTTAATTGTATTTCATTTTACTCCACAATGTTTTGATGTTGTATATTCTCTCTTATTCATTATTTTGTTTCATTTTTTTTTTTAATATGCCAATTTAAGCTTATAAAGTGTTCCTTGCTCATTCAGAGATGACAGATTTATATATACATTTGCTCTGGATTATCTGTTGTGGATGACATTGAAGGTGCATGTGATATTTGCATGGTCCTTTGCTCTTGTCTTAGTCCTTGGTCTTGTCTGTGCATTGGTGTTGATGGTCTAGTCTGTCAGTCAGTGGATCTGTCAGTCCGTCAGCTTAGATGGCTCCGTAAGTACATTCCACTTTGTTGTTGTTTATATCAAGAAATCGAACAATCTCTGTTAAGGATATACCATGATACCATGCTCAACTTGCATTAACATGAATGTCTATTCTTTTCATATCTTTTTCTGATGTGAAATGTTCATTTTTTTTTTTTCTCAGCTGACATGATGAGAGCATAATAATTATCTCTGACCTTGCTGTTACTGTGTTGATTTATTCATAGGAATATCTTCATCCTCTTTTTTTATTTAGTTCAGAAGTGCCTTCTTAGCTGTTTCATACAAGCCTTTTTTTCTCTAATTAACAGATTGCTAGATATTATCACTTTTTTTCCCTTTCAAGTCAAAAGTTTTGTGTTTTTTCATTGTACATGTATCCCATGCATGTGTACAAATCCCTGTTTAAAAGATCCCTTGGTTAGTTAGTCAGGTTGCAAGAAACAATGTGATGCTCACAAACCCAAATGGTTTTCATTTCTACCGAGACAGGAATAAGGGTAGAAGAGAGAGAGACACTGTTCAGTCTTTGACATACTATATGTTGCAGTTCTGTTCCCTAAAGATTGGTCGTGACACTGTCAGTCTATCACTTCAGATTAAAGCACATTGGTTGGTTTGCTAGTGCCTGTAAATTAGGTTAGCATTTTGGAAATGTGCAATTTTGCCCCCATCTTTGTATTGCTGGCTTCCTGTTTCTGCATCTTTTTTTACAATAAGCAGTCAGCCACTTTGTGCAAGTAAAACTATGTATAGACATTTAGTCTGTTTGTTGCCATCAGGATAATGCAGGCATCGCCAGTCCGCCACAACACTTGCTTAGGATAATCAGATTTCTAGAGTTATGCAAAGCTACCAAAAAGAAAAATCACTGTGGCATAACAGTCCCCGATTGGGGGTACAGATGCTAGTAAAACAAATTATGAAAGCTGACATGATGAATTAGTAATAACTTATGATTAATCCCTGGGTGTTTCTTTTTCTTACTACTATTCCAACTAACCCGTAGTCAGATTTTAACATTCTGTTCTGCTTTAGGTGTTCAAAATATTACTGACAATTTCAATCTTTCATTTATTATCATGTGTAAAACAGAGGTATATTTTCAATGATTTACACTATTTTTGTGTTCAAATAATCTTAAACTTAAACTCATCAGATGTTCTTTTCCTAGGTCAAGAATTACTTTTCTCCCTACTTTATTTTACTCTCCACATGGTCCTGATAATTACTTTTCTTGCCATTTTAAGGTATTTTACCATTTTTTTAATTGGCACAGATTATTGTGAGTGTCAAGTGGGCACCATTGTGCATTTACCTTTATTTTTTTTTTTTTTTGNGGGGGGGGGGGGATGTTGGGGTTGGAAATTTAGAAGGTAGTTTTATTTCATCATAACAGATGTTCTGTTTAGTCTGGATGAAAATGTAAAAGTCTTGCATATAGGTTAATGTTGGTGTAGTGGATGGTCAAATCAGTTGTCTTGGTAAAAGTTGTTTTGGTTTTTTTTTTCAGTTTATGTTAAAACCATAATTTGAGAACCACAGAAATTCAACTCAGCTACCAGAACACCATTTGGAACATGTCTGAAGGAAGAAACCCCTCACAAAAATTAAGACAGTCAGTCAGTTACAGTTACGGAATGCCATAATAGTTTTTTTTGTTAACTTTTATGTGCATGTGCACTGTTGAGGCCCTTAACATAGACTTAAACTCTCACATTCAGATTTTTTTTTATCTGATGGACCATTTTCTTACCATATACAACACATTTGTTGCAGGTGAGGTGGCATATCACAGGATAGATTTTCCTGACCTTATTTACTAATCTACCGGTATACTCATGATGGAAGAACTGCTTATTTTACCCTTTTATGTAATAAGGAAAGTAAAGTTACACATGAGCATAACTTCAGTTTTCCACCTGAAGTATGGAAAAAGGAGAATGTAAGGATTTAGAACCTGGTCTACATTTTATGAGGGTATCATTTACTTGAAGCTCCTGACCTGACCGCTTGCCTGGTGTTTGAGTGCGCAGATGTGCTCACCATCACTAGGATGCACATGTCACTTCTTGGTTCAACAGTAGGCTAAATCCCAACACCGAAGCAACCATAGAATGCCTTTTCTCTGCCTTTTTATCTGACGCTTTTTCTGTTTTTAAATTTGTATCCTAGGATGGTTTTAGGGCAAACTTAGATACACCCATGATCAGAGTTTTGTTTGTGAAAAGAACACAGTGTTTTCCAGATTTGGTCTATCAGACCTTAAGATCTCATTGTGTATGTCAGGTCAAGCCAAGCCAAAGCACTATAAAATTTATTTAAGTTTTATCACTGGATTTAATAGTTTTTTTAAAACATATATTTACATGTTGGTCATCAAGCCATTGAAAGAGTTTTCTATATTATTTGCAGTGCTCCTGTAAAACTAGTACTGGTAATAGTGACAGAATATTTCTTAATATGGAAAAGAAACAAGCCATATGCCTCCTGTTTCAGACTGGGTTATTTTGTCTGCAGACTGCAAGATAAGTCAGTCAGATCTTACACCGTGACAGCATTTTACATTGGCTGCCTGGCCATTAAAGGCCTGGTCATGTGGATTTCCCATCATAGAGGTCTGCAGGGGTCATCTGTCTTAAATCACTATGGACAGATTATTTTAGTTGACTGCTCTGATAATTGAGGATGGTTACACATCTCCAAACTTTGCGCAAATTAATGTCACAAATTTCGGTGCATTTCTGCTCTGTCTATTTTGACACTTGAGTGTTTCGCCTAGCCTCTGGAAGGGCTACCCTATTTCCTGTCTCTCTGTACAGGAAAGTTGTATAGCCCATGCATTATTATATGGATAGGTGAAACAAAATCCAGTGAACATATGATCAAAAGCTGTAGCTTTGCATTTACATTTTGACTGGACTAGTTACATGCAGTAGCCTGACATTGAAATAAAAAAATAAGAAGATGGTTAGCAATGGGATTGTTATAACTTTGGTTTGTATCTAAAATTTAGCAAAAGAAAACAAAATATTAAATGGGAATGGGTGTTTGTCTTGTTTTGCCCTAAAATTTTCCATGTGAACGAATGTGCCCCTATGATATTTATAGATAGGGCAGCTACCAATATCTTTGATTTATAATCTGCCAAATCCTGATGTGGAAAATATGAATAAGTTTTCTCTTTATTTTTGGGTTCTGTGAGTGTAATTTTTATTTCAGCTCCTGATTTCTTTTACAGCAGAATCAACTTTGCCTTGACCAGTGCCTTTAGGATCTCTTGTTTCATTTTCTAACGTTATTTCTACATACTATCTTGTATCACCCCTAGCTGGTACTTATACCATGCTTTAGCTGGTACTTATACCATGCTTGTGGTCCTTTCTTTTATTTTGATTTATTTGTTTGTGTTCTTTTCTCCAAACTCTTTATAAATGTCATTGTAAGAGCAGCCCTTGTTTGGCTCTTAGAAAGGTGTCACTAGGGTTGATCAGAAGTTCGTAGCCTCAGTTTTGACAAAATGAATACATAATCAAAATGAATACATAATAGTCTTCAAAATTGTCCCTCATAACGCTGTGCTAGACATTATTATCATACAAGATTTTGTTGGCAAGTGACAGGATCCCATATTAGGCCAGGGTTCACATTGATAGAGATGTGAATACCTTCGTTGTTTTCATGAGAAACTCTACCACGCCAGAAGTTTTTGTTTTCATTCTCTGAAAGAGATCAAGGCCAGGTGGAGCCATACGAGGGACATGAGGATGAAATTTGAAAGCACAGCGCATAGATTAGACTACAGTCATCTGAGAAGTGTGAATACATATATTATTCTGGGCACCCACCTTACTGTGAGCATTTTCATGCCCAGGATAGCTATCTGAAGGGGCTGCACTGAACCAAAATTGTTCCCCATTGTCTTTGCTGTACATGACACCAAAGTGCTTCTGTCATCCAAGAACACGCAATGAATGGCTTTTATTTCAGCATAAGCTTCTTCCCAGATTTTAGAAATATGGTCTGCATTAGAAAAAAATTACTCATATTCTGTCATGCTTAATCTCGTTAAACCCATTTCTTTATTGCTTAAGGAAGAATGGAGTCATACCAAAGTAGAAGCACCTATGCTGCTTGTTATTTAGGTCCACGTGGACGGTAACACATTCCTCATATTCCTCCTACTTAATTTGCTGAAAATGTGCACCCCAGTTTAACCTGTCATTCGCCAGTGAAAAAGTGTATCATCATGCAGTTTTGATGTGGTGTCATTAAGGATTTTGTAAAAGACTGATGTATTCACTTTGCCAAACTTCAAGCATTCTCTTGGCGGGATGGTTCACTTTCTGATCCACCCTCGTACCATAAAATGATAATACAGTTGACTCAGCTTAATCATAGTCCCCTCGATCACAACTTTCACTTAATCAAAACAAGTTTCAGACAATAGAAGGCATTCAAATACGATTATTACCAAAGCCCTTAAATGTAAATCTAGCACTGGTGCCGAATGTAGGCATAAATAAACAAGTTACTGTTTAGTGCCTCATAAATTCCGATTTTAAACATTTTCATTTTTTTTTCTTACTTTTAGAATTTTATTCATTCTTTATAAATAATTTCTATAACCATTTCTTTCACTTCAAATACCTTGCCATTAAATAATTAAAAGGCATATAGACATTTTATGAGATATAAGATTTAAATGTTTTGTGGACACAAGGTCCTATCTTTGGTAAATACCTTTGTGAGAGCTTCTGGTGTAACTTTTTGACAAAGTGCCTCCAGGTTTATATAGCTTAGACACTGACCAAATCTCAGTCTGGCACTGACTAGCACCGCATTTAGCCAGTCTTGTAATATTTTCTAAAATGAGCTCTATACGTGTTGGAAGATAAGAATGCTTAAGTCAAATAAAAAAAAATATATATATGTTGTGAAAAGCGTGTTCAAGTGTTGCAGATTTTATGGTTAAAAGTCACTGGTTAATTATAACCCCTTGTAATCAGAATTTCTCTCATGTTCCACAGGGATATGATACAGCTAAGTCAACTGCGGTAGTTCATATTAAGGGTCTGGCAGAGTTTCTGTTATGTTGCCTTCAGGTATTTTAGTCTTACCCTTGTGTTGGGTATGATTTGCATCCTTTTTTTCTTCCCTGCCTACGTTCCCAGTCATAAACTTATGTATGATCTTATGGAGTAATGAAATGTTTTAACTTTGTCCTATTACAATGATGACATGCCATAAAAAGCACATAGATGACATTTAAAAGTCTCTGGATTCTGTGCCTTGAACGCCCTCTTTTACTGGAAAAGAAACATTAACTCCTACTCTCATTCACTATCCAATCTGCCCTCTTTCATTGCTGGTTTGCCCTTCGAATGGAATCATTTGAAGCTTTTTTTTTTCTTTTCATGAAACGGGGTCGATGAATTTTATTGGCTTTGTGAAATAATAGAAATGATCATGTCAGTGTGTTTCATCAAGTTCATAACATTACAAAACTTTTAAATATATTTCCCTCAAGTCAGATGACATTTGAAGACAGAATTACTTGTGGGTGAGCTAAATAAATTGCATGATGCATTACCAACCTCTCGGTCTTTGGCGCTTTACCGTTACTCATCATTCATGACTGAACACAGTGGTGTGATTCAGACAGAACTAAAAGTATAGGGAATTGAGAACATTCTGGCCCTAATGTAAGTTTAAACTTTCTTGTGTTAAAGGCCTTTTATTAGGTTCATGATTGATTTTTGTACTGTTGTGATTTTCCTTTGTGCAATACTGTTCTATTTTCTCTTGTTCTTGACTCTTGTTATCAATACATATAGATCTTTGGTATCAACACGAGTTTTATCTTTTTTCTTTGTGTATGTGTGTGGACGGGTGTAGGGGCATGCGTGCGTGCGTGGTATGTGTATATATGTGTAAGAGAAAGAGATTGCGTGTGTTTGTGACTGACTGAGTGACTGGCTGACTGAGTGAGTGAATGAAAGGGGGGGGTGGAAATGGAGGAAAGAGAGAGCAGGTGTGCTGATTTGGATGTATGCATGTTTGCATTTTTTTTGTCACGACTGAACAATCTGCAATCACGTAGTAACAACCTGTCTTTTTCTCATGGCTTGCCCATGCCCGTCCTTGAAATGTCTTGAATTCTTCTCTCACGTATTCACGTATGTCATTCTTCTCTCACGTATGTCATTCATTCACAAAACTCGCATAGAAACATCAGCTAAAGCAAGCCAATATGACGGCATGCACAAACATTAATTTGCTTTGCTACAGCTATAACGAACTTGTATTTTGAGAGGCTACAATGGCTGGAAACATGAAGTTTGCAGTCATGTGGGAAGTTTTTAGCAACATGATTGTTCTTAGAAAAGTGGGCGATGGTTTTAAGTTTACTTTCTTGTTTTAAATGGTTCTCATGGTTATGAAACCTGGGAAATTTTGGGAATCAATCCTGGAGACAGGAATTTGAATTGAAGGGTGATATCTGGCCTAAGTCTTTGCTGACGAAATTAATGAGATTTGGCATCCATGTTTTAAGAAATGTGGCTTCAAATGCCAAACTGACGAAAGCTTTTTAACAGCAGCCAAATTTGATAAATGGAAAACATTGTATTTCATTTCCTTTCATATTTCAAGAGCTAATTTATGACCAAACACATCTAAGCTCTCTTTCTGCATTTATTACACAATCTGAAATGTTCTAGGTACAGATTATTCTTCAATATGGCTTTTAACTGTTATGTGGGAGCCGTGTTAAGATACGTTCATCAGTGCGACAAGCGCCACAGTGGAAGTCGAAATGCAGAGATCCAAATTCAAGTGATAAAACATATTTTAATACTGTGCTTATAAACAACATCAGTACACATCAAAAGTAATATAGCTTACTGGCACACATAGTATTATGTAAAACTAGTAAAACAAGGCAATAACTTATGTACTGTTGGTTCACCAACTCATTACTGTTGGGGAAGCCCTTGGGCTTCTCTGTTCATAGCAGCCGCCAATTACGAGTACAACGTCCTTTATCTTGCAACTTTGACACCAAACGGGCAGTAGAATGTTCCATACAGTAAGTTATTCTTTTGTTTCCAGCAGACCTTGGAGAGGAAGTCCATACTTTTGCATCTAACCTCGCAGACGTGAATTAACAGTTTGTCAGTCGACGATTTTCGATAGTCCGTATACTGTTGCAAATTTCTAAACACAGATATATCCTTGAGTTGTAGCTCCGCAGCCGATCTGCATACAGCCACTACTGTGTGCTTACTGGTAACTCCTTTAGCAGACGTGAATCTAAAGCCTCTTCCTTCGGCGTCTTTCATATCAGACTTGAGTTCAAATGTCCGTACCGGCTACCACTGAGCTGTTCTTAGATCTTGTGAATTAAAGTGTCCCTACTGTTGTGTCTGGCAAGAAGTTTCTCTGATTTAGTCTCCGCCTGTGCTCTTCCTCCCGTTTTCTCTCCACGTATCCCTCTCCCATCATCTTGTTTACCTTCGCCTGTAATAGCAAATGCTTGATGATAGTGGATGCCGGTGGCAACTGATCAAAGTTACATAATTTTTGCAGTCTCCTACCATGATGCAAAAGTGTCATTTACTGAACAAGTGCCTAAATGCAAACTGGATGCTTCAGAAAACGTTGGCTTCAAATTTAATGAGCAGGCATAAACTGTACTCTGTTGCCAAAAGCTTCACAACAGAAGATATGCCGAGAAAGATACAGTAAAGCCCTAATTTCACCAAGCATTATTTTTATTTCGCGTTCTCCATGGACCGCGTAATCCACAGTCTAATCTTCAGTTAGAGAAGAACCAAATTACCTGCCACAGCAAATTCTACCAGGCTAACCAGATGGTCAGCTTATTCAGCGGACGCGTCAGAGGAGCTTTAGTATACCTTTGCCAAACAATCTATTCTCTCCTCTTAACTTGGCCATACTGATTAAGTGTTACTTCTTCTTTGCTCGGAAAGGCATGGGAGGGTTCAAAATTGCAAAGCCAACAAATGATATGTCAAGTGGCAACGGAACTAAGTGAAGGAGTCCTTTATTCTGTCCATTGTGATATTCCAGTGAAAACGTAAAGAATCGATTTGCTTGGGAGGGAAGTTTTACATAAGAGTATAAGAGTCAGTACTCAGAGAATGGTGTATTTAACAGTGCAAGGTGTTCAAAGAGAAAGGGGAGGGAGGACAAATCATTAGTAGATAAGTACAGGACAGGGTTTTCCCCCAGATAATATAGAAATTGTGTTTTTTTCCTCCTTCTCCCCACTGAACTTGTCAAAGGGCAGGAAGTAACACATGCAGTCAAGTATAATATTAACTTACCTGATACTGCAACTCCAGCTGAAGCAAGAATGTTCTTTTACCTCGAATCTGTGAACATAACAAAAATGGAAGTTTACTCTTTGCCTTCTATGTTGACAAGGATACCGTGGCTGGCTTGCAAATGCTTGATGATAGTGGATGCCGGGGGCAACTGATCATAGTTACATAATTTTTGCAATCTCCTACCATGATGCAAAAGTGTCGTTTACTGAACAAGTGCCTAAATGCAAACTGGATGCTTTAGAAAGTTTGCATCCGATCTTGAGCTTTAACGCCAAAACCAGGCATTACGAATCATCACACTGTTACCGTAAATTCCATACTATGCCGATGCAGTGCAGTATCACCGTCATGGTCATAACTTGCAAGTCTGTGGCAAAGTGGTATTAGAATATCCCGACGGCATTTGGGCATATTCAGTATGACCATTGACCAACCCTAATCACAAAGAGGTCCCCATTTTGAGAATGCGGTTAAGCTTACCACAAGGCATTAATTTTTAGATTCCGATGTTAAATGGCACGAGAAACACTAAGCTTCGATTGATTCGTTATTTATTTTCATGATTGACCTTAAAGTCCCCTAAAATGGTTCCTTGCACGGAGATTTGAAAGCTAACCAGGTTCGTACCTACACACTTAAATCCAGCAAATTCACACCGTATATGAAGTACAGTCTCGTACCAAATTTCACAACTGACGAGTCTGTGGCTAAATGGCACTAGAACCACCCTACGCAGATATCCATTTACTATGTTTTTATACTATGAAGAATGAGCAATCTTAAATACACCAAGTTTCCATTATGTCTCGCAACCCATCAAAATCGTATGTTCACAATGATTCTGCCTTCCACATTTAATAATTTGTACAGCACCACGATTACAAAAGAGAAGCAAGCGCCGATACCCACCTTAAGGTTTACCACGATGGCAAAGACCATCTGAAATATCAGGAAGATGCAGAGGAAGACGAAGAAAGCGACGATGTCGAGGGTGTCAGCCACAGAAGAGGATGCTGGAGCCAGGCAAATGCTGGCATGCCACACACATACTAGATGCATCAAGATCATTGAGGTTACCACGTATTTGTCCTGTTGAGGTGGGAGAATGCACAATATCACGCTGATTTTTTTTTTTTTCACTATGGCCAACCTGAAGACAAACCTATCTTACTGTCCGTATTCATATTCGATTAAAATGAATTTAGATGAAAACCGTCATTAAATGCAAGCAATTTATAACACAAAGGGGTCAAATCCCTTGTAAAATGTCCAGTAGCTAAAGTTTTGGGGATCAGACATGATTCATGCTGTCATAAGAAGCGGCAGAGAATTTCAAACGTAATGATATCAACATGGACTATTTGTTTGACTTCCATGGCGAATACGACCCAGAACGTCAGCATGGACGATGTGTGGCAATGAGATGAACTGCATTAAGAACTGAGTGATATATTATGTAGCGCTTTGTCTTGTAGAATTGAAGAAGGCCCAGTATCATACAGGACTTCAGTATGTTCTACCTTTGGGAACGTGAAGCAAAGCTTTTTCACAGTGTAGTAGTAAGCTCAACAAAATCGTCGGTATTACAGCATAAACTAGTAAAGGTTGTCATGAATGAAAGAATGCGTAACACCCTACAGAGTTTCAGGTTTTTCACCTGGGAAAATTTGAGGACGTGTCTATCTTATCGGAGAACCTATGAAACGAGGAGCTTCATTGTCTCTATTGTTGCGGTTCTAAATAACGCAAAAGCTCCTTGAGCAATGGACTACTGTAGTGAAGCCTTGAGAACAGCAAAGCTACGTCGCATGCAAGTCAAACGCAGACAACATTATTGACTGAACAGTTGAACTTACCAATATCGTAAGGTATGAGATTTTTGGCAGACTCTGACAGGATACGAACTTGAAGGCCACCCCCGTCAGGACCAAGGTGAATGACAGTTGTAAACGATTGGACGGATGACTCCGATCTACCGAGAACGTACACATGGCTAGTGAGCAGATGAGGATCTGTAGTGATAAAAGATAACAACATGTCAGCAACATACTTTGTTGACAATAGGGCTCATATTGAAAATTTTGTGCACATCTGTCCGATCATTAAAAAAAAATTAATTTTCATCAGAAATCCTCCTATGGATTGGATATGTACGGCAATTGGTCTTGTATTTTTGTCAGTTTGGTCTTCGATTTTTCGTTCTCCGTTATATCCTCCAATTTATGCGGAATAGTTTTCAAATGCCTCTGACCAATGAGCTGTAAGCAGTGTTGCCACTCGTAGGGATTTTCCCCTACTGTAGGGGAAAATGGCTTTTCGTAGGGGGTAGGGGAACCCTACGGGGAAAACTGTCAAATGTAGGGGAAAGTAGGGAAAATAAGACATTCCCAAACTTTCTGTTACACAAAAAAAAAGTTTTACAAAACTGATTATTTATTGTTTTTAATTTCTCTTATTTCTTACTGCTGACAATTACTTTTATACTAGCTTGATCACAGCCACAACACAGTCTAACTTTGAGCCTCATTCATAAACGGGTTGCCACTTTGGCGAATGTGGAATCAACTTTTTTTTTAACAAAGTAGCGACAATTAGGGTCTATGCTCACTTGTAGCTTAGGCTAAGCCTACACCGATCTAAAGTTCTCCTCGGTTTGACACCTCATGGAAAGAAACGCATTCATTCCTGTTTTTCCCGGTTTTGTCTGACAAACGCTCTGCCTTTCAAAGCACTCTTTTGAATCTAGTTTGCTCAGAATGATCAAGCAAAATGCCGAAGGCAGGTAAGGAAGCATCTTCGTACAAAGTTCAAATATATCCTAAAGAGTGGGAGAAGGAAAGCTGAGCATAGGGCTGGCTGACAATGGTAAAACCTATTTCTACGACAATTTTCAACTACTACCCCTAGGTTTTTAAGCACTGTTATGTACACAGCTCCATCGTTGTAACGTTGCTGTGAGCCTAACCTTTAATACATGAATATGCTGCTCATAAGATTGGAAACAACATTGCAAAGAATTAAATGATGGCCAATCATACACTTCGCGCGTAGGGGAATGCAGGGAAAAATTGGCCTCGCTGTAGGGGAAAACCATCAGTTCAGAGTGGCAACACTGGCTGTAAGGGTGGCAATTCTAGACTTCCGCGACTCTTGCTGTGTAACAAAATGTTACACAGAGTTTCTGTAAATACGTTGCATCATGTTATCCTATTATAACTTCGCTGCTCAGGCACATTGGGTACTGTCTGTTTGCAATAACTGTAAACATTAGTCAAGGGGTCTGCAGTCGGGATTCTCTCATCCCGTATATCCCCTTCTTCCTAGATCGCCTCTGTTCAAGGTCATTGTCAGAGCTATACTGTTTTCACATTTTCAGTATTATTTTGCGTTCAATCTGGCCGGCCGCATAAGGTCTGTGAAGCAACGCGCGTAAATTACATGCATGCAATATATACCACCGTTCATCATTTAATTGGCGCCTCTGTCAGAAATCAGTGTTCATCATTTTCTCCTTCTCACCCTCTACCCCCGCCCCCCGCCTCGTAGAAATAAAAATCACCTACCGTTCCTCTGGCCACGTGCCGAACGATTACACTTTCTGAAATCACTTAAGTTGGATTTACTAGTAAGGGTGATCTTTTTATCACATCACTTTTTCTCCCTCTCAGAGGCCCAGTGACCGTAGCTGTGGCCTGTTCTAGTGCATTTGTCACTTCCCTGGCCAGTTTAGGTTGAATTAAAGCAGCACTATTTCGGGTCAGAGGTTTGAATAGAAAGGGGCTGCCAATGAGCTAATCCCGTGTGCTCTTGAAGTTGCCGGAGGCCTCAACTGGCTTTTCATGGGGATGGGTCAAACGAAGAGACACAGCAAAAAGCTTTACTTGTCATGAGCAATTAAAAGTAATGCATTTTTTTTTAGAGCAGTTGCTTATCTCCATTACTGGTGAGTGAGAATAATCAACGAAAATTAGGACTGGAGAGACGGCAGTCGATAGTTCATGGAAATACATAGCAAAAAAGATAAGGGCGTGTTTACACAATGCTTACCATAATAGCCAGAATATTCCACACGAAGAAACCGCTCCTGCGGGTGGCGTGGATCCGAACCACAAGCACAGCAACGGAAGCATGTAGACTGCTGTTCTCACCGACTCTCGTGTTCTGGACGCACTCGACCAGGTCTCGAATCTGCCACTCCTGCTCGTCCACGAATGATAGATGGTTGACTAGGCTGGCCTCCATCACATCCTCTACCAGCTCTACTTCTGTCTGTTCTGATGTCAGCACTAGGGACAGATGCTAGGGGAACAAAGATATAAAGACATAGCATGGGTAAAGAGTATTGTAAAATATTTTGTGTTGCTGTCTGTAAATTCAAGAATTTATGCTGCTGAATCACAATAGCTTCAATACCTTAAATGTACTGACATATTGTATGCTTCACATGCCCATATTTTGTTTGCCTTGTATAAAGTGGGTTTAAATATAGGCGCTTAGTACAGCAATCAAGATGGAGAGAGGGAGGGAGGAAGGAAGAAGAAGCAGAATGGATGTTCATTTATATTATTAAACCTGCTACCATAACATAGTTTGCTCTAGCCGTGGACATCTTATGATATGGAAGGGAACTCTACACCTTTCTCATGCCAAGGACCTAACTCAACCCCTGATAGTAACTTCGCCTATTGCAGACCAACCTGAGTATCAAAGGGAAAGTTTTGGAGCTCCATGTTCTCTGAAAACTCTCCTTTGACTCTTCTCCTCTCCAGAACATAGGCTTCCCCCGCTGACGTCACCATGACGTCATTCCAGACCTTTTCACTGTCGCTGCTTATCTGGTTCTCTATGACCAGACCAGGATTCCATAAATCTTTCCACACAATCTTGGATTTCTGAGGAAAAAAAAATCTTCCTATTGCCAACTGTCCACTGACGGGGGCTTAAAACTAAGTCATCCCACCCATCTCCTCTGTCCATATTCTTTGCCATAATCCGTTGTCTTGGCAAAACTTTTATATCGCGTCATGCTTGTTCCACAATTTTTCTGTTTGAATTGTTCTTACTTTTCTGAACTTCTTTTCATTATTTTTAACAATTAGCAAAAAAAAAATAAAGTTTTGTTTTGATCTTGAATTGTCAAGTTTCGAAGTTAACCCTCATCTAGTCTACCCTCATCTAGTCTACCCTCATCTAGTCTACCCTCGTCTAGTCTACCCTCATCTAGTCTACCCTCGTCTAGTCTACCCTCATCTAGTCTACCCTCATCTAGTCTACCCTCATCTAGTCTACCCTCATCTAGTCTACCTGCTTATTTTGCCTGGAGCAACAAATTCAGAGTGCTAGATTTCTCAAAACCTAAAATAGTGACTTAGGCATGACGATATATAACAGTATAATTATACTAATTTAAAATGATGAACTAAAATCTAGGATCATTTGTGAGCTGCTTCCTAAGAGCCCTCTGCTGATTGCTAAGTGAATGTGAAGCTTGTCAAGGAAACTCTCTAGAGTGGATGCACTAGAATAATGAATTACTTACACGAATACACGCTATTTTAGCAGAACTGTAGCTCAACGTCAATGTAGAGTGGCATAGCTGAATGCTTACTGCATTGCACCCAAGAGGGCGCGGGTTCAATCTCCGATATAACATATTGTGAAATGTCTCCGGGAATGGCATTTTCTTTAGTCCATGTGATTTTGAAATGGGTCTGAGGCAATGAAAGTTTTTGTTTCAATGCTCCTGATCAGCGCTTGTAAAGTGAAAGCATTGTGTGCTTCCAGACTGGGTTGAGAAAGATATTGATTGAGTGGAGCAGCTGTTGAACTAAAAATGATAAACAAGTTTAAGAGGGCTTTGCATAGATGTAAAATTTATAAACCTTTTTAATAACAGCGTTAGTCCATTTTCATCATAATTTGTATCTGAAATTGGTCACCAGTGATTCTGCCGTCTTGTGACAAAAAGACACATGCAATAGAAACTGTAGCCTACTGGATGTGTGCCTTTTTTTGGTATAGGACGGCAGTACGTCTAGTACTCTCCTATTTCTGCAGAATGGTTATCTCTGAGATTTGCAAGCCTCTTCTATGAATTCCCTACCTTCTGTGCATAGGAGTCCAGTGCTGGCTCCCTCCACCTGGCCTGAATGAAAATGTCAGCATTGAACATCTCCTTCACTGTGTCGATCTCACCAACCTTCATGAACACCGTGCGAATATACACACGGGGCTGTAGAATACCCAAAAGAGAAATTGCTTAGGCTCAACGAAGTATCTTCAATTAACATCCAATCCCCGTCCAAAACTCTCCTGCTCCTCTTGTTTCCTCACCCTTCCTTTTTTTTTTCTTCATGTCAGGTTCTTCATCCATCCATCCATCCATCCATCCATCCATCCATCCATCCATCCATCCAGCTTATGGCATACATTCCCATTCTTACAACTTACAGATTCGTAGTAGTGTTTCGGTCGCGGCTTCTTTTTCGATTTCGGAGAAGAGGTCTCTCTATTGCTTGCCAACAGCTGGTTCAGAAACTGGTTAGATGTCATAACATTACTCATATCATACTGCTGACTGTCTAATTCCTGTTGTTTTTGTTGTTGTTGATGGTGATGATGATGATGATGATGTTGAGTAAAGGACACTTTCTTCCTAGCTGGGCTTAGGGGCTGAGGTTCGTTCGAGTGCTGAAATCCTTCGGGTAAAGCTGTTCCCTCCTCCATCCTCGCCTCGCCATCTCCTGCCCGATTCATCTCCTTGAAAAGAGACGTATCCTTCAAACCACTGTAAATTTAATATTAATGCTAAATACCAATCAGAGCCTTATGAATGCTATAACGCTGCTGCTCTTGCGGTTCCACAGCACTGAAGTCGGAGTACTACAGCTTACACCCCAGCGATTTAAGATACGACAATCAGCTTAGACACTTAAAGGTCTTTAACACTGAACGGCGTTCAACCCTTGCGAGTTTATGAATAAATAACACATCACATCTAGTCGTTTTAGCACTAGAGTTTTACATCCAGCAAGGCGTTGTTATGAAAGCACCTAATGGAATCTTCTGAGTACGACTTCATCCACGCTTTTTGCGTTTCTAGGGCTAAATCAGTGGTGTCTGGGTTTAGCCTACAAACACAGACGTGTTGGCAAAGCAAGGCGAGTATTATGAGGCCTTAGCAGATTAAACAGGGCTTTATAGGCGACGGGATTATGTCATATAGTATTCCATGGTCCAGTACCACGGACCAGTGGATCACTGGTCACACTGTGATCGATTGATCGGGTAAAGTTATATCGATTGTTTATGTCTAGGGGTCAGTGTACCCTGAGTGCTCTACTAAATATAGGCCTAACCTATACTATCGGTCATTGGAACCAGTGGCATAGGTTGTCCTATCTACAGATGTAGACTACATTTTCTTTTGTCTGCTGTGCCAAGAAATACTACATCAATTTGGCTTCTCTATCTCTTCGCCGAATACGGTGGAATTCTGATAACACTACCACATTCTGGACAAAGCTAGTGAGGTTGTGCCCTATCAGAAGTTTTGTGTTATCCAAAGTGCTCTATATTAGGAACAAACCAGATGAAGATGTTCTGTCCGAGGTTGTAATAAGTAGGCATTTGATTTAAGCATTGGTTGTATTGCCAATGCGGTACAGCACGATACGATAGATACGATACGAAACAATATAAAACAATACAATTGGACACGACACGACACGACACGACATGACACGACACCACACCACACCACACCACACCACACCACACCACACCACACCACACCACACCACACAGTACAGTGCAGTGCAGTGCAGTGCAGTGCAGTGCAGTGCAGTGCAGTGCAATGCAGTGCAGTGCAATGCAATGCAATGCAATGCAATGCAATACAATACAATACAATACAATACAATACAATACAATACAATACAATACAATACAATGAGTTGACGGAGTCCCGCTTTATTATCCTATGCCCTAATCCAGAATCGCACCGTCTCTTCCTTTCTCTTACACTCTTCTACGTACATAATCGTTTCCCGTTTCTCCCCAACATTCATCAACCAAAGCAGTAAGAAAAAACGATTCTGATATACACCTTCTAAACGTCGGTTCTAACAGTTATTCCTCTATTTGCTCTCTCTCTCTCTCACTCTCTCTCTCTGTGGCCCTTCACACCACCACTCACCCCTACCCACCGTCTCCGTCACTCTCAACCACCTATTTGGTGTGATGAATGTCGATGGTTATTTTTCTGTTTGCTCTTCCTGTGTCTCCCAGTGGTTTTCACNACCACCTCCTCCACTCTCAACCATCACTTTGGTGTGATGATGGTTATTTTTCTGTTTGCTCTCTCTCTCTGTGGCCTCCACTGGTCTATACAAAATCCCTCTCCTCCACCTCCTTCACTCTCAATCACCTCTTTGGAATGATGAATGTTGATGGTTTTAGCCTCGACTCACATTCACAGTGATAATACGTGCGTGGGTGTGTCTGTGGTTAAGCACAACCGCATAATTAAACGCAGAAAGGCAGATAAACATTACGTCAGACAGGCAGATAGGCGAAAAGATAAATGAACGGATGGAAGGACACGCAGGCAAACAGACAGCCAGACAGACGAACAGATAGACGGACGGACAGACAGACAGGCACACACACATATAAACACACACACACACACACACACACACACACACACACACACACGCACACGCACACACATGCACACACACACACACACACACACACACACACACACACACACACACACACACACACTGGGATAAATCCAGAGCAGGATAAAGAGACAGATAGAGAGGGAGAGAGACAAAGACAGGAGGTGAACAGGGCTGTAAACTATAAACATTAGGAGAAAACCATAAAGCAAAAAGCCTTCCTTTACACGTGCACTTCGCGCGCACACACACACACACACACACACACAAACATTAAAAACAGAACCAGAGACAATCGACACAAGGGATTTGTTGAGTTTTATTGTTACTATAAAGGTAAATGCGAGTATTGATTTTTTTTTTTGTGTAGAGAAAGACCGTGCTTCCTATTAGCTGTAGCCCACGCCGATGTCCGGAGACTCGTACCAAACAAAAAAAAATGTTAGTCCAAATTCCTTATGATGAAATACTCACTTTGAAAATTAAAGGAACGTATTTGAGTAATACACCATAAATTTTCTAAATGAGCGTTTCGTTTCGACTTGGTCTCTACGCCCTGTAATTTTCAAAATTATTACTTGTTTTCTTGCTGTAACCAGTTTCTCTACCTCCCTATGATATCTTTCCTGGCGCCTTACCGAATTAACTCTGCCACTATAAGGGGTTTATTGGGAGCTAAACTGTTAGCTGTCTGCCGAATATCTCATGCGCAGTTTTGATATCCTACTTTATTATTTTCACACCTCCCGCCGCTCTTGGCCCCGAAAAACCACTTGCTGATGTTAATAGAGAGAGATAAGATCAAGAAGTCTATACGTGGCGAGTAAACCTCAGAAGCTTTGTATGTTTTCTCCACCCCTGATCTGCCAGCCATGCGATAACATACGGTCTTGTCATAACATACTGTCTTGTCCCGTCTCTGTAAGAGTTTACATAACGTACCTCCCCCTCCCTTTTTCTAGATTCTACAGTAAATCAGGATGCATTACTAAACATTCGAATGGCAACACTGTCAACCAATCACAACATGGCAGGCCTCAGCTAATGGTTAACACGGCCTCGCACTAAAACGTACACATAAGGCAGACTATTATTTCTGCACGTGATACTGATAGAGTGAACATTAAAGGTGAAGAAGACTTGATAATACTTGAACACACAGGATACATGCTATGAAAGAACAACTAACAGATGTTATTACTCAGATCAAGAGCCGCTGACAAAGGTTCCCACCAGTCCATGGCTCCAGCTTGGTATTTTTATAAGTACATATATGTTTACGAACGCGAAAATGGAAAGAAATCCCCTTCACACAAAAACAGTGAGGTAGAGTCCCAGTGATCCTAAACAGCAGCACTGCCAAAGACCGTCGTCTTGCAGCCAGTCAAAATTAGGCTTATGACTAGACTGAGAACTGAAATATCAAGCTCTGAGCCTTGATAAGAGTAATACGATACTGAAGTTTTGTCTGTTGCAGCAATTGATGCTAAAATCATTTCAGTACTTTAAACTATTGATTTTATGGGTGAATAGAAACTAACTGCAGATAAATTTGAGTTTTTGTGGCCCAGGATAAATAATTTTTATAGTGAAAAACAGTTTTTCTATTTTGATTTTCTCAGAATGTCATCCATAGCATGGGGGTGACTCCCTGATCCTTAAACCATTATATCTTAGGCCTGAATAATGTTGGATCAAAACTTAATGACTTAACTTTTACTTAACGAAAGTACATTATATGCATTAAGCTTTCATATCATATCCAACAATTTCTGTCAAAAAGCGGCTTAAGCCTCATTTCAACAGACTGCAAGACATAAATTTCTCGTAATGGTTACCAATTATATCATATGAGCCATTCACTTCAATACATCTGGACTTGTTTGTTAAGACGACATATCCACTCAAAATAATGGGATATACAAGGTCCTTTAAAATAAAACCCCAGATGTGGAGGGGTGGGAGGGGACAGAATAAAGGTTGACAAACATCAGTAGCTACAACTATTCTTCAAGAGGCAATACAAAAGAAAGCTATTCAGTTGAGTTACACTTATACCGGTATGATATAGCAAAAGTGATAACAATACAAAATTTATTGCTTTAATTTTGATAGAAACTGTGTTTTGTGACCTCTTATTTTAGATTAGAAACCACTTCAAAAGACTCACTACATGGGTCACTTGGGAAGTGAAAGTAAATTATGTATTTGAGTTATTCCATGGAACTAGCTCAGTCATTTACCCTAAAAGAGAGGTAGTTTTGTTCTGTGGAGTGTTGGCCTGTCTTCATTTAATTTTTGTATCAAAGCAACAAATGCATTTGATAATGCACTGGCATCACTCCAATGAAACTGAATACTGTAAATGATGGCATAATCTCCTTGGAATGGCATATACAAGCCTAACCATAGTAATAATAAGGAGAATATGAGATGCATCTGTCCTGCCAGTTATTTAGTAATGTAAGTATATCAAATTGGCAAAAAAAAAGAATATAAATTTTATGTTAAGACTTACACAGCCTAACTGCTTTTAACATGAACCCTAGACAGAAAAGCTAGTATCTCATGGTACATAAACATCACAATACCAAGAAAAGTCCTCATCTCCATGTATTCATTACACTGTAAAGGAAAACACTCCCTTATGAAATTATGAAGCAGCTACAGTATTTGGCAGAAAGTAATTGATATTGAGGAATGGCCAAATAAAGACAAAATATATACATGTAAATTGAAAGTCCAAGGCGTCATGGTAAACCATGGAAGTCTGGCCACTGTAGGCCTCGTTCCTTACACTGATGCCACAGGAATACCAGGAAGTCTCACTGACACTTATCACATCATTCATCTTACTCATTCCACTGTTGCTATTCTTCAGATACCAGATTTAAATCATTGGGTGTACATTAGTTGCAAACTGTAGTATGATTGTTCACTGGTCTTTTTTCTCTGTTATTGTATTCCATATAAATTATACAGACTCCTTGGTATACTTACTACATTATAATATGAATGATATACATTTCCATCTAAATAGCCAATAAAAAGATATGAAATGACATAAATTTACAGTATTCTAAATAAGTTGTAACATGAAGGTATAATGTAGACCTATGCTTTTGATATGCTTACATAATTATGTATGTGTGTATATTATTATGCAGTATAATTAATGTTGCTTCTTTTGCATAAAACATTACAAGCTTTCTTCCACTCGTATGTTTCGAAGGCTGGACATCAGTTGCTTTGAAAAACAAAATAAAAAGACATAAGTCTACTATGCAGTCAGCATACTATACATAGTCA
The DNA here is from genome assembly GCA_033807755.1 of Ellobium chinense. Taxonomy (NCBI): domain Eukaryota; kingdom Metazoa; phylum Mollusca; class Gastropoda; order Ellobiida; family Ellobiidae; genus Ellobium; species Ellobium chinense. The sequence goes on along the minus strand of JAWQUT010000020.1, from coordinate 3,007,669 downwards.
TAAAAATGTCTTGATTAAGTAGAAGGAAAAGTTATCTCACAGGCGTATAACTAGGATCTTTTGTGACTGAAGCTTAAATACAACTATCAAATACAAGGCAACTTTGATAAAAGAAAGACAGTACACTGTAACTATCGTTACTGAACCGCTTATCTCTTAAAATGCATCAGCAAGTCATAGCTACTGAAGTGTTTGAAATGTCACATCTATACTGAACAGGTCAATTCTGATAGAAACAGCTCAAGATCTTTTTAAAACATAGACATGGAAAGGCTCAAGGTGGCACAAAAAGCAGTTGGTGACTGATTGCATAGAAGCAAGAAATAAAAATTGTTGAAAAACAATGCAGTGAAGCAGCTCACAGTCAAAATTTTAAACATGAACATGTAAATCACAGTGAAGATAGAGAAAAAAAATCAGAGCGTGGTCGAAATTCTGCTTTGTGACCTTTGTATATAACAAAACAATGGGAGAGAGCTGATCCACACTGACAGTTCCCTGTACTAATCCTAAACAAACTCATTTTCACACATATTTTGGGAGAGAATCTAGTGGTTTATATTTCCTTCCTTCAACATTTTGCCCTTTAGTCCCAAATTCTGGCCTGCCCCTTTCAATATAAGTCGGACAGCAGTGGGGGGTAACAGAGTGCGGCAAGGAAGATCTGAGTGTGAAGCTGACCACATGTAGCAACAAGATATTTATGAACAGTGCTTACTCTGGGTAGTCGGATACCATTCTGAGTTAAGGAGGAGATGTTCATACTTCTAAGGTAAAACAGCTTTGCTTGAACAATGTGGAAAACTTACCGCCGAGAAGAACTTTTGTAACTTCCAAGTGGAACCCTATTCCAGTCTGTGAATTTATCTCAGATTTAATAAACAGAGAGTTCCACCTTATAAGAAGTAAAACCCTTGATATATGCTGATAATAAAGATCCCATAACATGATGAAAGTAATGATAATTCAAAAACAAACTGACGATGAAATCACTGCACATGTAGAAGAGTTAATCTTTTTGTCAGAGAAGACTCTGATGCTATAAACTGTGTGAACAATTTTCAAAGAACTTGATGACTTCACTTTCAGAAAATGACATGATGCAGTGACAACTCACGGGAAGTTCAAGGAATGATTATATGATGTAAATATTTGCGTAATTTGGAGGACATGATTATGGAAGGGTTTGATTATATCGGGTAGGTGATTTTAAGATGGAGCCAACAATTATGATTTGATTTCGAAACAATGAAATATATCAAAATATGTTGCTTCTCAGAACTTTTCCTTTTGCGAAGAATGAACACAGCAAGGACAAGATAAAGTCAGGCTGATTGCGTGGTAATGAATTGCTTTAAAGTTCTCAATTGCAAGCTTAAGATGCTGGAGAAAAGAGGTAATGTGTATCTTATATACCACTGACTTCATATCAAAGCACGTAAAAAATAGTTTTACGCTGACGTAACATTACATGAAATAAATGTACTAAGTACTGATCAGTGTCTTTGGTTACTGTGGACAACAGTCCTGACTTACTAACTGATATCAAAAAAATTGTCTCAGTCAGTGCACTGGTTTGTGCTGATCACCCGGCATCTGCCACAGCTCAGACAACATGCAGGCACAGGCATACACACTACATCAAAATAAAAAAGATACAATATTACAAGTCTTTAGTTTATCACACAGCTCGACACACTAGTATCTGACATCTCCTGCAACTCACACTTCACTTTACAATATTCTAAAACTATCTAGAAGCCCTTTATACCTGATAAGCATATCCCTACTCACTGACAGCATACTATGCATGACAGCATCACAATTACTGAGGAGGGCATATGCATTTGTCTCAGACGGAATGGGCTGTCAAGAGCATGCTGCTCTTAGCTGAAGGGACTATATCATCATCGTACCTGACAAGCTGTCCATAAAAGTATGGAAGTCCAACATCAAAGCATAAAACCTAACATCTTGAAGTGATTTACATGGCCACAAACTCATCAGATAATTCTTCCAAACATCAGACCTTTCTTTCAAGATCACACATATGATATCTTTAATAACCTGGAAAGCCTTTTCATAACACACAAAAGCATATTCAAACAGTAATTTGAGTCTTGGACCAAATTCTTATGATATTAAACATGTGACAAGTGATCAATGAAATCATGGATGTATCTGCGCTTGATACTAAATGTTCTAAATCTACCAGTGCACCTAAAGACGATCAAGTTGGAGGACTGGAGTTCCAACTTCACTGGTGGTCTACAGCAAAACCAAAATCTCAAGAAAGGAAGATCAGGAGATGTTGTTTTATGTAACACCTCACATTCTCCCTCTGATTATTTTTATGGACAATATAGCTCTGTTCCAAACTGCCATCTCACAACTTGTCCTCTAACTGATCTAACTAATATCAATAAACTGTTCTCGTATCTAATTCTGCTATTCTGTGTTCTACTTATGTATCTACTGAAATAATGCTTGTGAAGTATTGCACAGAAAGCTGATATAATATTGCAGGATAGCAAGCATGGCAACAAAATTTCCTGTTCAACTGTTTTAACAGTATCAATCATAATGACATTTTCAGCCTACATATGTATCTATCATCAATCATCACTGGCTGCTCAAAGACAGTCTCTCTCTCAACAAAATATAAAACTGAGAAAACTTTTCAATGAAACATTCACAGCAAAGTAGTCTACCGGCATCTACTTCTATCAATCTAAAGCCATTGCCACAAGCTTAAGGTACTATAGAAGGCCTTCACAAAGAAGTTGTCTAGTTTGCCAACAGCTTCTGGAGAGTATCATAGGATGAATGTGGAATCCACAATGCCAGATCAAGAAAGCAATCTTCACACACAAATTTTATCACAGCAAACACACTTGAATTTGCAGGATGCCTCAGCCCTGCCAAACTTTGTGAAAGTGCAAAAACTCTGCACACATTTGAAAACAGCAGTGATATGGCAAAAATCACAGAAAATGAAAAAGCACAAACTACTTTTGTTCATAAGCTTCTAAAGAAGAGAAACAAAAATCACAGTGCAGCTCTTTTCTAAGCAGGTTCATGTCACCGATTAATAAAGGAGGTGAAATCAGTTAATCATTAAATGTCATGGCTTATACTCATATTTGTGCAAAGTTAATATTTAGTAATTTTTCTTAACTCCATCAATGAAAGAAAATTTGAGATGAAAATGAACAAAATAAGACAAAAAAAGACAAAAAACAATTTTCTCTAGAAAACAGCACAACAAGAATACTTGCTATATGTTAATATATGCAGGATCATTCCACATGAAACATACCTGTTTAAAAAATAAAGCTAAGATTTAGAATGTTGGAATGTTAAGTCAACTAACATTAAACGGTGTACAATAAATGAGAATGTGACTCAAGATATGGCTGGTAGTATAAGTCAAGGGCATCAGTACAACTTTACTGAAACCTACAGAAGTTACAACAGTTTATACTGCAGCCCTCAACAAATGGACGGCATTTTTACAGAATTATTCTGACATGAAACATAATATTGTGGTGCTTCTGAATAATAAATCTCCACATTTAAGTTTTTCAAAGACTAATATCATCTTAGTTGACAAGGACTATGAACTGGCTAAGAGATTCAGGCAGCAACCACTGGATGGAATTGTTGAAGCATGTAAAACATATCTAAAAGAAGACACAATTGATCACAGCAATCTAAAAATTGTGCAAATAAAGCAGCTAATACTTCGTGAGACTACACATAAGATTATGGCTGTGCAAATAAAAGTTTACAAAAATATGCAAAATTGGGTGGGAATCTGGTGCATATCACATAATTTCAAGACAAGATTTCGTCAAAAGGTGCCATATGTAAAAACCACACAATGATAATTTTCAAATATGACAAGCAATAGTGATACAATATGGGGTGAAAAGGTTCACAACCAACTTTCAAAACCCAAGTCATTGAATATTCTGTGAAGTGGCACTATCTGAAAACTTGTGATGTGTCTCCATCAACAAGGATCACTAAAAACTATTTCTGAGCAGCATGCAAAGCTCTTCATACAAAAGCAGTTTTCTACTGTGAAGATTGTAAGTATTTGGGAAATAAATTTGTATATCATATGACCTCAGGGTGTAAACACAGCATCAAAATGTTTGAGTAGGTGTCACTGCAGTTGGAAAATCTACATCCAAAAGACATGATAGATTGGAGATTTGTGTATATGTCAGTTGTGCAAGCAGATACTGTATGCACGTTAACAAACGTGACACTGGGATATTAGAATTAGATAGAAACATTTTCTCTGACCACAGCACCTTATGGCAGTTGAAGGCTTTAAGCCAAAAGTATATCATTTAAAAGCACTTTAAAAATTTATAAAATAGTGATTTACAGCAAATATAGAAGTGAATATACACCAAGAAGTATTCAGCAAGTTTCATGTATATGTTATAAAAACATGGATGTAAGGAGTTTAGAAACATATAGATTATATAAAGGACAAATACATTTTGATTCTATTGTGCTCTATTGTGTTTATCAAAGGCATTAAGAAGATACCTATTACAAATGTTGCACAATCTATTACAAGTCCATCAAAATATGACTGTACATTCCGAATGGGATACAACATGACTTCATGACCATCTATTTAACAGCCATTTGATTAACACAGTCTAAGCAAATCCCTGAGTAAATCACTGTGTTAATTATGTGAGGTCAAGACACTCATTTTGTGTCTTTTAACCACATAAATCCAACTCTCTGAGTGGCCTTCACAGATAGGTGTTTCACTGAATTCATCATTATAGAAAATCAAACATCCAAATACCATATATTTTTGCAAAGTTGTACATTAGTGCATTATTCCTCCAGGCCAAGCCTCATATATCACCAAGTAAGGTTATTGTTGATTTTTTTATCCAAAAGTTCTAAACCTTTACCCTTCAGCTCAGCAGTATCATACTATGCGTTGTCATGCACTAAAATGCTTCTTTCCTCAACCATCTGTCTTCTCTGAAATATATCAATCCAGTGATACCATCAGCATGATTTATTTTCTTGGAGTAAATGGACCATAATTTCCTGATAAATTCAGGAAGGACAAGTTGGCCAGATTGGCACTGCTAAATGAAGTGTCACTGGTGATGGATGTGTCAGGGGAGAAGTTGCCATCTCCGACATTGTAATCACGCGATGGATTGATGTTTCGAAGAGAACTGTCCAGGTTGAACTCTCCACTTGCCATCAGGGCTTGAGCTCTGGTTTGAGACCTGGCAATGATCTCATTTATCTCCTCCATTCGAGACTTCTGTTTCCTGTGATCGTCAGGAAAATATGGAAAGTTACATAAGAGAAGATGTAATAAAGAAACTGAAGTATTAAAAACGATAATAAATTTAAAACTTTCCTGTCAAAGGTAAGGTTATATGGACTACAGAAATGGCAATCAGTGATAGTAATTACATGAAAGGGTAGAATTTCTTATCTTTTTCTCTTGTTTTCAAGACTAAAACAGTGCTAATTTAATCAGATTTAACGGTGAAATCTTTAAAATAAAATTTCTCTGGCTCAAAACATTTAGCATTCCATATTTTATGACTGATAATGATAGGCTGGCATTCCTGTCCCTTTCAAACTGTTAACAGTCATACTTCTCTGTCTTGATTCCACGTCGCCGCATGGCATGTATGGTCTGCCGCAAGCGGGTACAATCTTCCTCAAAGGCCTGCATAGAACTGCGTGTTACTGCATGCAAAGCTCGTTCTGTGTTCAGCTGAGATTCTGTTTCCAGCAAAGACCTTCTCAACTTGTGGACAAGTTCACTATCATCTCGGCCACCCTGATCCAGAAGTCGCGAGGTCTCAATGTGAAACTGCAGCTGACGTGACAGTTCCGAGATTACACGATTCATCTCTTGCCTGCATGAGAGGAAGGAGATGTTTCATTTCAAAATGACAGGTATGATTTTACCAGATCACAATTCTGTGCTGAGCAACACTGAGCTCCCTAAGCCCTTGAGACAATTTTCAATCCTAGAAAACTTGACTTTCCTTAAATCTCATCTTCAAGAACAAGGTGAAGAATATTGAGTGACCAACAGTTAAGGCATAGTAAAAATCACCAAATTGAACTGATCTGTTAAAGGACACTGTGGATTCAATCTCCGATCTCACTCTCAATTTATGCAACTGCAGTTGCTGGCTGTGGTATGGTTTATGGATACTGCATACTCATAGCAGTGATGGCGTCTCCTGAATGTTAATCATAGACTGTGGGCTGTGTAACTGGTTTACTCACCACATTCCTTTCCCATCTCCATCTTCATCCGCTTTCTTAGCCAGGAAGTTTCTTAACTTCTTCAGCTCACTCTCTTGCTCCTCAAATCTGATGATAAAAAACAAAGCAAAACTGAAGTACAGTAAGAAAGATGTATTATGTGTTCATCAGCATATTTCAGGACAATCTAGTTCACCAAAATGCATCACAAACAGACAACACTACTGACCATTAAGGTTATGAGAGGTAAAGTCGTGTCATTTTGCTGACAGTTTTAAAGCAAATCAAGCTTTGCACTTGTTCTGAAATGCTCCCTTGCTTCCTAACAAAATTTATGGAACAAAAATATGCTCACTTTTCATAAAATTCACAATTACGGACAACTGTGCTGTCTCCCTCTACGAACACCACTATGTCCCAAGTCTGTTCAAGGCAACTTCCTTCATGGTAAAATACTTACCTATAGCTAAGTCTGGTCTGCATTTCTTCTTCATGTCTGAGTGAATCTTGCACATGTTTCAGTTTGGTCTCACCTTCTCTCAGTTTATCCTCCAATTCCAAGACTCTTTCCTGGAGCTAGTGGAAACCAGATGAAGAGTTGATTTTACATTAACGTTTGTGCAGGTAACAAAGCTAATTATGATACAGTTGAACCTGGTCGGCCATCCACATGTATCTCACTTGCTGTGGTGAGAGGGTTTCAGGGATGATCCTTCATATTTCCTACTTACTTGCACACGAAAGCCACCTGTCTACAGTGACCACCCTTTCTTATTTTCCAAATCATTTAAAATTTACAGTAAAGCACTGTGCAGGTCTTCATTATAAGGCTGAACACAACAATTCATTAACTAATTTGGAACCTTGTAAGGGCTATTTAACAGTTTTGCAGCCAGAATGTTAAAAGGATTTTTGTATGGTTTAATTATGAAATATGTCCACCTAAATCGCTATAAGCTACAACCAGGCCTCCTATTGAAATGCCTTAAAAACTAGATTAGAATATTTTTTTTTTAATATCTTGACCAAAAAAAAATCAACCTGACTGCTTTTAGAAGGAACAAATGGTGATCACTATATACATGTTCTATTGAACTGATAATGATCAGTGATGATAATGTTAACAATGATGATTTATACAGATGACAATTCAAATATTCTTTTGTGTATCCATGAACTGTTCTTATATCAGGCTCAATTTTCTTCAATGTGTATGTTTTGATAAAAATCCCACTATACTGTCCACTAATGGGGTTACTGAAGACACCCTCACCTTCATTCTTTCAAGAGATTCTCACAAAAACGTTACCTAATTCCATTGGTGAATAATATGAAATATACTAAACCATGAGTTAAAATTTTAGGCGCCTTTTGCATTTGTTTATGCCAAACTAAAATGTTTGCTCATACACCTATCACTCAAGATGTTTACTCAGTTTCAGGATCAATGTCATGGCACATTGAGCAACCCCATGTACATTTTCAGTTTACTCTGAAAAACCTAGTTAAGTGTCCTACCTTCAAATTTTCCTTGTTTTTCATGGCTATGTTCTCTCTGGCTTGCTCCAGGTCCACAGACAGCTGATGTGCTTGCTGGCTGATCTTCAGCTGCTCCTGTTCCTGAGATTCTCTGATAGAAAAGGCCAGGATATGAAACAGTAACTGAAATGCCACTGCAGGTTATAAATGGAATGTAGCTGCTAGATTGTACCTTGAAGTACACTAATGATCTTGTAGATGAATTTAACCCTTTGAACCCGTTATCCCGATATTTAGGGAATCCCCTTATTTTCCTGTGCACCGTAGTCCCGATATTTCGGGAAACACGGAAGCATTTCAGTAACGTGACTTTAGTGCTAAATATAACGACCATTCAGGGACACGTTTGGTGTGGGAATTATGGGAAAGGACTTCCAAGATGTCAGCCTCCATGTGGAAGCCCAGGGAAGGGGGCATTTATGGCTTAGGGCCCCAGGGTTCAAAGGGTTAAGTAAACAGCTCCCAATATCTGATAATTGTTTTCTTCATCTACAGCAAGGCTTGTCTTTCATGCCTGTAGTAATCTGATTTAGAAAAGATTCTTTCTTTCATGACTGAATGAAACAGACACCAAGCCAGGCATCCCGAAAATTTCTAGAACCAGTTTTTTCTGTCAGAATGTCACGGTTATGATTAACTTGAGGGGGAAAGCCAGATTTAAACCCTTCAATAAGGGAAAAAAATGGAGGAGCGGCTTAGCATTTGACAGTTGATTAAAATGAAAATTACACACTGGTTGCAAGTGAGAAAACGGAAGAAAAAATGGTTTGGCTAAAAATGATTTGATCCCCAAAGGGATGAAAATGTGGCTAAACCAGCAACACAGGCTGGATAGCATAGGATGGTATTATCTTCCTGTAACTTTGACTGATATGTCACAAGACAGACTTCAGTTTCACAAGGATACATTACAAACACACATCTGTTATCCTGTCTTTTTTCAGTGATAAAGCCACAATGCTGATGATGTAATTTTCTTTAAAAAAATGTCTTCAGACCATTATTATGTTATTACATACTGGTATGAAAAGTCTGTAAAATCCTTGCAAGTGTTTGCATTTCCTAGCGAGTTTAAACTAGACACTTACAACTGTTGCTTGATGTCCAGGTTGAACTTGCGTAGCTTGTTGGTAGACTGTTGTTTGTGGTTCTCCAGCATCTGCTGATGTCGTACCAGGTCAGCCTTAAGAAAACAGGTTGCGAAATTCATCAAAAACCAAATAGGAGACATTTCTATAAATAGTGCATACTTCTTCAAATCAATACCAGCTTATGAGATCTAAAAGACTGCCTCTGAGAGTAATAGCAATATATATTCAATGATATACGAACAGTGATGATCAGAAATGCAAATCAAGATCTCTTGGTCCTTCCCATCTCAACCAATTCCAAAATAATAAAAAAAAGAAGTCCAGAAGCCATATAAAAATGATACTTTTGAATCACATCTTCAGATAAAGAGTGACATTTAATATTTATGACTGCTCCACATATGAACATAAAATTATCTTTAAATTCTCACAGTGATTCTTTCTCATGTGGAATTAAACTAGTCTTCCCCTTCATTTTGAATGACTTTATGAGCAAATCCCTCAGGAGGAACTACAAACAACAATCACCACCTTCATCACATACTTAGTGTACTGAACAGAAAGTGCACCACCATTCACATCCAGTCAGAACATAAACATATCTTTCATTTAAAATAGAGGCATTCTCTACATCACAGACACAGCAATGAAGACATGCTGAAATAACACGACTGTTCTTTTACCAGGTATACCGGATTTATTTGAACTTCCATCCGCTGGACAGATAATAATACTTCAAATTAGGTAGATGACTATTCCTATGGGACCCCAAAAAGGAAGCCAGATAGTTTACTATCACATTATGACAAAAACAATTCAGATTTTGCTAAAGCCTTTTTCTAATCATGGTATACTTATGCCTCTAACAAATAGTGAGCACAACATTTTCTCCACACACTGTCAGTAAAAAGTTACTCATATGCACCTGTTACCTTCAAATACTCAATTTTCTCTTCTCCTGCCTTCACCGCCTCTTCACTGACCCCCAGAGCCATCTCCACATCCTTCAGCTGTGAGGTAAGATTTTTGGCTCTCTCCCTGACCACACTGTAGTCACTCTCAGCCTTGTTCAGAGACATCTGGAGGCTGGTCACTTTCTCTTCCAATACAGCCTGTTCAATATCAAAAACAATTCATAACATTTACCTTCATAGGTAAGAAAGAAAGAACACCAAAAGAAATGCAAGAAAGAAAAAAAGGAAGAGCAGACAGCAAAAAAGGGAGATAGATAGAGAAAAGAGAAAGAAAGAAATTAGATCATGCTTTGACACATACTGTGCTTTTCCAGTTGAAGAGTAAATTATCAAGCAGAATTTTTCTGTCAAAGTTGTTCAACAGCAACGACTTGGCCTATTCTTCCACTGTTCTTGGAAAGATCAGATGCCAACATTCGCATCTTATGTTGAACATCAGGTATCCTTGATCATCCATTTATATAAACGTAACATTAAAAAGGATGTGTCACAGCACTGTCCATATTAATAATACAGTGAGCCTGAGATCCATTCCTGAGAATGTTCAAAACAAAAAACAGTGTATAAAACTGATGATGATGTCTGAGATAATTATTGGGAGTAGGGGGGGATATGGTAAAATTTAATGAAATTTGACTAAATCCAGGCATTTGCAGACACACCTGGCACCTATCACGCCGCATACCTTTTTCTTTCTCTGTTCATCCATTGTTTCTCTCAACTGCTCAAGTTTCTCCTCGGCTAACTTTCTTGCTGCTATCTCTTGGCTGAGCTTGTAGTTGGTTTCCCCCACTGCCCTCTCGTGGTTGTGTACTTGTTCTGTCAGCTGATTTCGTGTATCCATCAGGGTGCGGACTTCCTGCACAGAAGCCTTCAAATTTTCCTCCACCTGAGAATTTACCATTGATCCATAAATTCAAAAAAATTGAAATTATGATATTTTGCATCAGCGTGCACAGACCTATCATTCGGGTGATTTAATGATACATTTTATAATAAAACGGGAGCAGTGAACATGTGATGAGTATTCTAAAGAACTTTCATTATAACATCTGCATAGGTAACAGACTCAACCAAATTATATGGCTGAGTGAGCTATCAAACTATCAAGAAAAAAGATCTTTTGCTTTCCTAGGTTCAGGACTCAAAATATGATGTACTGCTTTATAAGGGGCATTAATTATTTGATTATTTACATGGCAGGCTTGACATTTACAGACGTCCATAACTTCTTAAACTTGGTACTGCTCTTACTTTCAAGAATATACTAGCCTGAAAGTGAAGATGATTCTAGATCATTGTTTGCAAACAATGTGGTGTGATCTAAATTAGTCTAAAGAAAAAAAACAACTCTTTAACTCCACTTCTATATATGATCTACAAAAACATCTTCAGCCTTTGTTATGCATTGGATCATTCTAGAAGTAGCATTTCCATGGATCTATCAGACTTACCCATATTCCTATTTAGTTGGCTTACAGAGTGCACCTACATATAGGCAAATGAAACAATGATAGTTTGGTGACAGTGAGTGCTTGAAAAACATGACACAGCAATATAGTTAATGTACTCTGTCAGCATAATTATATCACTGAAAAAAAAAAAACTGTTTAAAAGTCTAACTAGTAACATGAATAGTACAAAATGATCTTTGCTTGCCTTGTTCAGGGCATCTCTCAGTGTCTTCTTTTCATACTCATGATGGGATCTCATGCCATCAATAGTGTGTCTCATCTCAGTCACTTGGGTCTCTGTGGACTCCCCACTGCTGCGTAACCGATCCTTGAGGTCAAGAATGACCACCTCCTTCCTGGCAATAGTATCTTGCTGCTCCGCATTTTGGTCCCTGACTGTCATGAGTTCTTTCCGCAAAGATTCCACAAGTATTTTGGTCTCAGCGGCAATTTTGTCTTGCTCCGTTGTATATGATTCCAAGTCATTAACTTTTCTACAAAGCAACACACACAAAATAGACTACTGAAAATTAAACATTACTCATAACCTTATTTATCATAAACTTCTTAACTTACTAATTTTCTTGGTTAACATCATCCTAGCTAATTTGATGATGTTCTTCATCTAGGATAACTATAATGGTGGGTTGCTTGGAAGTCTTTGAATATGGCATTTTACTTGGGGAGACTTTTTAATTTTGTCAAATAATCAACCAAAAGTTGCATGACTTTAAGTGACTCTCAAAAAAATATTATGTTGCAGCTGTTGATGTCAGAATTATTCAAGAACACACGGATTTGTCCTTTAAGCCATCATGATGCTTAAGAGTCAACAGAAAAAGAGATTATAGTTGACAGAATGGAAGATAGATGTGAAATGCAATACATGATGAGGGCAGTTGCTTCTGCACCATCTGTACCACCAACATACCTTTTGGAATCCTCTAGCTCTTTCATGGTGTGACCAAAATTAGTGATCTCATCATCCTTCTTCTTCAGCTGTTGCTTTAAGGTCTCGATTTCCTGCCTAGAGAACATAATAAAATAGTTTTAATAGATGGGATTGGCATGACAACAATTTGCCACAGTTTCTTGTTGACAGAAACAATATCGCAGCATTCTGGACAGTTTGGGGAGAGGTTAAACCAGAAAACACAACCATAAATCATTCATTATATATACAAGCAAATCAATGATTCAAAGATATTTGTTAAGCCTTTACTGCAATGAAAACTCTCTTTGTTACTGATTAGCTTGGTCAACTTAATTAATCTAAACAGAGAACAATTTCCTTAAAATATTTACTCAATTTGATGACAGCAAAAGACTCATGGAATCTATATATTTAGAGTGTTTTCTCTCAACTTACTTCAGCTGTTCCAAATCCCGTTCTGTGTTTGCCTTTTCAAAACTGACAGCCTGACTTTGTTTCAAAGTTTCCTGTTTTATCTGGCTTATCTCCTCTTCCTTCTTCTTCTGTACTTCCTGTAAAGTTGATTCCTTCTCTCCCAGCCGACGACAGGCATCATGATAGTCTAAAGAAATCAGCACAAATCATTCAGGATTTTCTTTGCATGATTTGAACTGAAGTTTTGAGACCAAAATTCTAAAAAAAACATGAAGCCAAGAGCAAAGCTCTGATATCAAGGAAGCATCATAGACTGAGGCTTTGGTAAATATCCTCAGTCTATGTCATTATACTTTGTAAATGCATCCCCCTCAGATCATGTATGTCACATGCATTGCTTTCTACAAAATCAATAAACAGAGATAACTTCCTATAAGAGCAAATTTCAACCATACTGTAATGCCCCTCCTTGCTTAAGTTATTTTTTTGGCTGAAGAAGCTGTTACCGTTGATGCAGAGATCTCAGTCAATGGCATCACTGAATTATGTGTGATATTTACTAACTGCATTTTAAACTGCTTGACTGCTGAAGAACACTTTGGCTAATAATGTTTGTGATGTTCAATAATCAAATAAGTTTTTTCTTCTTTGCTCAAATTGGCAAAAAGTGACTTGGGCAATTATCTTATGAGCGTGATGATATGTCTTAAGATTCGATGAACTGGCAGCTGATTTATGTCAGTTGAATCTAGATGGTTGTTACTGTAGTTATTAGCATCCATGTTGCCTTTACACGCCAAAACATTTCAGTAGTTACAATGATCTCAAATCAATTCTTTGAACTTTACATATTTCCTCCTGACTTGATTAAACCAAAGAAATCAACAAATTCCTCTGACTATGGCTGTAGATTAGGCAGGGCAATAAAAGCAGGTTGTAATGGAAGCTATCTCTAGAGGTCACTAACACTAAGGAAAGAATCAACTGTAATATTATGTCCTGCATACTCTATCTTGGAAATGTATTGTCTCAAAAATGTTGATTCATCCATGATCAAAGAAGGGAAGTATGGCACCTCATCTGCATACCTTCAGCTTCCTCATATGTCTTAACTGACAAGATGATGAGTATCACTCTGCAAACAATGTACCTAAATAATTGATGCTGGTGAATGGGCAGCTGATTAGTATCAAATAGAAGCAACATAGTAAACAACTGATAACAACCTACCCTTCATAAAGGTTTCCTTCTCAGCCTTGACTTGCTGTATTGTTTCCCTTGATGCTACAATGTGGCCTTTCTGGGTCTCCAGTTCTCCAGTTAGTTCAGCTATTTTCTCAGTGAGTCGACGTTCACATTCCTCGTGGGTCTTAATTTCTTCCTGAAAGTCAGGACAGAAAATTTTCTTTAGAATCATAACAAGACTTGGATTTAGCCTCACAATAACAACATGGTTGACGTTTCACGCCAAATGCCAATAATTACATTTCATGCCAAATGCCAACCATCTCTGTTTTACATCACTATTACTCCAGTAGGTCATATATTTTACTTTCTCAGCTGCCAGGGGAGCGATATGATTAATAAAGACAATGAAATAGCAGAACTGAGAGCATGAGTTTCTCAACATTCATCCTTATTTCTCTAACCACAACTTTCTATCCCATAACTTCCAACAAAAAGGACTGTGCTCTATATCATCAAATGTCTCTATAACCTGTGTCTGTCTTTTTATCCAAGTGCAGTTTAGTACACAAAGACCAGAGATCCATTTTCAGTAGCTTTTGAGAAAACCAGAGTTTCACCGGCATTTTTACAATTTCTTACCGTGCTAAGTAACTGAATAATACCTGCATTCTTAGACAGGATTTCCTCATGTTATATATTCTACTGATGCTTCACTGTTGGTAAAAGATTGGATGAATGTGACCGAAATATGCATATACAGTCTAATTCTAAGAAATGACAGAACTCTTTTTCCTACCTTTAACTTTTCCTGCACTTTCCTCTCTGTACTAAGATTCCCAAGTAACAAGTTTTGCTCATGTTTGAGAGCTTCCAGTTTGTGAGACAGGGTCGTTGTTTCTTCCTTCTGTTTGTGCAGGGCTGATTGCTCTTCATGAATCTGTCAATAAGAAAGCCAAATGTTAGACACGTATATTGCTTAATCTAAAATCACTAAGCATTAATGAGCTCTCTTTCCTATATAACTTCATCACGGATCTTCTTGAGTGAGAAACACGTAAAGCTGCATGTGCAGGTTATGTCAATAACTAAAGAGCAATCAAAAACTGCAAGCTAGAAATCATATCAAAAGTAAGTCTGTCTGAAATTATATCATTTCACAAACAAGGGTTTATTATGAAATCTAAAACCACAATAACTGTCAGTTGCTGGTTTGTATCACTCAGTATTTTCTTACTCCGGCATTATTTGCTATGCAAGGTGAATGGCCTTTTCTATTGGCCTGGCTACCTTACTTTTGATACTTTTGAACTTCTGAACATAGGGTTACTTTCAAAACATAAGTATAGCACAGAATTTAAAAAAAAAAGCCTAATTGACTGATCTTAGTTCTCTAAACATGGACACAGACAAAGGCAAACAGATCAATCTCATCAAATTTCCATGGCCTCACTTTGGTAATTTGTGAATATCATAGAAAACTACGAGCAGAGTAATCCTATACTCTTGCTGTGCTCTGAAAATTGCCTTAGTCATTTTCCACGCTTCTGAGAATACCGGAGAAATCCTTTTAGGGTAAAGCAAAACAGACTTAACAAGTTTCGCTGCAACTGCAATTTTTGAGGGAAAATAGTGGAACATTTTAATTTTTTAACATGTCAACATAGGCCTTGATCTAATAACAACATGATACCTTTATCAAAAAATGGCCTAAATCTGGCTTAAGCCATTTTTGAAGTACAGTTATGAAATGTCATGAAAGTTTACAAACAGAGCAATCATCATATACAAGTTTGTGAGGCATGCAACAACAAAAAAAATCTTTACATGGAACTTACAGATGTTTCTTTTGACTCCAGCTTCCTTTCAAGTGTGGTATTGACATTACTAAGGCTCCTTACATCCTCCGTCAGCTGATCAACCTTTGTCTTCAGATTGTCTCGTTCTGCCTCTGTTTGATCAAGGTCCCGTGTCACCTGTCGCAGTCTGACCTCCTGGTCACTAATAATGCTGTCCTTCTGCTGCAAGGTGAGGGATGTGGCTAGCTGGGCTTGCTCTGAGTGCTCAATCTGACAAAGGATGTGTAAATATCATAGCAATGTTTTAACAACATGTGACTCTAGATTAAATTCCAGCCTCTCAATGTTAAAAAAATTGATGAAAATAGTATATTTTCTCCCCTATTCTCTTCTTTTTCGTTCTCGCACTGCTTTCAACATGGCGTCGGCACTGGTTAATAATTCAAGGATTACCTTTTGTTTAGAACATATTGTTATTAATTTCTGTTAGTAATGTTAGTGAGATGCAGCCCTTCCACCTCCTGCTGCCTCTTTCTTTCTTCCTAGTGGATGGACCATGTCCAAAAGTACAGAAATCCCCCAGAGTTATAAGGTAAATAATCTTTATTCTACAGCCCTGCCCTAATGGGTCACAGGTGTGGAATGTTGACACAAAGCCTTACACCCTACTGGTGAAACCACCCATTATTTCTGTTCAAATGCACATCCAAACAGACTGAATGAAACACACACATTTTGCAATGACACCACATGAACGATTTGCTGAATGCAACACCTTTCATCGCATATATGGGGTTCAAACCTCCTAACAATCTTGTAGCAAATGTTGCACCAACACACTGAAAATGAAATAAGAATTTTTCGTATCAGATGACAATGCAGTAACTTAATGCCTGCTCTTGAAAAAAAATTTCCTTGAAAAAACATGAAGACCTTCATATCCTATAAAAGTATACTGATACCAGTGAATCAACAGGTAATCTGTAGGTGTAATGAATATTTTTTCTGACCTTTCTGATGACTTCATTCACTTCCGTCTTCCTTCGCTCTGTCCGTTCCTTCTCTTGTCCCAACTGTGTTTCTGATGCTGTCAGTTTTCTTTGCAAAGCTGCCTGCTCTCGTACCAACACTCGGTTCACTTCCATGGCAGAGGCATTCTCTTTTAGCTGTTAAATATTCATGCATGCATATTTACAAACTCAATTTGCAGTATAAGAGACCATCTCCTATGGGGTCGCTGCCCTTTAAATCCACAAAATTTGCAAACAAATAACAAATGTTGGCAACGGTTAGAATTGCATGACACAGGACTTGTTTAAATTTCAAGATTCTATTTTAGCCTTTACTTGTTGGTTTTCAGAACACCCTCGAAAGGGGTTGTTGCTAGGTAATCTCACCTAGCTTGGCTGTAAACAAATGATAAAACTGCCTGGAGCTACAGGTTAATAATATAAGACCAGTAATTCAGCTTAAAGGGACAAATATTGTTATTTGTTTCACAGCCTAGTAAGTCCACAATATATTTTTAAAAAATATAAATTGTATATGCTTTTTGTTTTGTTTGACAGTTTCTGAGAAAATGCTGTAGGAATGTCAGGATTTTCACCCTGTGTGCTGCCATTACTCATGCTGCATGATGTCAGAAAGTAAGATAGGCTAGCAAATGATGGGTCCAGAAAGGTTGTGTGCGACTCTCCACCAATCATCTGCTAGTATGTCTCACTTTATGATGTCACCCGGCACAAGTAATGGTGACTTACAGGGAGTGATAATTCTGACATTTCAGCAGTATTTTCTCACAAATAGGTAGAAGAAAGAAAAATGGATGCAGTTTAAAATTTTTGAAAATGTAATGTGGAATTTTTAAGCTGTGAAACAAATGTCTACCCCTGTCCCTTTAAAGCTCACAGCAAATTACTCCATTGGTGTTTATATTCTTTCACTGATCTGACTTTCAAAAGTTCTTATTTCATTAACGTAAATATTCCAGAATCGGTAAATCATGTCTGACACTACCTACAGTACTCACCTTGAGCACTAACTCATTAGTTATTCTGTTAACATCTTGTCTGCTCTGCTCACTCTCGCTCTGTGACAACTCACACTTCCTCTCAGCATGTTTCAGGTCCTGCTCCTGACGTCTGACAAGGAGAGAAGTTTTCAGTGAGCCAATAAGTGTTGCAACACAGCAAAATAGTTTTCAGTAAGCTTTTTAGCGAGTACAAGCAGGGTCCTTGACACATTTTAAAATTCAGAGCCTAAGCTCACATGAGAAACTTTTATCATAATGTTTAAATGGTCAAAGTGAGATACAAATTTGTGTGAATATCCAGACCAAGGTAAATATTTCAAATTTGCAAACTAACTCACTTCACAAAGATGATAAATGTGAAATACTGTAATAAATTGCAAAGCCAAAAAAATGTTTTATAGTGATGCATTTATGAACATATATAGCTCCACTGCAGGACCAAAAAGCTGTAGTGGAGCTGAATCTACTAATACCTCCACATCTTAGGGGCATGGAGAAAGCTGTAATTACTTGGAGTTGCAATTACCCAGACACTTTTATACAGAAAATACAGCCAAAATGAAGCAATAAAGTGGACTTTGATAAGAAAAACCTATTGGTTTTTCAGCAATAAAAATTGATTTACCATCCATTAATGGCTCTGACAGCTGCAAAGAATATAGCCAAAACCTCCTAGCACACATCAATGACCAGACTATCATATATCAAATTATGCACTTTTTCTAAAATGCTATGAATGGCCAAGCATTTTTACACCATATACTTTCTCTAAATAACAGAAAGAGCTAATAACTGTGAGAGCTAAAATATGAACTGCTGTCATAGATAAAACAAATTTTTACTGGCATTTGGAACCCAGCTGCACTGGTCTTGCTGTCTGATTGGCAGGCAGATAGTCCATAAATTTCCCAAGCTATTTATGGACAACAATTAGTCTGTTTCCAGGATACAACATACAAAAACTTACTTGACTTTGTCCATCATAACACTGTTTTCTTTCTCCTTTGCAAAAGTGAGCAATCGCAATGTTTGCAGTTCACCAATAAGCTGGAAGAGGCAGAGGACAAAACTCAAAATTACAAACTGATATCAGCCAATTCATTTCTCACTGAACTGGTTCAAAGCCTTTCTCTTTATTTATCCAATTTTTTTATTCCATTAAAGTCTTCACTCCTGCCTCCATCCTCTTCCTTTATTTTTCCTTCTCCTTTTCTTTTTCTATTCATTCATTAATTCATTCCTACACTCATTCATGTATTTTGTTCATTAGATCAGTATTTTACTCCATTCATTCCTTCATTTGTCCATCCATCCATCCACCCCCCGCCCCGCCCCCCTTTATTCTTAATATTACGTTTTGATAGTAAACATGCTACAGAATAAAAGGGCTTTTCATACTTCATTTTCCTGTTACTATAGTATGGCTGTGGTAAGGATGCATTGTAAAGGTGGCTCTAATCTTAAATTATTTTTTTTCAAGTGACTGCCATCATCTTACTACAGACTACTAAAAGAGTCACACAAAAAGGCAACAACATTTTATCAAAGTCATAGTCACACTGCCCATCTCAAATACTGGGGTATTTTTGTGCTTGTTACAACCCAATACATTCATCAAATGTCACAGACAAAGAAAGTTGCAAAATCATTGGTTAAATAACAGCACCAAAGCTTGAGACTGGCAGTATCTTCTTGCATTGAATAACAGTTTTTTTTTTCTTTTCCTGAAAACTCGCTCAAATGAGATCTGGGTGAACTGCAAATGTCTATGATGATTTCCATTTAAGCTATTCTTAGACATACTAAGCTTCTGACCATCAAGCGAGTTATTAGGGGAATCAGCTGTGATACTACCCCAAATACTAATAAAACCAACGAATGCAATCATGACATTGATAGCAAAGTGATGCTGTTAAGACACAATGACAAAACTGAAAAATAATGATAGGTTACCAGGTGTTAACAAAACATTCACTATAAGATGATGGATCTCTGTCTGAGACAGTGCACTCCCAGGCACACACTCACCTTCTGACCCTCTGGTGAGTCATCATGATACTCTGTAGTGAACCCATCATACTTGAGTTTGGCCTCTTCCTCAAATTTACCCACCACCTCATGTAAGGATGTCTCCAGTTTGTTCAGGTCTGATTTGCATGTGTCTCTCTCTGCCATCATCATCTGCTTCTCTTCCTCCAATGTCTGTTTTCAGTAAAAAAAAAAAAGTGATCCCTTTGCAAAAAGTTTTACAATGAAAAACAGTGCAAGGTAACAGTTGTCAACTGAAATAACATGAGGCATTTTGAACTGTCAACTCATGAATAGTTTCTCAAGAATAACTGACAACAGTTATATATAAATACATAAGGATAAATTATGTAAATAGCTGTCTTTGAGTAGAAGATGGTTTTGAGATGACAGTATTTCAAGTATGGCTGAAAGCAATTTCACAAGAGAAAAGTCAATAGTTCCTCCAGATAAACCTAAAACCATTATTTAGCCCCTGTAGAGGACACTATAAACTTGTGAGCATAACATGAAAAGTCGCATTTGATTTTACTGCATTCGAGAACAAAAAACAAAACAGACTGTGCACCATGGCAGCTTGCTAACAGTTGCTTACAATTGATCATCCACAAACACTACTGAACTATCTGCCCACTCAATACAAAGGGTGTTGAGTCAATAGTTGACTGATGTCTTCGGTTTTCAGTCATATGGAAACACTATTTATTTGCTTAGTACAAGTATATGTTTTAAAAAGAAAGACTACATGTGCATCCGGATAGCATTCATTATTTATCAATGAAAAACTAAAATAAAACATCATTGTGGAGCACTTCCTGTGAATGATTTATATCTGGAAACCAAGAAATCTGAGCTTTGATAACTAGGTAGACTGTTAATGCTGCCAATGTAAATTGGAGCTAGCTACTTACCTTCAATCTACTCTCTAACAAAGCTTTCTCACTGGCCATCTTTGTGCTGTCAATCACTGCAGCTGATGCTTCTTGCTTGGCTTTGTTGACCTCTGCATTAAGAGTCTCACACTCTTCTCGCAAACTGAGTGATGCACTTGCTGTTTGCTGAAATTCACATACGAGGTTCTTAAAAAACATGATATACTACTGGGGTGAAAGTGAGTAATTAACAATATTAAGAGATAATCTTCCTACCTTACTATTCATGACAGCTATGTATGATACATTATGTACTATTTCTGAAACTGGGAGATGGTGGCTGATAATAGAGGCATTTGGCAGCAGATTGTGCACAGGGGAATCGGACATGCAGAAAAGAAAAGTCAACAAGCAAAACAGAAAAGGACATGCTGCAAACTGGCAGCTTCTATCTATTCAGTCTTCATTCTTTATAAACATTAACTGCAGTTCTGACTGTGATTCCCTGAAAGACTGTTTGGACATTCTAGACACCCCAACCTCAAAAGCTGTCTAGAGTATAACAGCGTCATCCTGTGGATCAGAGCATTGTTAAACACAGGGAACAAACAGTGTTGTCATCCTATGTTTTCAATTCTAGAAAAAGAATGTTGTTGCCAACATGTTTTGACATGGGAGTTTTTAACGTGGACACACACGTCAAAATTACTTTTCTGTTTTCCAGCAGCAGCCATTTACAGTGGAATTAAAAGATTCCTACCAACGTGTTATCATCCGTCCGCAAAGCACTGGCTAGACAGCTTGGCCGTGCAATTAGAACATATCTGACATAAGCTTATGGCCACCCTGTGTGAAGTGGGTGTAAGAATGCAGACATTGCAGAGTGTAACCCTGTAGGTTGTCTCGGGCAGGCAGTGGCATAATATCATGTTGACAGACATTTAAAAGACTGTTTTATTGGAATAACAGGATATCGTATGATTTAACATTGTCTGTAGGATGATGCAACTTGCTTTTCAGGACCAGAGGGATGCTGTGTTTCGGACTTAATACTGTACGTACCAGCATCTGTGTTTGCAGCTCTTCCTTCTCCACCTCCATCTCACTAAATCTGAGGTCAGTGGCTGCTGGACTGTACTTGCTGGCTGCTTCACCAGAACTGCTTGATCCCTCCTGATTGGCGGTCAGTTTGGCTTTCTGTCCCTCCAATCTGGCAATCTTTTCCCTAGCTTGTTGTAATTCTAGCTGCATGACTTCCATCTACATGAGATTTATAAACAAAATGTAAATTATATAAAAAGCCTGTGAAATCATATGATCAAAAAAAACCCCATCTACTTAGGAAAGGTCAGACAAAATGATATAAATCACATGAAAGAGAATATACTGTACAGTGGATTTTACTGCATCTTATCAGTTATTTCAGATTAGTTCAGTTAGAGAAACAATTTGCTGTTTTTTTCTGACACTGTGGGTAAAAGGTATGAGTAAAAGGTATGACCCCATATCTACCTTTACACCACTATATCAAAAGACCAGCGAACTGATAAAAAAATCAGCAAAATAACTGCATGTAGATATAAAACATACCTCTGCTCAACGTCATGTCTTATATAAATGCAGCACTCACCTCTCCTTGTTTGTGGCTGATCCCTTGGTTCAAAGAATGAATCATTCCTTTCACCATGTCTAGTTGCTCCAGCTGGTCCTTCTCTTTGGCACTCAGTGCATCTAGTACCTGGCACCTCTGGTCCAGCTGTTGCTGAATTGATTCCATCTGTAGGAAAAGGCAGGATTATAAAATACACTTCAAGGAAAACAAGAACAGAGAGGGATGCCTATAATTAAAAATAAAATGCACTTTTTTTTTAAAGAAGGTGGGCAATTTTGAGAGGTGAAACAAACTTGAAACAACATGATACCTGTCTTGTCCACCTGCTGATTATTCTACCACAATTATGACATATAATCTCAATAAAATAATACTGCTCCAAGCTTAATAAAGTCAAATATCATATTAATTATCATAATTGCAGCAGTGAAGCAAACTTCACCTGGGCTTCCATGTCATGCTGGACCCGCTGTTGGAGTTGAAGTTCTGAGCGAGCTGACTGGAGTGAAGCCTCTGCTTCATTGAGTCGAACAGTCAGTTTGAGAATTTCTGCATCCTTCTTTTCTATCTCTCCTTCCAACTTCTCCATCTGATTTCTCTGTCATATCATGGAACAAGGGGAAAGACACAGTTCAAATATAGTGACATATTTCTATTATGCAGCAGGATGTCTGGAGGATGATTTAGGAAATCATAACAGTATTGTTCCAGTAAAACTCTACTCTAAACTGAAAGGTCCAATAACTGCTTACACTTGATCATCCACAAATATCACTGAACTGACTGCTCACTCAATTCAGAATAGCATCAATATCTGGATAGCATGCATTATTTGTCGGGAAGAAGATCTCCCATCTAATGATTTATATAACTAGCACATGAATTTTCATATGTAACCTCTTTCACTGTCATATTCCACTTTTTCTAAATGTGATAAAAATATTTCCATAGAACAGCAGCTATGAAAAAGCCGTTGGAATACCAACTATCAGTTGGTTAAGAATGTAATGACTTGGGCAAATCAACACAGTATATGAGACATAATAACTCACCTGAGTCAAACTGGAGCCCAAGTCCTGTTCTCTATTTTGTTTCTTAACAGACCTCAGTTGATCTTTGACCTTTTCAAGTTCCACCTCCAGTCTGTGCTTTTCACTCTGAACTGCAGAGGTACGCTCTGTCTGATGACGAACATCTTCCTTCAGGTTTGCGATCTGGCAAACAGAGAGTAATAAAATTTACTTTTCTTTCCATATTTATGACTCAGATTATCCTCAGCCATATTGGTAATCCCTTTAATTACCAGCCTAAGCATCCTTTGCTTTGGTACTATATCTGTCTAAATCACCAAGGACATCACCAACTAGAAGAAAAGTACTGAGGCTATTTATATGCATAAAATGGCAGGAAAACATTTTTGTGAAACAAAAATTTATAGGTGATAGTGGTAAAACGAGGACAGCTAATGGCAGGCCATCAGATAAATACAGGGTTAAGATGACTTGTAATTACTACTGAATCATTTTTGTTAACACACATCCTCTTCTTATAAATCTGAAGATGAAAAAAATTATGCAATCATCAATCTGACAGCTGGGAACTCAAGTAAGATTAAGGGAGAATAAACAAGTCCTGAAGAGAGACTTGAGAAAACACCTGTCTAGGAAAAGATACTCACCAACATCTCTCACATTTTGTGATATATTAACAAATATTTCTATATGGCATGATCAGAGTGACTAAGGATTCTCCTACTGTGAAAAAATGGCATGCTGTGATAATCTACCTACTGTAATCATGAAGCACAAAATTACCTCTAAAGTTAGTGACTGAATCCTCTGCTGTTTGAGCTGATCATCAGCAGCACTAGACTTTGGTGCTGCCTGGATGGACTTTAATTCGGCAAAGGTTTCAGTCAGTTCCTTGTCTCGTGATGCCAGCTGGTCACGCAAGGTGTTGACCTCTGACTCCAACACTTTGTTCTTCCTGGATAACTGGCTGACCTTGACCTCTAAGCTGGCTATCTCATCATGCAAGGCCTCAATCTGACCTGGAGTGATAAAATTTATTTCAGAGAAAAAAAAAATGAGCAAATGTACAATTTCTCAGTATTTCCAGGCACATGCAAATTCTACCAGAATATCTTTTTTGACTGCCAACCACGGATAGCAGATCAGATATTTCTCTTGCCTACATCCAAAAAGAAACCATGGGTTATCATTAAGAGTTTTGGTCAACTGGGCCTCTCATGTTGCTAGATTCCATTTCTGTATGACATGTAATGTTCCACCACGTCAATTACTGAACATTTTTATTTCAGAGTTCAAACATCACCTACAGGATGTCTGAAACTACACTGCATGTATCCATCTTAAGTTCTCTTTGAACTGCAATGATCAATCACATGAAAGATGAGCAATGATAAAGAATATGTCCTATCGAATGCCTAGATGAAATTATCATATGCTTACTGTATTTTATCAAGCTAGCTGCTTACACACATACACAAACACAACATGTGTATACTCACCCTCTCCAGCTCCTGTTGTTCCTGGCTTGACTTGATGTTGACCACTGGTCATAGCCAGACTTTGTCGTAGTGTGTCATTTTCTGCTCTCAATGCATCCATCAAATCCTCCAGGGTCTTAAGACGTGCAAAGGCTTCGTGTCTCTCCTTCACCAAGTCTGTTAGTTGCCTGAAAATATGAAACAGGTTTAGTGTGTTAAGTTACAATATGCTTACAGAACACTTTCTTCGCAAAAGGATACAAACTGTTCAACAGAGCTATCAGCATGTTAGCAGCATCCGTACAGGGAAGAGGATGTCAATAAAGGGTGAGGATTTGTTCATCAGTGCTTCAGTCTATGGAATGTGTTAATCATCAGAGGTATAAGAGCTTCAAAGTAATGAAATCAAGTCTGTGTAAGAATAACACTTTGGTGAATGGGAACATCTGTCCTGTCATACTTCTACACTTTTCAGCATGTAACTGTTAACTATTCAAGTGACTGCCACATGAGTATGAAAGATGGGCTGCATTCATAAACTCACTGTTTGTAAGTCTGCTCAGCAGTGATCCTCTCGGCACTGATGTCCTCAAATTTCTCCTCTGTCTGCTGCCACTTGGCTTCATATTCAGTTTTTATGGCCAAAGCACTCTGAAGAAGAACAATAACTGAAAATCATCCATCTATGTTTTGAAGACTACTTCTGCATAAAGCATACTTGAATCACTGAGAGTTATAATAAAATGATCCTTTCTCTTTCTCTCTCTATCTGAACTGTGCACTCACACTTCTCTACCTGGTTACTCAATATGCTCATGATATCTAGACTTTTTGCACACTGCTCCATTCAGCATCATCCTAGCCTCCCTTCCTCTGCAGCTTTGTGATGACGTCAAATGAGGTACAATTGTGAATTATTTTGTTTTTAACATGCTGACAATCTTCTTGGACTTGTATATAGAACTCCAAACAAACAAAAAAAAATCATACATTTAACTTTAACTTTAAAATATTGCTGTTGCTTGTTTTTATTGGTCTTAATACATATGGCAAGCTTGTTAACATAATCACTGTCTTTATTTCTGTCTGTCATAATCATCACAACTAGCAAATATTCAATTATCTATTCTTTGCATATCCTCCTTTGCTCAACACTCTCCATCATCACACAGTCTTCTCCATTCCTTATACCTGCAGACTCTCCACACTCTCCCCTCCTTCTGGAAGATCAAATTGTTCAAGATAAAGCCTCCACTCCTTCAGTTTGTGCTGCAGGTCCTGGCATTCCCCCCACAAGTAGAGAATGAGAGGGTCCTTGTCCTCCTGACCCCCTGAAAATCCACTCTCTGACTCTAGCTGTTTCAGGATCTGATTGATGTCATACGCAGGCTGTGAAGGCATGCAAGACTATGGATGTGCATGACACATAAAAAAGGCATCCAGGGACAGAAATGATCTTGCTCACTTATACCTTTACTATGTTTTCCAGGTTATGAGAGAGCACCTGGCATTATTAACAAGGCTGCTTGTCCTCATGACTTCACATAAAACTTAATACTGGCCTTTGCTTAAAATGACACTCACATCAGTATTACAGGGAAAATTTTAAGGCACACTCAAACTTCCAAGGCAAAGACAAATTAAAGTCTTTCCTTAAAAGAAAAATCTCCTTTCCAGCTTTGACAGCTGGTTTCATGAAAAAGGTGCAATATGTCATACAGTGGCTGAAACACCTTCAATGAGTCACTGGTGAATAAGCTTCTAATGCTTTGGAAAAGACATTTGGAAATTTATGACCCTGTACTTAAGTTTCCAAGGTTCTGAAGAATGAACATTAGATTTGCACTGTATGTTCAGGTCTCTCAAGATCTAGCGTATATTAAAGGAGTTTGTGATTGCTAGGCCTTCTAAACCTTCAACATTCATAAAAATGGTATGAGAAGCCTTGATCATTTACTTGTACAGTGAACATGCATGGTTACGTACAGATGGTGAAGGAACATATAGTGAGTATTTCAATCTAATTAAAACACTTGAAGTGAACATAAAATCTCAATGTTTCACAACTATATGTACATGTATTTCTGCGAGGTGAAAATTACTGTTGTGAGTTACTATTTGTGTGAGCTGAAACAAGTTTACTGTTTGATATCATGCACTTAATGAACAACACTGTCAAACTGACAAAGAATATGAATGAAGTGATGGATTACAAAATATGAAAAGTGAGCACTGTGTTAAGACATTTTGTTAAAAAATGAAATGAGTAAACAGATCTCAAAGATTTATATATTAATGAAAAAAGATTCTTACAATGGTAAGTTCCAGTTCCAAAGAGTAATCTTAGGAGCTTTCAGTAAATACCATCTTTTTTTATATTTGTGTCCGAAGATATCAGACTTTAGATACATGCAAAAGCTACACATTTAACTCTAGCCTTAGTAATAAAACACATGTGAAACCGCTGAAAATAGCATTAGCTGGATGATGGACTCTGAAACAAACGTGTTCCTTCAATTACATTATATTGATGGAATGTGAAAAAAACTTAGGACTAAAAATATTAGTCACATGTGCAACAAACCAATCAGTTTTCTGAGAACCCCCTACCTTTTTGTTGTCTTTACGCTGACTAGAATGTCTAGTGTATGGAATGTCATAATCTTTCTCATCTTCATCCGGCATAGCGAGACGGAGCTTCAGGTTTTCTTCTCGGAACTCGTTGGCTCGTTGTTCCAAAGTTCTCGTCTTTTCTTTCTCTCTCTTCAGCTGGCGTTCCAGTTCCTTGACTTTAGTCTGAGATGCAAAATAAACAACTGCTAAGAAGAATTCATAACCAGCAGTTAGATCCAGTTCACTTGCAAAAGAATACCATGAATACTGCAGCAGCCTGTAGATCTCATTCAATACTCACTACAAAAATGAAATATATATGACATGCAGTGTGAAAAGACTTCAGAGAATGAGGTACACATGATGTAAGTCAATGTGTCTTCTTCTGTATTCTGTGGCCTGAGGATTATACATGTATATGCCATATTATTTTGTAATGCCCTCTGTGACTGTTTGATCAACCAGTGATGGGAATCACTGCTGGCCAGCCTTAGTATCTGGTCAACTGCATTCTCTATTGGGTAACCCGAGTGTTCTACAACACATCTCATTTTGAATTTCATTTGGATTCAGCTTCAAAAGATTATTGTTGTCATGGATGGTGGCATTTGGAGGCAAGTGTTCCCTACTCTCTGATTCCAATGCAGGACATTCATGAAGGAAGTTCTTGATTGTTTCTTAGTCAAAGTGTTTGAACATGTTTAAAATATAAGCCTGAAAAATCTGTGGTAAAGACCTATTAAGCAAGTGTAGGAAAAAAGGAAATGGAAGGTGTCTCACCTGCAGCTTGGCATTTTCAGACAATAATTTCTCTTCTATCTGTGAGAGATTTCCAGCTCTATCTGCCCGCTCTTGGGTAAGTCGTTCTTCAGTCACACGGAGACGCATTTCAAGAGAAGCAACCTGTATCCAGATATAGATTTTTTTCATTTCAGGGATACTGTGCTTGGTTGTTTTTATCAAAGCCCATTCTTTTCTATGGGTTTGTATTCTTGTCTTTAAAGCTGTTCTCATCCACAATGTTCTATGCAATCTCTAATTACTGATAATACAATTAAAGCAGAAAGTCTCTTTAAATAAAACTGTATGACCTAATGAACTCAAATTCTTTGGGAACACGCCACAACTTCAAGTCTGTGAGGGGTGTTCAAGATCATGACTAAAATTTGATTTCCATAATATGGGATTTTGAACCACTGTTTTACTATGAGTATGTAGGTTTGTCAAATGCATAAGGTTCAAGAATGCATGATATCACTTACCCATGGATTCTATCTGAATACTGAGCAGTGTTGAAGTATAAAGTTCCTATAAAACTTCTGTGGCTTAATTTGAGACTTTCCCTTGGGGAAGAGTAGCTTCCTCTTGCAACATGCTTAAATGGTTATTCTAACACTAAGATGGCTACCGCTGCTAAGGCAGGATCTTACATAGACCATTCTCACCTGTTTCTCAGCAGCACTGCCTCCAGTGCTGCCTTCCTCTATCTGCAGCTGCATGACATCCCTAATTTCTGTCAGCTTCTGAACTTGGGCAGTCAGATCTCTGCATCGATTTGATTCAGCCTCCAACGCATGTTCACTTTCCTCTAGCACCCGCTTGAGGTGAGCAATTTCATTCTGAACAAACAAACAAAAGAACAGTTATACTACACATCTAATAAAGTTTAGCGTTGAGGAGACTTTCTTGCAATGCCCATGCATCCCATGGCACACTACCTACATCCTTAAAAACTGATTTGCCACCATTTCCATTAGTGTGAATTGCATGGCATTCTTACTATGCCAGCATTCTGGCATGGTCAGTGTATAGTTCTATGTGCTAAAAATGGGGTCACTCAGAGATACATGCATAGGATAACCCCTAATCATGCCAAATACATCCTAAACAGTTGTGACTATCATTCGCCAGCCAACATGTCATCACCCGAATTAGACCTTGATGACAGTGTCCTCTTCAAGGCTACAGCCTCCACACATAAGCTTGTGACACAAGAACAGTATGATGGACCACATGAGAAACTGTCCTTTAAAATTACTTCTTTTTTGTACCTCATGAAAAGGAAAATGTGTGACAGTGCTACAGATTATCATTATTTACATTCTCGTCAATAAAGGCCTGACATGTGAACCAAGGATAATAAACAGAAAAAAGGGAATGGATGAGGCAGAGAAGGAAGTATTTGTCCTCTAAGAATGCTGACCTAAAATATTTTGTTTTGAGAATGAATACTTAAAATAATAAGAATACTGGCAAATCTCACAGATCGTAAAAAATATGAGACCACAGTTATTTTAAAAGAATACTGAAGGAAAATAGTGCATTTCATAACACACTAGGTTTTCCTGATAGTTGCTGAATGTTTACTAAATTTGATTATGTTTGCAGCTCATCACATTCAAAGGGTTAATAAAGTACATATAATAGTTAATGTACTCACCTTGAATCCATCAATTTCTCTGATATGGGCATCATGCATCTTGCTCTTGTCCATGCTGTGTCTCATGGTCTCAGCCTCTTTCCTTACACTGTTGAGCTGCTCTTCCATGAATTTGATCTTCAGGTATCAACAATAAGAGTCAAGAACCAATTAGTAAAGTTACAGGCAGATGCACTGCTCAGACACATTTAAATGGACAAAGAGGAAGTCACTAAATCTATACTTAAGTCAGTACCCAGAGCTATAACTCTGGGGTTTCCAGCATGAGCCACACATGTCCCTGGAGACAGCTTTTCCAAGGTTTAGGATGATGTGGATATAATTCATCAATGCTTAAGTTTTTAATTTGGCCGATAAAACATGACAGAAATTTAAGTGAAAAGATATGCACAATATTCTGTGTCCTCCAGTATACCCATTAATGGCTGAAACTTTAATTCTGTGATTTTTTTTTTTTCTAGGGAGAAATCACAATTCTCAGACAGTCACTGACATTCTTTAATCCTGTAAGTCCCCACATTTACATACTGCAGCTTACCATGGCAATTCTTAACAATAAAATCCTATTACTTGTACATAGATAACTGTACATTATCTGCCAGCACAACAAAATGGATTATTTTGCTCCAAATCAGACTCTTCTTACTATCTTTCAGTCTTTCTCTCCTATTCCATCAGGGTCTCACTCTCCTATTCCATCAGGGTCTCAACTTAACCACTGGAGACCCACCTCTGATTTTAGTATCTCAACCTCTTTCACCGCTGACGTGGCCCGTGCCTGACTCTGTTCTATCTCTCTCTCCATATTTGCTCTGACCAAACGCTCCACAGACCCTGAATCTTCCTCTACTTTTGCCTGCAGGTCACTGAGCTCAGCTTGATTCTCCTGAAGTCTTGTTTCTAGTTCTGAGACTCGTGCTAAGGATGACACACAGAAATACAAAAGTGTGATGAAACTACCAACGATGAATTTTTCAAACTTCCTCTATAAACATTTACATTCTTTTCAGCCTCTTATTCTCTTTTTTCTTCTCCACATCAGATGTCTTATATCAGGTAAACACAGGATGAGTCTCAAATAAACACATCTTGTGTAAGATATCACATCCAAAATATACTGAAAAACTAGTTCTGCCCTCTCAAAAATTCACATGAATCTAATACTTATGGTAATGAACACTCTAATAACATTAATGCACTGATACTCATAGATGGTCTCCATAAAAAATCTCATAGGATGAATAAGCCAGTCAAATACTGACCACTCAAAGATCAGTGTGAACATTTGAAATCTTCATTAAGTCTCTCCAAAGGTTAAATCGAGGGATGTCTGCCCAAACGCCTTATCTCTCTTATATAATTCATATAACAGTCTTTGCGCAGGCACCCCTCGAAAGATTATTAGATCTAAATATGCAAACAACTGGAAGAGATAAATATTATCAGATCTAACTGTGCAGACAATTTTCAGATTCTCAATTACACAGTCACAGTGAATCCTGTTCATCAATGGAAATATACTTGACATAATAAAGTTATTTTTGTTTTTATTTCTAAAATCCATTGTGTTTCTTTAATTGTCCAAATATAAAAGGTATAAAAGGATGCATGATGAAAATGTAAATTCATTACCATATTTTATGCCTGGTGTGAATTCTTGCAATGTACGATGGTACATCATTTTCTTTCATCCTAATTGTTTAAGCACTTAAATGATGACAAGAAATTTATCAGAACTCACCAATAGCTCTGTTGTACTTGTCTTTGATGAGTTTGTTCTCCATTTGCAGAGTTGAATTTTCTAGGCTGAGCTTCCTCATCTGACTTTCCAGCATCTCCTGTTTAAAGAAGAAACATCAAATAAATTATATTTTACAGACATGCCAATTTTGAGACCATGAATTAATCATGCATATTATGCTCCTAATGACATTTTGCATGCAGAAATTTAGCTCCTGCTGGTATTATCAAAATCTATTCTGCAATCTACATCTAGTACAATACAAAAAAATACAAATATCACAACTTCAGAAAAACCAACCTTTTCCACAATATATGATTTCATGTCCGTCAGTGAGCTTCGTGACATAGCTGCAGGGGTTCCTGATCTTGACCTCTGTTGTCCCTCTGCAACTGTTGGCACCTAGCAATGAGTAAGTTAAGTTTCTTTACACTGATCAAAAGAGATATTAAATCAAATTATTTTTTAAGATCCATTACAGCTGGACCTGCGCCAGCATTAGTGGTAACTAGTAACATAGAGTGTGATATTCTCACCATGGCAGGCACATATGATTGTCAGGACATTATTATTGTGAATGCAAATAAAGATATTATTTGTACTTTTAGCTATAATATGCCTTTTTTTCTCACAGTAACTATAAAACATACATCATAACAGACATGTTTCCTGTATGTTCTTGGAATATCTGTGCACAAAACAACATGAATTGCTAGCTTATGAGGGATCAAATCTCAGTGAACATCTACCTGTCTTAGCCAGGGTATTCTACACTGTGCATTTTGTAGTATTTCATGGATAAATGTCGGCAAACTTCTTATTTGAAAAATATACCTGCCCTAAGATCTTGTTATCAGATTATTTAAAATGAGTCACTTCACCATGTGGACATGTTAGAATACAAATAAGGCATATTCCTTTCCAGCTTTTATTCATTGTCTGGTTGCTAAAATTTTAAAGACCACAAGCCCTGCACCCCATCTCATCTTCCCTCAACCACTATAAATAAAGTACCAGGGGGATACGAAATGTATACTCTGGGTGCTACTCGTGGTTGCTACTCTGCATTTCCACCTAACAGCAAGGTGGAAAATAGCATAATACTTCCTAGAGGACAGGTCGATCTTAAAAGTCATTTTAAAAATATTTACATGTATTTTCACAGTGCGAAATGCGTTTGCATAATTATACTTGCAATCAAAACTTCATGGAAACTTAAGAAATAAATAATTATGTAGAGGTAACAAGACAGTGGGGCAAACTGCATAGCCGTACATATGGATACATACCCCTTGAGATGATGTGGGAGTTGGAGAGGACATTTTGATTTCTCAATGTCCTAGCTGCAAAATAATGTATTCAAACGTTATATATATATATATATATATATGCATGCATGTGTGTGTGTGTGTGCGCAAGTTTTTTGTTTTTCTTTTTTTAAATAAGGTTTTTCTAACAATACATGAAGATAATGTGTGCTGAAGTGTTAGACAAAACAGGGTCAACTCCCAATAGACAAATTGACAACTTCCAAAATACAACTTTCAGTGTAGGCCTATATTCATGCACGAGAGTTAAGTAAGCTCAAAACTGAGCTAGAAAGTGGATATTGTGAGATCTTCTTTAAATGACTGTAATTGCAGATATGCACTCCTGTGCTGCAGACAAATCTGAACATTTCACAGCATCTGGTCAAAAACCCTGAGATATGAATGCAAACAAAAATGCATAGTGCATGAATTTCACCATATTGTAACAATGCTGTGGGGATTTAGACTACATATACTCAGTCAAATTAGCTTGGCATGTATGCACATCAATAAAATTTTATTATTATTGGCAATAAAAAAAAAATAGACTACATTATTGTATAATAGTGGCACTGATTTTTGGGCAATCTAAGGTCACACATATGACTGAAAAAGAGTGACTTCCATGAAAATTCTGAAAAAAAAAACAAACAATACAGACACATTATGAACTGGCTCATAATTCCAACACCCAAAATTTGCAAGACCTCACTCTCTTGGGAGACTCAAAAGTTTAGAAGTTGGACAGATGAAATTTACACAACTGCTGAAAACTAGTATCATGTCCATTTAGGTATATTGATATTGTTATCCCAGCAGTCTGCCACATACATAAGAATTCTCGGCCAAGCAATACTGCTGCAATACCCTAGACCCTCAAATCGAAAGTCAAGACACTGAAGCTTTCAATTATTATGCCTAATTTCTAAAAAGATCTAGATCTACGTCTCTCCTCTACATCTACTAGACTAGTCTAGTCTAGATCCATTCTTCTTTCACTGTAGTCTATAGACTTTAACTGTTTAAGAAGTGTTTCAATGCCGTTCCTGAAACCACGTTCTGAATTCAAACAGATGACACACCTTTAGCTAGATCTAATACACCTCTGAAAACTTGCGACAGTGACCAGATTCATGTCCTCTTGACGTGCCGTGTTCGCTGCTATATTCGCTACATTCAGCTACTCATGATGTATGCCTGTCAGTGTTTGCTGGCTGCAAACTGTCAGCCATCTTTGTAAACAATCTAAGGTATTTTCTCTAAAAATTAGGATCGGTTTGATAAAAAAGCGTAATAAATAGCGACGAAACAATTTATAAGAAGCCCGACACGAAATAACAGGACGGTTTAATTCGTCTAGAGAGACACTACCTGGGAATTAGTGACATCTGCTGGCACCATGGCGAAGGAAAACAAAAGCTAGTATTCCCAATGAATCTACGTAACTAGAAGGCCTTACACGGTACACATGAAGCCTCATCTTCATGTTGTTTGCTAGAAGGACTAGACTAGTTAAGTTATTGGTATTTTTTGACATCCTGCTTTCACTACTTTCAGTGCAATAATGATGATATCTTGGAAATTGAAAGCCTATAGTCAAGTTCAGTTGTTGAATTTCAATAGCTAAAGGGAAGTCTGAACTTGCCTTAACAAATTTAGATGAGCTTCTTGTTATTAGGCCTTTGTCTTCCACTGTCTTTTGGAGTAGGGATGACCTATCAACGTGCGTTGACGTAATGAACATTTTTACCACAAAAAAAACCCAAAACAACAACATTGCTGTGGCCACAAAGAAGTGATTTAGTGGCACTTCATGGTGCAATTATCATTTTACTCGTGTGTCTCTTCACGTTATATTTATTTCCAAATTGTAATAACTTTCCAATCTAAATTTAGCATCCCAACACCGTGACTTTGAAGCCCTTGATTAATCACATTCTGGCAGATGGTTTTGGTTCCCTTTACATGAAAAGTATCACACAGATTTTTTTTTTAAAAAATCCTTCAGAGAAAATTCTAAACGACAAAATCGTGAGGTGGAGAAAGCAAAAGAATATGAAGGTAAGAAAACAAACGAAACAAATCGAAGGGAAGTTAACTTCAAAACTTCTGTTTTCAGTGCTTTTTCATGTCTCAGCGACACATAACCAAAGACTGTATTACTATTATGCTACGCTGTTTTACTGAGACGAAGAAGAGTGTCCAGTCGTGGCGCAGCGTATACAGTCTTTGACATAACTCAAATAACTGCGATGCTGCTTCACTCGGCCTTATTCCAGACTGATTGCCATCCACGAGTTTTGGGCTGTGCCTGCATTCATGAATGACGACATCGTCAGCAAGTTTGTTCCCCCAAAAATGATTTTCGGCCTTATCTCGTGTCCGGTCTTATTACTTGCGTCGTTTTAACGTTTGTTGCAGTCTTTCACATTAGGTGGCACGACTGCACGTTTTGTTCCACCCGGTTCTACAACGTCTTAACCTTTGTGCGATTTGTCTAGAAAATGGAATCTGTGCCAATGGATTTTCACTGAACTTCATCTACGTCTGAGCTTATTATGATGTCTGAATTATAAAAGTGTGCCAGTAATACATATCGAAAGGTGTGTGCATCCGTTTTTCTTTTCCGACAATAAATGACTGATTAGGCCTATTTTGTACACGTTATGTTTGTAAGCCTATATACCTGTATGTTTTGCAGAGAAGACCTATGAGAGTATCAGCACACTAGCCCCCGCATTCCTAGGCAGTCAGAATACTGTTCTGATTTTTTACTAAAGGGATCTAGATCAAATTCTAATAAGGCATCCAGTTTCACGGTTTACATGCAATAATCCTATATCTGCTCTGCTCAGTCAATGTTATTGACGACGACAAAACAAAGACGACAAAATAAAAGGTGCTATGAAAAGATACTATAACACGAACACACAAACGAAATAAAACATTCAAACGAGATGTTTTACAACTTTTAAGAAAAAAGAGTCATCAGATTAGATATATATAGTCCTTTTATTACTCGAAACTTAAATCAAAAGCAAAGTCTTATGTCGAATCTCGTCATTTATCCTTTCACAGTTTCACAGCAATAATCACCAAGACATTTGCTTTATTTAGCTTACATTAATTGTCTGTCGTGTCAAAATATTGTATTAATGATAATAATGAACTTGGTAATATTAATAACCAGTCACTGTATCGTCAATCGTATCTATGTCCGTGCCCAAGAGCATAAAGACAGTAACAGTAGACTTATCTGAGTCTATGCCTTTGTGGTGTAACTATTTTGCAGATCATGAAGAAAATACATTAGGCCTAGGTGAGTGTGTGCCTTTATCAAGTTTATGATATAAGTGTACTTTTCTAGGATTATGAAGAAAATGGGAGTTTGGAGATGTTTACAAGAACGACTGTCCTGTATAGAGACTCCAAACAGCCCATAAATATATTTCCTAAGATGAAGAACAGCTCACACAGTCTCGTGTTTTAGTAGAGGATAGAGTGGTTGGTTGGTTGGCTGGTTGGTTGGTTGGTTGGTTGGTTGGTTGGTTGGTTGATTGCCTATTTGGCGGTATTTAGAGTCCCCTAGAACTGAATCAGTGAATGCCATTTGGGTTAAAGTTAAATATGTTTGCCCTCGCAAAACGAATAAGCTGCAAAACAAACGTTTGTATAAGATAACAACATTCTCAAACAGCAATGTTGTTTTTTTTCGGTACAAAAGGTAGGATAAAAACATTATATTTTGTCTCAAAAGCTTCTTGTCCCTCTCCCCCCATTCGCCTCCTCCTTCTTCCATCCCCCCCCTCCCTTCCCGCCCTGCTCCCGTCAAAGGAAAAAAAACCAAACAACTTTCATTATGCACTGGATTAGGATTCTAAAGTAACATGAATTTACTTATAAGAACTGTTCCTTCTAATTAATTTGTCCCGTTGTCAAAGTTAGAAACATTGGCGTAATGGATACTTTGCACGCAAATTATACAATAATTATGAAGCTATTTCAAAGAATCCTTTCTGTGCTCTTTGCTTACATCACAAGCCCTGCTCATTAGAAAGCCATTATGGAGGAGAAAGAAAGAGAGAATTAGAAAACAGAATTCATAGTAGGCGCTACTATTGTATTGCCATGATCTGGTCAGTCATCCCGCATTATTATGTTCCTTTTTTTTTCGGCCGTACTGATCTCTCCCTCTCTCTGTTTCTCTCTCTCTCTCTCTCTCTCTCTCTCTCTCTCTCTCTCTCTCTCTCTCTCTACCGCTCTTTCTTTCTCGTTGTCTCTTTTTCTCTCTTGCCCCATAAATATGGCGCTCTAGTGAGCATCCGAACATTCAAGTTATACGGGCTGCAGTGTTATTATTTGAGAGTTTGCGCATCAACGATGGGACCTCTTACCCTCGTAAAAATTACATTATTGCATCGGGCCTGAACGCATCCTCAGTGGTGTTCAACATGTTGTTATTGTATGTCTTGCGATGATAATGAGATCTCATCGTTAATAAGCAAAATTCTCAGTCACTATCACGACAATAAAATAATTTTCCCGTTTTGGTGGCCGTCTAATAACCTCTGCTTAGCGGCTCCGTAGGTGCAAACTGATCATAGTATAATGTTGCCAGCTGATGACAGAACGACAGTGTACACGAAGTTTTAAAAGGTGTACAGTGCCCAATCCGTGAGACAGGACTTTCATATCCTGGTCCGGATTTCGAGGTCGTTATGCAACTGCAAGATGAAGGAAAGGGAGCACGCGGGAAACAGGGCAAGTAAGCCAGCAGTGGAAGACAGCTGTAGTCGTCAGGATGGATATAACCTGCAAATGGCGCGGGCCGACGCAGCTCTCGCAACACTTGCTGTTTGCTTGCTGGTGAATCGTGCTCTTGGAGATCTTCAAATGCGAAAAATTCATCAAATTCATTAGCGCTTCTGCGCTCAGGCTCTGCTTCTGATCTGGTGAACATCCTTTGTCGAAATGCCTCAAAGTCGTCTGTCAGAACTGCTGCGTAGTTCCCCGTATCTTTTACACTCTCACTATCTGACTCATCTGACTCACTAGTCCAGCTTGTCTCCTTCAGTAAACTCATACCAATCATTTGCCTAACATAGTCAAATTCGGGATGGGTCGAGTCTTTCCTCTCTCCTTTTCTCCGCGGTGCTTTGCTTTTTTTCACACGTTCTGCTTCGGTATTAATTTTCTTCACAGCCATTTTCACGATCATGTCAACAAACTTGGCAACCTGTAGCTGAAATGAGGGTTTTGGCAGATTTTTTCTATGTTTTTGCTCAGCGGAAACTTCCAACCTCGGTTTGATTAACCCGGAGTCTGAGTCGCTCTCTTCGTCCTCGGAGGATGAAGATCTTGCAGATCTTGCATTCGTATTTATGTCTGCCCAAACCGTTCTCTGGTTGACGCAAATGTTGGGGAGAGTAACATTGGTCGTGTCGCACAATCTCGTATTCCCTGCACAACGGGGTCGGAAGTTCTGATATGATCCCGGGAAGAATGTTTTAAAGCTGTGCGCATTTCTGGAAGTTCGTTCCCCTGCATGATTTGGACCACTGTGATTTCTGTGACCATGCCAGAAGTTTCTGGACCGGAAATTACTCATATCGCCGGGTGTAACGTCAGAAAGGCGTGGTCAATCTTTCTGCACCGAGTGTGAGCCTCTCCTTGTTTCCAAGCACTTTAGTTCATAAATCGGAAGCTATCAAGGGTCTAGATCTATATGCTTTATCGCTCAGCTGAATTGTTCCATGTTTGTTGCCTGTGGAAATTTTAATAAACAGTGGATAAATTGCATGCGGTTGCATGACCAAGAGCTGTTAGCCGGCCTGATCAGACTACAATGATTGAAAGCACTTTGGGTGAGGTACTCTTACTATAATAATTTATGGAAAGAGCAACTGAGCGATAGGATTGAAAGCAGAACAT
This sequence comes from Ellobium chinense, assembly GCA_033807755.1. NCBI lineage: Eukaryota > Metazoa > Mollusca > Gastropoda > Ellobiida > Ellobiidae > Ellobium > Ellobium chinense. Next base: position 2,968,906 of record JAWQUT010000020.1, on the reverse strand, counting down.
CTAAAATGTAGGCCAAGTCTCTACTGAAAATGGGAACTCTTTCCAGGTTTCTACGACGTGATGTTCGCATAGGATAAAAATCATCGCCTCACAGTATGGGTAGTGGCTGTAGACTAGTGTCCAGCTAAGGGGCCTAAGTGAAACAAAGTGTGCAAAAAGCGGAGACAATAGTGCGCGCTGAATCGAATGTTCACGAAATTGCATGGGTTACAGCGCCCACCGAGATTATTGGAAATATAGACTGAGGGAGATGTGACTTTTATTGTAGCTATGCCCCTGCCAATTATAATGTCGGTATTATCATTTTACTTTGTCATTATAGCCGTGACAGTAATGATATAAACATGGTATCTGAACTAAGGGTTAATGGTGCTTACTCACGGCCTACACATTAATTATGGAAATGTCAGATTTTTAAAGGATGAGAATTATCAAAATAAACGCAGATCTAAATGTATTTTGTACATTAAAGACATTACGCTATTATGCAGCTGCCTTGGGTGTCTGTTTTACACTCAAATTGTAATCCTCAAGCTTCAGAAGGGGCGACGCTTTGCGGAGCAGAGGAATCGTCCGAATCGACGTATGGAGGAATCGTCCGAATCGACGTATGTACTAAATAAGAAACAGGAGAAGGGATTGAAAAAAAACCAAAAACCTCCCGTTGACAAGTAACCAGGGTGTTAGCAGGTCACCCTGCCCATAAGAGAAATTGCGTCAAGATTCATCTCACAACCGCGATTGCCAGACCAAGTTAATCTCATTTGGTGTTTCACTTCCCTGATCCTAATCCTAACCTGCACCTGACCGTGCTCCTCGTCCTAACCTAAGCACTATTTTTTTCTTCCTTCTTCTTCTTCTTCTGCCTATGCATGTTTGTGACTCAAGCTGCTCTGACTCCAAGCATTATAGTTCCCAGCAGCCAATGTAATATTCCAATCACCTTGACCTAGTGTTACTTACCATCCCGGATAATCTATCAACAGAAATCTACCGTTAAAAAGTAACCGTGAGATTCCCACCATAACTACTCTTGAAACCGGATGCACTTAGAAACACCTAAAACTGATGACGTCATTTCTGGTGTGCAAAACACATGATGCTGTCTCACTTACAAATGTCGTAAAATTTGAAATAGAATAGAATAGACTAGACTAGAATAGAATAGAATAGAATAGAATAAAATAGAATAGAATAGAATAGAATAGAACTCTGAGCTAGGCTCGGGGTATTAAGCCAGCTTGCATTCATACGACTCAATCGTTGGTCTCTCGGGTAAAATTTTGCTATGATCAATACGTTTTAAAATAAGGGGGAGGAAGGGCCTGGGAGGACAATTACCTCATAAATGAATAGGTTATAAGCCTTGATAGTTGGAGGCACATAAATTTTTACTGCAGATTATTTGAGTAGAACGATCTATCTACTCATCAATAGCAATCCGGCATGCGCAGAGCATGCAAACAAACCAAACATGCAAAACGAGGAAGTGCGAACGACAATATTCCTTAGTTACATTTTGAAACTTAAGGTTACAGACTTCTAATTGGATAAAAATAGCATGTTGTCATATGCGTTTGGAAGACAGTAAATAGTGGAGAATGGGCCCTAGATTTGTAAACTTACCTGCGAATTAGTGTGCATGCTCTCCTGATTGTGTAAACTAAACCTGAAGTTTGGGTCATTCACTTCAATTTCAGTGTGGCCCTCTGTGCGGAGTACTTGTTGTTAAGGAAACTAGTTAGCTTGTTTACATCATCCGATCTATCGGTTCGTAGCTCGAAAACGAAATGACCTATATTTTAAACATCATTTTTAATAAGGAATTCTGCAAACTATGAGATAAGACTTATAGTGGAATTTCTTGTTGGTGACAGCAGAGAAAACAGTTTATTGGCTCAAAGAGGGAAATCGGATTAGGCTTCTGTAAACCTGAAATACTATATTTCTTTGTAATTCAAGTGGCGGTATCGTGTGAAGGTGGTCACCTGCTCTCCATAAAGACAATGGTGTGACCAATGGGAAGAGAAGTAACAAGAGTAGGGACAACAATGGAAACGGGGTGTGAGCAGGATAGGATAAAGGGGAAAGTGCTCAAAGAGACAAATGAAGAGAGAAACTTCCCAGTCCATATTTTGTCTTCTTGAGCTCTTCTCCCTTTACCCTGGCATGTGTGAATGTCTGTTCGTGTTCTGTTATTCCCCCACTTCTGTTACAAAGTACTCGGTTCCCATCTTATATTATAACTAGGGAAAATAATGCAAACGATGATGGCTAAAACTTGTTGTTTCTAGTTCTATGCCGTTTTATACATGTTTGCATAAATTTAGATAATAGAAGTGACAACAATGATGATAAGTAATAAATACGACCAGACGAATATGACCACAGGGCAAACCTCCCAATGCAATGAAAACGCACCAAATGTTAATGTTGTTTTCTTCTTTATGAGCGTGAATATGCCTACCGCCTTTACAACATCTTAAAAGCACATTCATGTACAGATATGTAATGATGGTTTATAACTATATTTTTACGATGTCCCAATTTTTTTTGTAATCATTCACTTTTCACAGTTCCAAAGTCTCAGCTTTAACCACAACAATCTTGATGATGGCCAGCCTTTACCGCAACAATCTTGATGATGGTCAGCCTTTACCGCAACAATCTTGATGATGACTGTACAAAGTGCTCCGTTTCCATCTTATATTACAACTAGGAACAATAATGCAAACGATGATGGCTGAAACTTTTTGTTTCTAGATCTATGCCTTTTTTTACATGTTTGCATAAATCTTAAATAATATAGAAGTGACAACAATGATGATAAGTAATAAATAAGACCAGACGGAACTGATCACAGAACAAACCTCCCGGTACAATGAAAACGCACCAAATGTTATTTTTTTTTCTTTATGAGCGTGACAGCATCATAAAAGCACAGTCATGTACAGATATGTTATGATGGTTTATTACTTTGTCCCCCCCNCCCCCCAGAAAATTGCAATCGCAAATTATCGCAAATTTCCGCATTTTTGAGACCTACTTGCAATTTTGCAAATTTCCGCAAATTTTGGCATATTCTGCAAATTTGGTGCAAATTTTGCTGATTTTGGCTAAAAAGTACACCTTTCTCGCCAGTGTCAAAATACTGTGTGAGCAGGAACAAAGAAAATGCGTTCCATTTCTACATTCTTGCAACATTTCAGTAGTAAATAATGCGACGTGCTGGTAAATATAATGAAGTTACGAAGCTGTTTTTGCAAATTTTTGTACAAGTTTTACCACTTTTTGCATGCAAATTTTGCAATTCTTGGTGCAAATTTTGGGGGTTTGAAATGCAATTTTCCGCAGGGACAGCTTTCTATTATTGTATGATATTCAAATTTTTTTTTGTAATCATTCACTTTTCACAGTTCCAAAGTCTCAGCTTTAACCACAGCAATCTTGATGATGGTCAACCTTTATCACAACACTCTTGATGATGGCTGGTAATGATGGCGGGGTAGGTAAGTGACACGAAAGGGTCGCTGGGTTCATAGATGGCAGCCTATGAAAAACAATATATTATGGTCACTCTTTGGACAAATAGTCTAGTTGATACCTACGACTGCCCCAGTTCTATGCTGCATCTCAAAAAATTCACACTTGATCAATATTGAAAGTACTATATGATCTGTCATGCACATTCCCGATTCGATGTCCCATGCAAGTCATTGTGTTTTAGCTATCTTACAAGAAGAACCGCTGAAAGACTCGAAAAAGTCTAGTCAAGTGCCCGTTTTTCTGAGCAAGCCACGTAGTATTTTGTTGCTGTTTGGCAGGCAGAGGGCAAGGGATTGTCACACGGAACGACGGGATAGGGATCACACTGAGGGATATCCTTAGAAGTCGACCGAGATTCAAGCTTTGGTTGAGTATCCCACCATGAACGAGGAAGCTGGTGTTGTGGGTACCATGGTAGACAAAAGCTGGGCGGACAGGAAACGTAATCATTGGGAGTGATGTACGTCAGAAATTTACTGGGTCGCAGCAAAACGCGCCTTTTGTGAAAACGATCTGCACCTCGTGGTGATGACTGTATTGACAACTCTTCGTTTCCCACGTCATCTGGAATCCATATATATCCTCCCCCTACTCTCATTCGACCTTCACTCATTGTTTGGATGTTATTTTCAGTGTGCTCTGTTGAATGTAGCTTTCGACACGATGAAGAGGATCGTGTCTTTCGGTAGTCTCGCGGCTCCAGGAGTGTTCACAAAAGTATTACACAGCCAAGGGATAACAAGTGCCGCCCAGCATCCAGGAGGCCATCTTTGCATTCATTTTGGAATAGTTTCTTGAAAAGTGGGATCGGCTGAAAAGGAAAGAAACTAGTACAAAGTTTGACCTAGAAGGTGTAAAAACGATTACATTGATGATGATGGTGATTGCGGGTAATAGTTTTAGCAAAATACAGATATATATGTTAAGAACATTGCAGGCCAGTTTTTCACCTTAGTGGGCCATATTTTCGCTCCATGTCTGATATAACAAAATTTAGAAATAAACTTTAGTAGTTCAATTCATTTTAATTTTATATTGTTATTGGATACGATCCCTTTTAAAACGAGGATGCGGTCGATCGGGACAAGTCGAAAGTGTGTCCAAATGATTACGTATTTATGACAAGTATTCACTTTGAAAAGGTAAGTGCTGGAGTCGTGGGCCTTGACTAAAGCTGGATTCTCTTTTACGTGCCATATCATGGCACAATCATTGTCTCATAAAGTATATTAAAGCTAACAAAACTTAAACTTATAAATAGATCCACATAGTCTATATAAATATAATTACTGAAACTTTACATGGTCTTTCCTCCTCTTCTTATAGTCTACGCGTCACCAGAATTAGTGTGCATATCAATGGAAGACCGCAATTTGGCAGTAGGAAAAACTTGCAGGTTACAAGAAGCATCAGTTTTCACTTGACCGTTGAGATTCATTATTCGTTGACGGATCCTTCCTATTTCGTGTTCATGCAATACGCAGTTCACCCATGTAGTTCATGGCTTATGTCCGAACCGTTTAGAACTCTCTCCATTTGATGAAATCGTCTCATAAAATGAGGAAGACAGACAGGGAGTTATAAATAAATAAATAAATAAATAAATAAATAAATAAATAAATAAACAGAGATCAGAATGCCGCTTACCTCGTCAAGGAAGGGCAAAGCTGTGGTAAAATGTTANACAGGGAGTTATAAATAAATAAATAAATAAATAAATAAATAAATAAATAAATAAATAAATAAAAATAAATAAATAAATAAATTAATAAATTAATTAATTAATTAATAAATAAATAAACAGAGACCAGAATGCCACTTACCTCGTCAAGGAAGGGCAAAGCTGTGGTAAAATGTTAGGGCGCCGATGGCCATTAAATAAAAGAAATATTATGTTTGGCTCCGTTATAGTCGACATTTTAGAATGTTAAAACGGGAAGGGGTGTAACGAAAATCTGTGGCTGGATTTGTCCTCTGTAGAAATGTACACCGCTGAACTTATGGGTCTCAACTTTGCCAGATCATCGGCATCAGACCAGGAAGGGTCATTGAAACATCTGTCGTGTGTGTCAGGTGTTTTTTGTTGTTTTTTTTTGGAGCCCCAAAGAATTTAGAGAGGCCCTTTCTCGCATTGAACCTAAAGAATGAGAGTGGATCTATGCAGTCCCACAACGGGTTACAGCTAAAAAAAAGCAGTACTGGCTGATAATAATTATGTGGATGGGGCATGAGTTGGTTCTCGGCTCCTATTCTGTTTGCCGGATGACAGCGCCGGGAGACACCTCAGCTAGTATGAGGTACCACTGAAAAGTCCCCAGACTGTGTTTACAAGTTCGCACCATCACCTTCGAAGCAGTCAGCAGAGTGACTCCTGCGCGGCTGCCATGCCCAGAAGAACCTCAAAGGCAGTGTATGAGTGTCGCGCTCTACGGGCATCATCGTAGCGATGATGTTTTTCTTTCTTTTGTTTGTGTCAAGACGTTATCTTAATATGCTATCCTATACAATGGGGACGTAACTTCACGTCTGGACTCACACTAAATGCTGGAGAGATCCATCTTGTTTTAAAATATCTTTGGTATAGATCTAATGTTGTATTCAATATAATATGAAACTGGGAGAAAAACGGGATCGAGTTGTTTATAAGCATAAAGAATTGCTCTGTTCTTGAATTCTGATTTTGTCAAGTATCTTTATGTAGTGAGAGCCACGAGATGTCCATTACACACCTTGCCATTGAAAAGTGTGTTTATCCGCCCCTTTTTAGATATCTTTTGATTTATTTTATAAACTCTGCAAAAAGGGCACAACTCTGTCAAAATCAACAAAGACATCGGAGCGAACAAACACACACACACACACACACACACACACACACACACACACACACACACATACACACACTAGGGGCGAAGGCTGACTTTCTCAACAGGATAATCACAGTTGAACATGATTGTCACTTAAAGTTACGCATGCGATATTAGTCGAAAGTGCTATAATACCCATTCGCAGAGTCACATTTGATGTTCACAGTATGATACTGTTCCGTAGGCATCATCACAATTCCTGAAAAGCTACAACTAGTTAGAAACAGGTTGGCTGAAAAGGCACAAAATTGTACAGATTAGTTACAGTTACAGGGCCAGGATCGCACAAAAATACATGTATAGTATCACTTACCAGTTACCAAAGTGTAATGGCTCCAAAATTGTAGAATTTAGGTCCAGTTAGGCTAGACCTAGCAGGCCTAGGCTAATAAACTAAACATTGGGAACACGACCTTGCACTAACTTGCAGGAAGAACCCATCCAGACCGTAGGGGAGTGACAATCTCTTTGGTTGCTTGGGTAGCAGTCTGACAAGCATCTTTGGATAAACCGCTCTATGCTCAGCGACCCCTCCCCCTCCCCCGTTTCCACCTCTAGCCAAATATCCAGAACTAAAACAAGAAGAAACTAATGTTATTGAAAACGTAATTTTCAGTCCCAGTCTAGACTAAAAGCCGAGCCCCCCTTTTCCATCGTCAAACCTTGTCGGTTTTGAAAACATTACTTTTCCAAACCGTCTTGTATTCATGTTATTTCCCAAGAAGAATTTAGGTTTATTTAATAAGTTTGTTTGTATGTTTCATAAAGTCAGAAACCTTCCTTTATAAAAAAAAAAAAAAATCTACCCCAAGGTACTTTCCCCAACCAAAGATTTTGGGAATCAGCTACATTGCACTATAAAATTGGCAACCTGGAAACACCAGCACTGGGCTTGTGAATGGAGGTATGTGTGTGGCGAGACTGTTCATGTGGCTTTCTGTAAGTGTGAATTCATTTCTAAATTGAGCGAAAAATAAAAGTGGTCATAAACTTGTGACTGAAGGCATGTCACTTGTCAGCAATTATTGTCGAATATGGAGATCCTTAATAATAATGAATTTCACTAAATGCTATAGAACAGTGTCTCGTTTTACCAGTGTGTTATATTTGTTCCGCATCACATTAAACCGCAATAGGTGAAAGTACCACAAATCAAGCGGAGACCTTGATAAGCAGCACTTGTTGACCAGCCGGTAAAATTTCCTTGCTTTCGCTGAGCTTTTTTGTGAGGCCACTCCACGTTTGGCCGTAGGGGTGTCTAGGTTCTTCTTTATCGCTATTAATCAGTGAATAGAGCAAAGAGAATTTGAGAGGTATCAGGTTCTGAACGTGGGTCAAAGTAAGAATAGGCCTGACAAAGAGTAAATAAATAGAATTCGGCGGTGTTCTTATTAACTTGCCACGAAGACCAAGGTCGACCAACGGCATTTTCGGCTGGTAATCAGTGATTATTAGATTATATGAACCCTTCGCCCCTCTCTCTCTCTCTCTCTCTCTCTCTCTCTCTCTCTCACACACACACACCCACCCATCCACAC
>JAWQUT010000020.1:2931875-2943952 GCA_033807755.1 Ellobium chinense | reverse complement strand
AAAAAAAAAATGCTGGCCGAATGTGAGTCAAACGTATGAGTGGCTGAGTTAAAATCTCCATGGAATTTCATGACCTATGAACTCATGTTAAAGACCGCTCTTATCTCAGTTTGTTCTTGATATTCATCAGGAAAGAAAACAAACAAGCTATTAGTGTCCAATAGCTTGCGGCTCAACTCACCTTATTTGCACACAGTGTGTGGTATCAAAATTATCAAACTGGCATTCCTTAGGACTCTACTTTTTCACATTGGTAAAAGGGGTGTTCAACTTAGACATATCCAAACATTCTTACCCATGATCTGCAAATTGGTATGGTCTTGGGCAAACAGAAATCTTCTGCTCTAAAGGTGTAAAGGTGCAATGCTTTTCTTAACTTCGTGCGCTATACTCTCCACGTCCCGTTGCCTCAATAAGACCAAGCGGTGTGACGTCAGAGGCTGATACTGAAGGTTAATAACAAATTTAACAAGTTTAACAAGTTAAACGCCAGCGTGCGTCCCCAAAAAACATCCCGTTAGGCCAATACATGGAGTAGTTATTGTGAGGTTTTTATTCGATTCGGCGTTTTTAAGGCACGCTCGAAGTAAGATTGGATTATAAATGAAAAGAATTTAAAAAGCGTATGATTTTATTTGGGTGCTTAATCTTTTGCTTACATTTTGGGGCATTCCGTGAATACCTTGAATATTATTACGCTACGCCACTGCTAAAATGTATTAATGTAACCTCTCTGTAGTTTCGACATTTTAGTGACAGCAAAAGTTAGTGACGCTATACTACCACCTCTACCACTAACACCGCCGCTGCCACAACCACCACCATTACTACCACTATCACCACCATCACCACCGCTACACTATCACCATAACCACTACCACTGTCACCACTAACTAAATTGTAAATTGTAGTTGTTGCTGTTGATTGTAGCAGCAGTAGACGTATAGTAGCAGCGGCAGTAGTAGTAGTAACAGATGGAGAAGAGGTAACAGCAGTAGCAGTAGTAACATCACAACTACCACTGGCAATGGTGGTGGTGGTGGTAGCTGTAGTTTAGTGTTTTTTGAAATGGTCAGAAATATTTTTTTACGACTAGAATTGTTGTAGTTACTAATGAAACATGCTTTCTGTTGTGGGAAATAGTTTTTTAGGCCCCATTCAAAGGAAACCACTCTGGCAAAAAAGCCTTCTGAGCAAATCTCTAATAAGCGGAGTTACTAAGACAGTGCAGATGCTGATGGTCTGATTTTTCTTTTACTGAAGATAGCTTGGTCTCTGACAGTACTGCTCAGCGCCAGAGATCCACTGTCCTGGTTGGAACCATAATTGGTTTCCAGATGTTACACTACTCGTTGCTTGCGATCGCATTTGTGCAATGATAAATGTCATTACAAACGATACATTATGTCTCTGTAGATATACAGTAGAGCCTCGATATAAAGTATGTCTGTGTGCACGGAAAACATATTTCTGTTATTGAAAATGAAATATACTTAACAAGATTAACTCCCCATATTACAAATGGGAGCAAGATGATTGAGATCTAGCATCTACATGCTCCATTATCAAATTGAGACAGAAAGGCAGCGCATCAGAGACGATAGAATACCTAGCGCACCGAAAGGCATCATAGACGAATGCATTAGACTTTATGAAAAAGTTGGACCACGGCGGGAGATCGGACCACCCTATTTCAAAATAATTAAAAGTTGGAAGTATGAGAGAAGTGGAGTTTTGCGATTTTACTTGGCTAAAACACGGGCGCAAACGTCCTCGGCTCGTCCTCAAAATCTAGTTCTTTTACCATCCACACCAAGAGAGGAGTGGAGAAGCACAGTCTCCCAAGTCCACACAACACGGCGTTGGTGTTAAAAGTATGACCGGCTTTACAAATGGGTAGGCAGGCAATGAGGCAACGCACCAACGGCGAAAGAATACCTAGCGCACTGAAAGGCATCATAGACGAATGCATTAGACTCCGTGAAAAAGTTGGATGATTGGCGACTCGGGCGGATTGAAAAGATCTATCGGAGATTGTATTTCGTTGCTATACACATTCTTCTTTTTTTAAAAGGGTAAAAGAAATAAAGAGGATTGATGTGTATAGCTGCTTTTCGTGTATTTTTCTACGAATTCAGGTGAAAACCGCATGTTTTTAAGTTACGTAGTTCTCAAGAAATCTGTGACACAAATTTGGCTGAAGCGTTTTATTAATATAGATATTGAGGTCCTTGCGTGTGAAGTTCATATTTAAAAGGTATATTATCGAAATGAGTGCATAATATCGAGGTATCCATACATAATAGTCTCCACATTACGTATACATCACTCGTTTAAGGTGGGTTTTATAAAATTANGATGGGATTGGGGAGAGAGAATCGAGCAGTGACGCCAAAAACTATTATGGTAATCACGACAATCATCTTTACCACCACCTTTACATCATCATCATCACCACCACCACCATTATCATCATCACCACCACCACCATTATCACCCTCACTTCCACCTTCTCACCACTACATGACAGAAACAAGTAAAAACATTTCCAATTTCATCACTTGCTCACACGCATTTCATCATTCAATATTCAGTAAGTCCTTTTGAGCACAGCTGTGGCTGTAACAGACACCAGGTTTGAACCCTCGTTTGGGCCGTCAACAAGAGGGTGTCTTTTAAAAATACTGCGAAAAAGACCCCAAGACAACCTCATTGCTATCGGGATTCGAACCCGGGAACATTCGTACTAAGAGACAAGCGTTCTTATCCTTAAGTCACTGTGTCGGTATAAATTCAGAGAGAATCCCCACAGCCAATTCGAGGACAACTATGCAGCCAAGAGTTTTTGAGGGGTGAAATGGAACAATACTATCAATCAAGGCGTGTTTGCTTCTTATTTACATGCTCGTGTAGAAGTCGGTGCAGTTAAACTTTCTCCTCTTTCTACCCAGTCACAAAATGAGAAAAAAAAATACAAACGAGGAGGAATTACATTAAATCAATATTTAATGAAAGTTTGCAGATAAGCATACTGTGTACATAAAAAAAAAAAATTGAAAACCGCTTTCATTAATCTTCAATGCAAAAGGAATAACAAGGGACACCAAAATGACATATCAGGGCTGAGAGCAGCTAGTGATATCTCCACTTTGACTAATTTTTGAGAAAATTAAATTTCTAGAATTTGAATTTGAATATCAATTCTATGTAGATCTCAAATATATAGGCTACATTTATTGACATTATATTTTGAGGTAACCGTGCATCAAAGTGCTTGGCTTGATTATAATTGATACTTAATCAGCAGGTAAAGGATGTTGAGTGCTTAAATTAAAGGATCAGAAGGTCTATTTTGGACTAAAAGTGGAGACATCCACTTGTTGCTCTCAGCCCTCGATATGACGCATGTATGTTAAGCTATTCAGAATTTCACAATAGAATTGTCAGATTATAAACTGTGGAAACAAATAGACAGCCGTTTCTTTCTGCCAACGCTCACCACGGGGTCTTGATCAGCATAAAATATAAAATCATGAGTACAATGAACCCGGGGCAAGCTTAGACAATATAAGCTAGAAGAAACTGATGGTGAACTGGCAGTTAACAGATCNAGAGTTTGATTTAAGAATTCTTTATTTTATTGAAAGTTAAAGTTGAAGCCAGGTTTTGGGCCCACGGCTGTGGAACCTGCCATATACATATATATAGTATATACATATATAGTAAATATAGACTGCTCAGAGTGTTAAGCAAGCTTCTCTTTTCACAACTTCTCAAAGCGTAAGTACGCTAACTTTTAATTTATGGTTGAAATAGCGCAGTTAGGGTTTGCGAAACCAAGATGTTTTTAGTCTGTCCGCTCAAAGAAATCGATAAAAAACAAACAGACCAGCATAATGTGACAAGAACTAATTTTTTCCTCCAAATCAAAGCTGGAGCATAATGAATGTGCCTCAGGTTTTCTGCTCCCACTAGTCACCCAAATTCATTGAGTTAGTTGTTGGAAACACCATTCTGCAGGGACGAATGTATTTTAGGTGAATTTCAAGAACAGGAGTATGACTATAAATTTTACACCGTTCAAATGGAAATGGGTTCAAAATACAAAGAATGATGACAGCGGCATGCAGCTCGATATGAATTATACAAGCACCACATCAAGGCATCGCCAAACAACTTATGTTTTAAAAGCTCACAGTGACATTCCATGATTAATAAATTAGGGTGTCCACGACAAACACTTTAAATTCTAATTTGACAAATAAAAGTTAGAGGTGAAATACGAGAATTTAAAATGAGTTTCTTGAACACCTCTGAACAATGACCTATATATAATGCATTCATATACTCACAAACACGGCATCCTTTAACAAATGATAGGGAGAGCCTATATTTTTGCCATGGAATTTTTAAACGGTCCCACGAATCCCAGTTACGTGTAGCACACGACAGTTTGCTCGATTTAGTCTACATCCCCATGCTACGAGTATCTTACAGCCTAAACGTTTGTTGATGCCAATAACAATGTGAAAATCTTTTATCAAGTACTTGAGCGCTTGTGCAACAAAGAGGGGAACTTGTACCATCGTAAGAATTGCATTAACTCTACTTATTGAACGCTGCTAAGGGTACATTTAGCACCAATGCATTAATGTAATTTTTACGATGGAGAGAAATTTAATCGTTGATGCGCAAACTCTCCATTATGTCCGAGCATCCATACAGAACACATTGCCTCGCAAACATAACTAAAGTCGTACAAGTTTACACAAATCAGGCGTGTAGGTAGAATCAGCTCAATTCTGTATTTTCTTTCATGGACAATGATTGCAAGTGTGGGCAACAATTATTGTGCGTACATGTTACAAATCTTTCCTGCTGGCCAGGCTCTCTCTTTCATCAAGTTACGTCTAAATTTTCGCACTGGGTAATACAGATACACGATTTCAGTGCGAAGAACAGATTTGTACGCATTTTCAGAATGATGAATCAAAATAAACTGAACACGTCCAAATTTTGAGTTATCAGGATTCCTCTGAACATCTAGAATAAAAAAAAAGCACCATAATGCTTTGAATTTTTTTCTCTTCTAAATTTAGTTTAATTCTGAATGTTCAGGGGAGCTTTATAACTCTAAAATGTGAGCGTGTTCCGTTTCGATCACTTCTTTTTTTATGTCCATGAAAGTCAATGGTGTGTGCAAAAATTGTAGGGGAATTTTGGCAATTTTCATGAACATAAACCTGATTTCAAACCACATTAACAAGTGGCCCATGTTAACTGAGCACTTGGAATGAAAGGGCAGCAGGTAGTAAATGACAAAAGAGTTTCACATACATGATGCTTTTCTTCTGTGTAAAGGAGCTCCCAGTAAAGAAACTGACTTTGAACAAAAAAGCGAAATTACACAAAATCTTCCAAACATTTTAGACAGTACATTTACGCAGTTTTTTGGGAGCGTGCTCATTAACAGTGGGATCTCTTATTGTATGAATAACAATGCACTGATGATGAATGCACCCTTCGTAGCTTTCAATTATGCAGAATTAATCAAAATCTTAGGATGGTAACAGATCCCATCGTTATTGCGCAAGTTATCAAACTGAAAAGTTAGTGTCTCTTGACTTTGACAGCCGATGCTAATATGTCTATATAACAAGCTTACCAACGAAAGAAGAAACAAGTACTGTATGTCCGAGAATAGACGGGGTGAAAGATTTATTTAGGGAAATCACAACAAAAGGAGCTCAAGAACTGATCAATTCCGAGTGCCATGATGAATACAGCTTGGCTGAAATTAGCCGTTGGTGTATTTGAGATTTAAGCCGGTGAAACCCCAGCATATTTCAATTCATACATTTCTTTTGAGCAAATTTAAATTCTAGAAAAAAAAAAAGATAGGATTTCATCAGGTAAAGATTAATTACACCAAAACATGTTCTATACATAATCATTTCATTCAGAGAGGCGTGGTCAAAGTAAAATAGAGATGTTTATGTCATCTGTACACCACCAGGTTTCCATTACATTTTCATTAATTACAATCCAATGCAAAGAAGGAAGGAAAAACTAGGACTAAATTCAGAGTTTGCGCATTACCGATGGGATCTCTTACTATCGCTAGAATTACATTAGTGCGTTGGTGCCGAATGCACCCTTAATGGTGTTGAATATGCAGAATTCTTACGATAACATGAGATCCCATCATAAATGCCCAAGCCCTCATTTTGTGGGGAAATAATAAAGCCATATCAATGTCTTGCTCTGCCGTTTTAGAAAACATTTTGGAAGCCAGAAGTCGCCGCTCACATTTCCCTTGCAATATGATATCAATGGTATATGTGATGAATTTCCATACAAAAAGTTTAAAAATAGGAAACCGACTCTGGGTGGCATTTCTTCAAATCATTCTCCGTAATTAATAACCGAGCGAAGAAAAACGTGAGTGACCCAAATACGATCTTCTGCAAAACTGCAGCACTAGAGCCTAATTTTATAGACTTTTTTCTTGTGTGGGATTTATAGTATGTGTTAGTTTATCAGATCTTTTAGGGTAGATTTTTTCTCCCACAGTCCGAACCGCACCGCAACAGACAGTATCTTTCCTAGTGTAATGCAGCCACTGAAGTCTACATTGTCCACAGATTCTGTTAAGGAGCGGATGATGTGGATCATGATTGTGAGGAGGAGGAGGAGACTTCTGGTAGCATTTCACCAGGAAAAGTGTGGTCTGCTGTAGCGTGATTCAGGCGGTGGGGAAACTTGCGAACAGGCATTAACATATTTGGTACAAACATTCCTGTTCTGTGTTCTAAGAACTTAAATTTGTGAAAAGAGCTGTATGTACTAAAATACGACAGGGTCTTAACTTAAATTTAAAGATCAGATACCCTGACACAGGTCATTTGCTTATAATCTGAGTAACCAAGCATCCTATCGCCCAAGAATCTTCCAAAAGGTGATGTGTGGAAAAACTTAAGCAATGGACTACATTATGAGCCACACAAATCAAGCTGTGTTTCATCTTCTCTAACTCAAGAACAAAGTTGCACCCTTACGCATTCTCCTTTCATTAAAGGTAGGAATAGCTAACCTTAATTATGCTCCTGTAATAGATATACAATATTCACGTTTTACGCTACAAATGGTGAGAATTGTCACTTTCTAGAGCAGCATACAATTCCAAGGAATCAAATCCCATGTCTATTTCTATTGGGTATTATTTTGTAGATAATGAACAACTTATTACATTTTTAAACGAGAAATAACCTTTCACACATCTTCCAATCAAGGTCATCACAAAGGACATTTCCCGAACTTTACTGTGATGACAAACGTATATCTCTACCGATTATACAAGGTGAATTCGGGATACTTGAAATTTTGAAGTAAATATGGTCTGCTTGCTATTTTAAGCTTTGCTAAGTTATATTATACTGACAGATATTGAAAACGTCCCTCTACAAGTATATTGCATTGTATTTACAGGTGATTACATCCGTTACTGAACTTTTCTAAAATGAGGATTTGTAAGATATAGTAAACCACATCATGAAAGTCAGACCGAGACATCTGTTTTATCAGATCTTTTAGACATTATGTCAAGAAATTGTAACAAAATATTTCTATGGCTTCGGAAGTTCCTTTACTATAAGCATCTTTTTCTAGTGGGGAGTTTTGTATGCCGATCAGTATATTAATGCTGTCGATTCCACCTCATCACTACATTTAAAAGTTCCCTCTTGGTCGCTATTGTGGATGAAGCGGAGCCAGCTATGGTATTGAAAGTTCTCAAATTATGCAAGGAATTCGTGGCGATGCAGCTAACATTCAACGGTGCGATTGGTCTGAACAGTGACGCCCATTAAAAATCTCAATTTTTATTTTTTTTTAAAGAAAAGATGTCAACATGTGGTGCAAATTATCACATGGTGCAAGTTTATAATTTGATTTTTGTGAGCAACGACATAAAAAAAAATTGGCTCGACCGAACAGACAATGATTCAAAAACCTGCAGTAATGCCTAAAACCACTGCATTCATCAGGAATTCCATGAACGTGTAGTATGCAAAATCGTTTGTGAATCTGGAATAAATTAATGCCGTTCTACATTCTGGTTCATACTACATGCTCATGTGAAACATGGTTGCTCATAATTTGAACCGCATTGTTTAGCTAGACGCAAAGTTACATAATGTGCTTGATACATAAGCAAAACAAATCTCTTCAACATAACATGTAAGGTTTAAATGCAAATGAAATTTAATAAATGCAGAGCGCAAAATTGCTATCAAGTGGCATTCTTAATATGGATAATGTAATCAAATAACATTAAAACGGCTGCCCGAATGGTTGCGTATGTCAGCGGCCTAGCTCGTCCCGAGCTCAGTGGACATTTTGATGATCAAAACCGATGTGATGATCTTGAAAATTACTCAAATTCAGCGAAGTGAAAGAAAACGAGCTAAGTATGTAAAATAATCAGGAATTTGGAATCATTTTCATGGTCATCACTAAAGTTGTGACTATAAAATGCTGCAATGGCAAGAGGCGAGCAGGGACACATTGATAAGCAACCAATTTATACAGCACTTTCTAAGTCACTTGTGTTAAAGTGACTAAATGAGGGACAAAGTGTGCACATTAAAAGGTTACTAAGTTGTCATAATCTGTTTCTATAAATCAACCATAACTATATAAATAAATATAACCTTTCAAAAACCTTAGAATTTTCAATGAAGCTCTGAATTTTAGTGTTGCTCTTTATTTTCATTATTCTTATCAAAAGTGTGAGATCCCAGTTTAGATGGACATAAATGGTTGCTTGCAATACTTAAAGAAAATATAGGAACTTTAGATCCCTTAAAACTTTGAAACAAGGAACAAAGCATAGCTTACATTGTACCATCTCAACTCTAATTCAATGGCTACTACAATCTGTGTGTCATTAATATTTCAGTTTCATTTCTCAAAATTCGCGGAATAGTGGTACAGAAAAAAATATTAAGTCAAGATTTTATATAAATTTTTATTAAGACATACGAAAGAGCTTTTCAGTTCCGTTTTTAAGTTTGGAAAAGTGTAAAATGCAATTTTTAGTTAAAAGAGCTATTACTTTAAAGCTCAGATCTCTTACAGACCATTATGGCAGAGGTAGGCATACGCATACTGCATTTCCCGATGTTAACAGCACACTGTATTAATTATATTCACTAGATGTGAAATTCAGGCCGAAATTCACACCTCGTACTAGGAAGCAAAGTGCAGAAAATAAGAAACCAGAAAATGCCATATGCAAATGCCTATCTCAACCATAACGGTCCGTAAAGCATCTAAACTTGAAAAAAAAAAGCTCTAATTGCTAGATATGTAGAACTCAAAGTCAAGAGGACCGCTTGAATTTCGGGTTTGTGAGCGTTCCGAGTTCATGGGTATACTTTGATATGGAAATAAGGACTTAAGACCAGAGCACAGCAGAGTACGTGGAGTTGTTTAAGAATACATAGAGGTTCGATGTAGTAAGATATCTCTCATATTAAATGATCTCAAAGCATTTGCTTGTTACCATTTCACAGCTTCCCCAGAATCGGAAAAGATTCCGAATAAACATGTCTTTCCCATCATGGTACAAACCCGTGTTCTTTGCCGCTAAGTACAAAATACATGGCATTTGCCACAGCAGATGATACAATATATGCGCGCCGTATATTGCATCAAACGTGCAGCTATAGCCATGAATTTTGAACACAATAAAGAACACCGTTTCATGAGCAAAACCCAGGTGAAGACTATCCTTGAACCAGGAAAATAGTGAACTTCATGTGGTTGAAAAAAAAACAACCCACATACTCGAAATGCTCTGGTTCCAAGTCAGTTCCTGACTATATCAAAGATGACTCACGAGCTCAGACATTTCACAAGCTCGACATTCTGGCTATGTGCTCTGGAGTTCTGGAGCTCTTAAGGTCCCACTTTCTACATGGTAGTAGAAAATTTTTCCATTTCACGTCTTGTACGGACAGTTATGTCTGAGGCGGGCATACGCTTAAGGCATTTCATAGTGTTACAGTCAAGTCGCACATCACAAACAAGAGGCAAAATTCGCAGCTGATTCTATCTAGTCTAGTTCGTAACGTGTAGTCTAGTTCGTAACGTGCAGTATGTGTGTGACACCAGAAATGCCATATTCGCATTCCTAACTCAGTCATTACTGTCCGAAAAAAGTCCGGACTTCAGAAATAAAAGCTGCCTACTGTCGAGTAAAGCAACCTGCCCAATTAAATCACTCTAACATATGAAAGCAACTGAATCTTTGGCATTCACTACACGAATTGATTTCACATGATAAATTTGTAGTATTTTATTTCACCATTGGTGTTAAAATGAGGGTAGTGGTTTCTACAAGACCATTGGCCATATGCAAAATCGTTACATTAGTTAATGCACTGTGGTAACCACTGGAAACTCCCAAAACCGTACTGTTTACCGTGGCTACCGCAATACGTCAACTAACGTATGGATACGGCCACAATATTCTTATGATCAAGAGCAAGATGGTGATCTTTGATGATTATTATTAAGGCCAAAATCAGTTACAGGATTCATCGCCTTGTGCTTGTAAAATTGAGCAAATTTAAATACATGTATTTGGTCAATCTAATGCTGAAATTATTAAGGAGATAAAAGTTTTTATAAATAATTCTATACCCATTTACGAAAATTTTTTTTGTAGAGGCTCGTACATGTAAAGTTCACGAACAAATTCTTACACCACAAAAAGGATATAAATTTGCTGTTAGTTTTTCACAATTTTAACTCTGTTTTTGACTTCATTATAAAAACTACTGTATGAGGTGGTCAAAACCTTATTGTAACTAAAAATATCGGGTGTTTGGACTTTCCATGACTAATTCTGGATTATGATATCACAGGTCAACACAGATCATGTATAATGGAATTTCGCTTAATTATGATTTTCACATGCATGGATTTATCATAATTTATCATTTATATGTATTAAATATTCATAAGTAAACTTTTTTCCATGCTCCAAGGATATACTTTATACTGACGTCTTACTGTTTATCTGCCTGTTTATCTGCCTCTCTGACAGTTTTCCCACAATAAAATTTGACGCGAAGACATGCCAGTTAAAGGTACATTTATCAATCTTGCAAGCAAAATACAATTTTAGCAAGCCAGTAATTGCATGTATAATCCCCTATATAAAAGCGTAAATCGTGCAATAGTAACTAAGGAAATAATAGACCATCTTCTAAATATATTTGTTCCTAGCAAGATTTTAAATTTATGGTCAAGTAACTGGATCACGGAACTTGTTTCTTAACACTAAGAATTGTCCAGGCACATCCACACAGAATGTCTTGTCATTGCAGCTTTTCCAGGTAAAGGATCTGTAATAATGACAATGCTAGATCAACAACTGTCCAGTGTGTAATGGTCCAGCAATTCTTTCATCTTCGCACCCCGTGCTTTTCTCTTGCTGTTCCTGAAGGAGGCATCTGTTTCCAGAGTCGTGGTGATGTCATCTAAGTTTCTGTGTCTGGAGCATTGGGGCAAGCTGGTGAAATATTGCAAACAATATATATAAAATATTTTTTGGTCATTAGATTTTTAAAAAAAAATTCTTACTCATTGCCAAGGAAACGGCAGCCATACTGGATTTGAATCGAAATGTAGGAAATTTAAAAAGTTCCAGGCCTTCTCTAGGGAACTAAATCTAATATTGTTGGCTGTAGAAAGTATCAAAAGGGTAAAAAATGTTGCTGATCCAACAGAAATGAATTACATGGCTGATAAAGAAATGAAATGAAAGTAAATCATTTCCTGATGTATTCAGTTTGCTAACTATGCCAATCTGGCAACTTCACCTTGAATAAATTGAGATTTCAAGAAAATTTTCCCAGGATTTGGCTTTCATGGCGTTTGTGTGTGCGCGAGTGTCTCTGTGTGTATGCGTGTGTATGCGTGCGTGTGTGCGCGCGTGTATATATGCGTGCGTGCGTGCAGGCGTGTGTGCGCGTGAGTGCACATGTGGAAAGGGTCGGACGGAGGGA
>JAWQUT010000020.1:2904561-2922143 GCA_033807755.1 Ellobium chinense | reverse complement strand
GGGGGAGGGGTAAGAAGGGTGGATTTGTAACTGGGGTCCATTGAAAACTGGCCTGATCACAGTTTTGGATTGTTAAACAAGCGGCGCCGAAAGGTAGAGTGAAGGAAGGAAAGAAAGGAAAAAAGAAGGCCGGAAAAGGAAGCACAGAAAAGAAGAGACATGAAATGTAAGAAAACACTGGTGCTGTTATGAGTCTTTGGGGAAGAGGTGTCATCTTTTCTTTCCATTTCCAGATGTTGTTAGTTGTTAGACTAGGCAGAATGAGGATGTAACAAAGATATCCTGTGAACGAGAATTGATCGACTGTGGGAGATAACCGTGGCAGGCTGTGGTTTTTCCACAGTTAACTCCCTTGCTCCCTGTTTCCTAAGTCGGTAACGTGACAGTATTATTGTTGTCAGTCAAATCAAGAAGACCCACAGACACAAATATGAAAACGTGGTCTTTTATTCTTACTCTCTAATACGTAAGCCACATTCACGACCAAAAGCATAAAAATTTAGCTGGCACAAAAGAACTGCACGTTTACTCAACCCCGCAAACCTATGAATAAAAGTCTTATCTGGCTTGTTTGGAGCTCTCCGAATAGGCTAATCGCTCCAGGGGGCTACATTGTATCAGTGTTTTGTTGTTGTTTTTTTTAAAGAGGATCTCATTTTCACGAATCGTGTGAATTTGAGCTGGACTCTTGAAAATTACTTTCCGCGAAAAAAGTTCCGTTCAAAGTTCTTAGAAGGGCTTACAATTAGCATTAATAATTTGAATAGAGGAGAGTACATGCAAACTGCGGTTATTTCTTGGACATTAACAATTACAGTATGTTTTCTAAGAGTAGTGAGTAGTGTTGCCAATTTGACGATCCTATTAGATCACTCCGGAGTATTCTAAGCTTCTGCGCTCTTACAAATATGAAGAAACTATCGTGCCAGGGTCGCGAAAATAAGATTCCCGCTAAATAAAATACTTTTACGGGATAAAATCGCCATTGAACCAGATCAAATATTCAGACTGAAAACATGAAAATATAGCTCCACACTCGGCTAAACAACTTATGTTGACATTAAATACCACTCCATGCTTAACGATACGCGCAACAATAGATGACGAGTTGTAATAATGCCGTTGACTAGCACATTATTATGGCCCTTTAAGTTTAATTCCCTACGTTCACTCTCATGGTTGAGATTTTTAAACCAGGGACTAAATCACTTTATGAAGGCGCTCTATATGGTTATAAATGTTGGCTCAAATGCAAATAACGTGGAGTGTAAAAAAATACTTTAAAGGTGTTTCACTTCTGTTGGTATAGGAAAGAAACGTTTGCTGAGTTGTATGGTGACAAACAGACACTGGAGCAACACCTTCCTGTTGGCACCATAAGAACATTGATGCTGCATGTAATAATGCAGGTCCCCATGGTGCACGGATAAATTTGTTTCTAAAACACCAGAAGGTACAAATTTTATCCCATCTACCATACAAATCCGACTTAGTACCGTGCGTAATTTGGTTTTTTTGGTATATTAAAGACAAGAATCTTACGTGCACTGGATGAATGTAGTAGGAGAGCTGTTGAACACTACATGTTTCATTGTGTGATGTTTTCAAATTTAACCTTCATGTAGATTTCTAGACAATATTTCAATATTCTAGGACCCGTTGTCCCCTATTTGGCACATGAATTTGGAGAATGAATATACCTATATGAAAGGGGTTCTCAAAGAACCAGCGAACCATATGATATGGATTCTATAATAATGACAAAAGTACATTTCTTTGATACTGTACTCAACAAAGCCATGTGCAGTTTTCACTCAAGAGGCAGAAAAATACTGTTTCTAATAGTATATTTACTCATGGGTCTTAGAAACCTAAACTGGTACAAAACTCTGCTATGAATTCGTTAGAAATAATGGTTTTATTGTACTTATTATATATCATGCATAGATATAAAACTGCGTCCTGTGAAATTTCTTTCGCCAACAGACTTGAAACTAACGTTCGTCCCGGGCTCTGAAGTCTTTCACCTGTCCTTGTGCGGTGAATCACCGTGCCTTCCCTTTCCTCTAATGTAAACAATCAATCGGGGCCTCTCTTCATCTCCACCCATTTTCGTCACCTGTGTCGAGTCCGGGCAGGGCTGACTGGCAGCATTTGCACTTCATGTGCATACTAGGGATCTCATCTGTTGAATCACAAGTTGTAAGTCGCTCACAGAACCTTCCCAGTGTTGATGGAAGCTGGTTCACAGGAACTCCGCCCCCTTTCCAAACCTAGAACTGTATAAACAATGATATTAGGCTTAAATACCACGTAATTGGTGTGCCTGAAGGTTAGAATTAGCTGACAAATTTCCACCAGGAAATATTTAGGTAAACAACGAATTGGAGCAAATCAGATCCTCGCTGCCGCGAAGTTCAAGTTCTCCAACAAAGGTGGGACGAGGAAAAAGATTCCATCCAATCCAACCCCCCCCCCCCCCNCCCCTTCCTCCCTCCCCTTCCACAAAAAAGCATGGTGGGGATTTATGAATCTATGAACAAAGAAATGTCGTGTAAGCAAAAGAGAAATGAACTATCGTGCAAACGATAAAGCATACGGTACTGTCGTAAAAGCAACAGTGAAAAGACAAAAATAGTCGTGCTTACACGACAGCAGTGTAAGTGTTGCGTAGGCCTTTGTATCAATGAGAAAATGAAAACTGTCGCACAACTGCCATTTAAGATATGAAGATGCCATACCTTGGATAAAAGTATGCAATTTTAAATAATCTCTACAAAATCAGGAAATTGACCACGGGGAGACTGGAAAGGGATTAGATTTGAATTTCAAAGGTTTGGATAGATGTAAATACTTTTGTAGACATTTGTTGTGTAAGAAAGAGCAAAAGAACACTCATGTGTACAACTCATACAAGACAACAACGAGAACTGGCGTGCAAGCAGACTCGTCGAGCATACAAGACAACAATGGTGTACAAACCTGTTCTAATATCAACAGCGACCAGAACCAGGAAGTTAGTGTTTTTCCGAGTTCTCTAGTGATATGGATTTACAAGACGGTCCTATTGCCTTACAACTTTAATCAAACTAACCAGCACCACCATTTAGAAGAGCGTTTAGACATGACCTTTCGAGGATTCTAAGTTGATGACTGTCTCATGTTATGTCGCCTAACTGTGAAGGGTCGTCCCATTAGACCTATTCTCACCAGGCCTATTCCTTTTAGACCTAGTTTACATTGTGAGACTTTCGAATCGATCTTTGCCTTTAAATCTTTTGAAAATCATTTCTAGATCAAAAGACTTCATCGGTTTAAGATGGAAATCTTTTTCAAGCCAATTTAATGGGTTCTGACCCTGACCATTTTGAAATGTAACAAGTAAATCCCTGTTTGTTTCATTCACAGTTAGCTGGGTGAACACCACGATTATGAGTTGTCTTACTTGCGGAAAGATATCAGCCAGTAAGGTGCAATGTCAAGGCCGTTCGTGGGTTTTCCCGTTTCCAATCTGGATGTCCCGGTAAACTGGCCACCGTTTTTCCCATAAAACGTAAAACCAGCTCTCAAAGTCGCCTTTACTTCCTTCAAAGCCACATTTTATCTTTTTAATGAATGAAGTTATTAAGGCAAAAATTGAATACCTTGCCACCATCTAAACCTGCGTTATGGTTTTGGAATCATGATTCATTATATCAATGGTGATATAAAGACAGAAATACAGTTGTGGGAATAATTTTACCGGGATAGTCCAGGCTGCACCATGAAAACCTTGCCAGCGGCCTTGACAACGTACCTTTCAGGAAATAAAAAGAAGAAATATGTAAAACACCAGCTTTTGTAACACCTGGTGACAGATTTGTCATATTTTAAATGGTCCAAGTCCCACCAAGTAAAATGAACACAGGTTTACCCCGTAAATTGACGAGGTCTATTAACACATCACTTCTACTTAAAAAGTGGGGCATATTCAGCTTTGGACATAGCACTTCTGTAACGCTAATCAGCACTTCAAAATTACAAACATCATTGTTCACGGGGCATTAGGTTATAGAAGACCACGTTTGTCATCACATTATGAACGAAATAACACAGGGCTTGACTCTATCATTAGAGACATCAGTCAAGCATTCCATAAACGCAGCAGCGGTCTCAACGTCTCATGATCATAATTAACTCACTGACGAATTTGTCGACATCTTTAACTCAGCAGAGACTAGATCTGACGGTTCTAAGTCAACATTTATTGAAAGTAATATAAGTTTAGAATGTGCTGAATGTCAGCATGTCTTGCTGTTTCACGTGGGTCTACTTTTGATCTATGATGTGCCGGAAATAACGGAATCTTGCTGTCATTGATATGACAGATGGTAAGACAAATGAGACTGGTGCATTCAAATCGTTATGAATAAACCAGATCTAGATTAAATGGTACACATACTCAAAGCTTTGACTTCGATGTTCTCTACAAATACTTTTTGGTGACATTGTAGGCGTTTAAATGTTTCCAAGTCTGTTCGATACACGTTCGATACACTTTCGATTTGAGTACTTACAATGTAGGAGATACAGCCACCATCCTCTTACGCTCCTTTAACACACTACAGATATAGGTCTGAAAAGGGTGAGAGGAGCTAATGAGGAGAACCTCCGACCATTTTTTCGCTTTCCTGTTTTGGCGGAACTATGTCTTAATGGAAATGCTCTTGGTGAAAAGGGTCTAGGCAAAGGCAATGCAAGTTTATCCCGATTTGAATCAATCAGACAGAGAGGGTGTGATTACAACTGCAATAACAATCTAGCTCAAAATTTCAGTGTCTTGCGATACTTTCTATAGGCTTAAAATTTAGGATACAAAATGGCCTCTGATATAAAATGGGGTTGAATAACCGCACAAGGGAAATATTTGGGTCCGTTGGGTGCTCAAAAAGCCTAATGAAAGAAAAAATGGAAGCAGGATTTCTATACACCACGTAAGGAGATTGTTTTATGATGCCACACAATGTTATATATCTCATTCATAATACATACACATAGAACGGTACACATCATACAAATAAATACACATTGTTACAAATGAAAGACATAACAACAATGGAGAGCTCTGGTCTTCCTGCTCCAAAGCCAGGTATTCGTACTTGAGTGGAGAGAGAATCGAAGTTAAGTGTCTTTTCTAGGGACACAACAATGTAAACCGCTTGTAGAATGAAAAAAAAAATTGACAAAATGAAGTACAAGCCTGTAACCGAATATTATAGACTATGTTCTCCGCAGCAGTGTCGGTGTGCTGAGAGTAGGTCCAGAAGGACGTTGTGTCGCTTCTTGTTTCAGAGACTCGATAAGGTTTTTCGCATCCTTTACTCCGACACTCTGTCACACAATGAATGTATTGTGTTGTAATTTACAGCAACACTCTAAAACTCTTGCTTTCCTTATTTGCATAGTTTGCCGTCGACTGGCATCAGCGTCGGCGGAGATATGATTTTTAGCAGTACAAGATGAAAAGCCCCCGCCCCCTCTTTCCACCTCGGCCCCCCTCCTGTCTNCCCCCCCCCCCCGCCCCTCACAAAAGAAATGGCAAAATCGGCTGAATGATAGGTGGCAAATGTTATGATTTGGTGATCAGTGTTAGGCTACGACAAGGTTACGATACTCTCTCTAAACGAGAGTATCTTCCTCTGAAGACATTGTATTGCCTCGCTCTCCGGGTTAGAGAGTTTCCCATCTACGGGTATTTTAAATCATGCCGAAGGTAGCGAGGATGAATGGAGGGTAAAGAGATGCCTATGCTGTCTCGCCGCCCATGCATGATAGGAATGTCGTGTTTTGAAAACTGAATCTTGGCAGATTTACTGCCTATTCGCAATGCTTGTGTTGTCCTTTAGAGTTGCATGTCATTGCACCTCTCCAAAATATTGCACGTCCTCATTGGCTGAACTTGGGTGGAATACAAGACCGCTTTGAGAGTTCACTCGTTACTGGTATTATTACATTGCCATTTGACGACAAGAAGTCATAATTCGCACACCTGCGATTCAGTTACGTAATAAAATCTTGATGATGTGCGGTAAGCTATTTTATAGTTCATATGAGTGTATAATAATCTGTCTTCATACAACAATAGAGTCATCTTCCCTCTCCGAATCCGGGCCATTCAAGAGCTGTTCACTGTAAACAGTAAGACTTTTTCCAAAGTTTTAGACAGGGTTGGATAGAACTCGGATCATAAGGACGCAGTTTGTGAACTTCAGTTCACGTGAACTTGATCTGGGCTTAATAACTATTTTGGTCAAACTGATCTGAATCTGAACTGTAGCTATTATGGGTGCTTGATCTTAAGTTAATGTTAAGGTGCTGTGGCCGTATGCATGATCAATATGTGGTAACCACGGGAAACTCCCAAAACATTAGTAATGTTCACTGCAGTGAACGCAATACCTTAAACTAACGCAAAGATTATGCATAATATGGCCACTGGGCTGTCCTTCTTCAGAAAAGTACACACGCAGATGATTATCCAGTGAGATCACCCACAACTGGCTCTTCCTCCCCACTACCTCCGCTTCCTGAACCCACCACCATTTTTTTCAGATGTCTCCGCCTATGTTGATGCACAGTCACATGCTAAGACAAAGCAAATGAGCAGCTGCTCTCACTGCACCTAATGGTACACCTGTGTGACAGGAAACTCGTGACA
This sequence comes from Ellobium chinense, assembly GCA_033807755.1. Classification (NCBI taxonomy): domain Eukaryota; kingdom Metazoa; phylum Mollusca; class Gastropoda; order Ellobiida; family Ellobiidae; genus Ellobium; species Ellobium chinense. The sequence continues at coordinate 2,915,446 of JAWQUT010000020.1, read as the reverse complement.
GACATGCAGTGTGCGCACCAATGGGCAATCCCTTCTTCTCAGCTTACACTAAACCCAGACCGCAGCAGGCTGGGTATAGACGCCCTGCTAGTTTCTGAACTTCCGGGCGGTCATTGTAACTTAGGATACGTCACCTCTTTCACTTTATCTCCACTGTAACTCTAAATACCAATAGCAAATCCGTTTCAGCATTTCATATAACAAAATTCAACATCCGGAGTTCTCAGAGGTATTAAACCCAACCATGTGAAAAAGCGCACCCAATATTTGGCGGAAAAGGGCGGATCAACCGTTTTGAAATTAGTTTGCACAAAGAGCAATAAATGGGACCACCCGCTCATATCAGCAACTAGCCTACGGGAAGATTTGTTGTTTGTTTTATCTTTGTTCATTTCAAAGCGTAGCTCGGGTGTTTTGTTTCAAAGTGTCATCTTTTCGAAAGAGCTAGGAAATTGTTTATTATATCATTAAAAACCAATGGGAGGAATTTCGAATGAGCTTCACACTTCCAACACATTAAACAACAACTCCTATTTTTTAAATCAAACTATGGCAATTTTACATCCTACTCTAGGAATTTTGATGATGACAACAGCAATAACAACAACAACAACAACAACAACAACAACAACAACAACAACAACAACAACAAAGTCAACTCAGTAATCCATACCCAATATTTCTACTTCTTCTTCTTCTTTTTCTTCTTCTTCTTCTTCTTTTTCTTCTTCTTCTTCTTCTTCTTCACCTTCTTCTTCTTCTTCTTCTTCTTCACCTTCTTCTTCTTCTTCTTCTTCTTCTTCGACTCCTACCATCCCATCTGTTTCTTCATTTTCTTTTTTTTTCTCTCTGCTCTTGTATCTTTTACTTATCATTACTGGTTCTTGACACCCCTTTTCCCAGCAAACACTTATAAGGATTGTTTACGAATACGTCTTGCCCTTTTCTTCCCGTATCATTCCAGTGTGTAGCATTCTCACACACACTCAGCGTGCACCATCAATGACGTAAAATGAATGAACATTCAACACGTTATTAATGGAAGCAATGACGATGAAGGTCATTTATCATCAGTTTATGCACGTGGTATACTTCATGCAGTCTAATTTATCTGAACAGATGGTATGTAGGAAGACTTTGTCTCCGTTCATCTGCAAAGAGCAAATGTGTTTCACTCTCCCCCAAAAGTGAATCAAGTTATAGGCCTAGCCAGTCTCGGAAACCTGCAAAGAGCAAGTCCATTTGCTCTGCAACAGGAAATGACAAAGTGGATGCGAGTGAATGCCCTTGCGCTGAGATCACAGCTGAGTCAACTCAACAGTATTAGCAAGTTCTCATGACGTAGTTCACCGATTGGCTAGAACTGCATAATCAGATGCACACGTGACAAACATGGCGCTCCTCTGTCTCCTAAAAAATGAGACATTTTCTCAGTTACAGTTTCTGAGCTTTGAGACTCTGATTCGCATCTCTTGGTACTGAGCTGAGTATCATAAATGCTATTTTCATCTTACTACTCGAAGAGCAATCTCCAAAGTCCAGACCTCCTACCATTTTCATGCTGTTTTATTTTAAACTTTGAAAGAGCGAAATGTTGATTTTCTCAAAAAAACGAACATCCACATTTTTCGATTGAAAGTAGTTATTTCTCTATCTGTCAATCACTGTACTTAATCAACGATAGGTATTTATTTTTCTCTTCTCGCGAATTCTGTATTTTCCTGTTTGATGGGTTTCTTTATTATTTCACGATAGGTATTTCTAAAATCAACTTGTGCTGCTTCTCAGCACTACAACTGTCGACTCCTATGCAGTAAGAAAGCATTGTGCTGTTTCAGTGAATATTGTGTCCGGATTCCAGCTAACGAATCATGATATGTTTTAAAGTTTTAAAAATGTAGATTTCTTTGTAAAGGCGGATATCATGAAAAATCCTCATGTGGAAAAGGGGTTTATATGTTTGTTGCTCTTTTGTTTGACTGTTCAAACAGGGGAGGGGTCACAGCCAAACAATTGGGATTACCCGGTTTTTGACCCTGTTTATGTCAAAAAACTTCCGATCTAAATTTTCTAGAGTACAATGTAGCAGATCTTGAGCTGTGGAGTGTTGAGCGGAGCTTGGCCCCTCCAGGCCCTAGCCTGACAAATATATACTGCAGGTTTACACCTACGTCAATTATAATGGTAACTTAGGAGTAAACAGGAATTATTCACGAGTAGGCACGTCGAGGGCTGAGCAAATCCGTTCTGAGCTCCAGAAAAGGTCATTCATTTCCAATCTGAATTTGAGCTATTTGCCCAGCAAATAGAGGTTACCCCCCTTGCTCAAATATACCCATAGCCTACCCAGGAAATGTCGGGGCTCTGATGTTGTTGCCACCGTTCAAGATTGTCAAGTGCCGAAAAGGGGGTAAGAGAGGGGGGTTGAGGACCGGCCAAGATTGGTCTCGCCTTTTTCTTGTCAATAAATGCTAGGATTTAATTTGTATTTGTTCGGCATTGTAACGAGTCGGAAAACGAAAGTCTCGCATACAGACCCTCTCTCTCTCTCTCTCTCTCTCTCTCTCTCTCTCTCTCTCTCTCCCTCTCTCTCTTTGCCACTCTGAGCGAAAGAATAAGATGTAATTCTCTCGCTCTTCAGGTAGGAAAGAGGTCCCCCCGTAAGTCCTCGAGTCAACACAATCTGTTGTGACGGCGGCTCCTCTGTGTCTGGCGGGGGTGTCGCGGCCAAATGATCCTATTCTACCGTGTCTTCATCTCCGCGACACCTTGGGACAATATTAAAAACACGCCGGAATACGGCAATCCGAATTTAAACGTAACTCAAGTAGACGAACGGATGAAAGAGCGAGGATTGCGAAAGATGCATGATCAGTTAAAGTATATTATGAGGGCTCGATCTCGGGTGTTTATGGACTCATATGGTGCGAGAGGAACAAACGTTACAGCTGATATTGGATATGCTGAAAAGGCCAAAAAGGCAGTGTGCAAAACAGAAGATGGGACAGGTAGAAGGGTGAGGAAGGTGAAAAGAAAAAGTGTGGAAGAGACTTGATGAAGCTTCAGCACGCAGTTTGACAGAATTTTATTTATAATGATAAGGATATCATTCAGAAATTATCATTGTAATTTTAACACGTGCGCAATATCTAACCGAACCAGTAACAGATTATCAAAGGACAGCATCATCATCAAAGATGTGATTGCACATAGCGCGCACTAGATGGAAGAATGAGTTTGTCGTCCCATTAAGAATGAAATGATTCTTTAGTAACTGTCTACTCCATACCAGTCAAGCTGACTGGTATGGAGTAAACTGTCCTGGACTTGTTTTTCAGAGATCTTCCTTCTGGTCCCGCAGAGAGTCAACGAGAATGGAAGAGCCCATGAACCCACCACAACGCTGCTACATTTCAATGCTGAGCCTAATCTACACTGGACAAGAACAATCAACCACCAACCAAAGACACTCGGAGCTAGATGAACGGAGGAAAGTTAGCTTCAGGGAAAGGAAAGGAAGTTTGCAATGAAATCGACTAACATGTGACAAGACTAAGACGCAGTCACAGAGTCTGGTAGAACTCTGCCATCTCCCGTGGTGGACAAATCTTGCAAGGGATGATACAAGAATTGTGATCCCGTTCCCGTCACACCTGACAAAACATAAAAGACTATTTTAGATACTGTAATAAGGTATATGAAACGCTTCCCCATGTTCATTGGATAAGAGCAATACATCCCTGTAACTAATGTACGGTTTGGCACTGTAGCATGCAATCTTCCATGACAAATCCAATGAGAGCTGCAACAGAATTGCATAGCAAGACATATTCATGCAAATTGATTAAAAAACAACAACAACAACAACAACAACAACGACATTTTAGCAGAGCAGATTTTAGCGCTGTAGAAATGAAATTTATTATCATCATTAATAGCATTCTTCCCAAATGTATTCCAAAGCACTGCTTCATGTACGTACATCAAAATGTCACATATATCACTTAAAGACTACAAAATCTTACTAAAAGATCTCCAAAATGTCTTAAAAGATGGATCTTCGGACTTGAATCCAGCTGGCCTGTGGGGCTTGATGTATTTTCGTAAGTACAAAGCTATTCGGCGTATGGGCTAAATATCAAAACCAGCTGACATTGTTCTCTTAACGCTCTATATCATGCTTTATTTTGCCTGGGCACCGCCCCTGCCATCTCCATGGATACACCCTTTAAGATTAATGAAAAGATGTTCACCTATCCCAAGTTCTTGACCCCATCGCCAACTTCCTCCGTCACTTATACAATATTTAACAATGTTGTTTTCTCTTTCCTCGTCCGTTTCGTTTCTCTTCCAACCCTCTCTCTCTCTCTCTCTCTCTCTCTCTCTCTCTCTCTCTCTCTCACACACACACACACACACACAGAACAAAGCAAGTTGTTTCTATCATGTTTTTTGTTTTCTCTACCAAGTGGTTTCAATAATATGGAATTTCAAGCCCCAATACATTCTCAATGCCACGTTTCACATGAATCGTGTTTCCCGAGTACAAATGACGCAAAGCCGTCAAATCCCGAGACAACTGCCGAGCTCAGTGGCGAAACGGGTGAACCTTGTGCTACATACCCACTTGAAAGTGTCAGGGTTTTGTACACCTCTGGAGTGGCGGCTCTCACCCTGCTCCACCAATGGAACCCACATGAAAGGGCTCTAAATTCTGAGCACCATCTTTACAAACCTGGCGCGGATCTCCACTCTCGAGCGATGAGGAATGTTTCACTATGAGAGGTTATGGTAGCTGAGAGAGGATCCGGCCAGACTGTTCTACTTGATCGGTTCAATATAACGTCTCAGATGTCTTCCCTCTCGACCAGTCCTTCTTTCAAAGGCGCAACTAGTGCCCACATTTTGACTACTTGAAGGGGTTGAGGATAGAGGAGGGTGTTGAAAAGGGTGACTAAGTATGAAGAAATTGCTGGTATGTTTCCCGCATGGTCTGAAGGAAGCACTGTGAGTACGTTACATTGAGCTAAATACAATCTGAAGTCCAGCAGCTCGAAGCCATGAAGGACGTAATATAATATCAATCAGTTCCATTCGGTCCCATTTTGGCTATCTTGCTTTCAGGTCATAAGTAATTATGATTTTAAACCAAAATCATGAAAAGAACGTAACTCTTAATTTTCATGTTCCTCATTGTCAAGATATGGAGTACATAATAAATATCGTCCGTGTTCACTCTGATATCGTATAATCGTACAGTGATAAAGCTAAGGGAAGGAGTTTGTGTAACGCCTATACACTTCAAAATAAATCTACCCACTGCAATAAATTCCGACACACCACCGTTTTCGTCAATGTCAAGTTGCATGGCAATCTTAGCCTTTCCAGTTAGATTTTCAGTTATGAGCATTTACCATTCTCTACAGATATATTGCATGAACATGATGAAGTAAAGTCATGTGATACAGATGAATGACTGACTTGACCTAATAGCAGTGGTCCTCAGGAAGTAACGTTTTTAGAACAGCATCACCAAGTAGAGAGGAGAATTACTTTTCCATTTAGAGAGCCTTTATTTGAAAAAAAAAACAAAAAACTAACTCATTCTTGTAAAGCTTTATGTAACGTTAGTTGTTTTGAAATTGCAGAAATAGAAGTTACGTAGCTTTCCTTGGTCAAAATTCAAAGGTCAGAGATAGCGCCATCTTTGAGGTTGTTATCTGTTGTTAAAAGGCCTATGTCCCAAGTCAGAAATTCGATATTCGGACAGACAAAGCCCATTCGTAGAATGTATGTTGTCCCTAGTTCCACAAAATAAGTCAGATGCAAACTTGGGTTTCGCTATCGTCGGAATTTTAACCCGGTTCTGCTGAAAGTATCCGATTTCATGTTCGAGCCAAAACTTTAAGCACACAACAATTTTTAAGAGAAATTAAGCATCTCCGGGTCAATAAAATGGCTGGATACGCCTCCTTTTTTCCCCCAAACTCAGTTCAAGTGAAATCCACGTTAAAAACGAACACGGGTGCTAGACTATCTCTTGTAATTTCTCGATAAGTTCGATATTCTTCAGCTTCTTCACTAACCATAAAAACATAATCTTAACTACCGCCTCTAGAAATTGTGCTTCACGCATCCAGGTGGAAGTGATGCTTGTGCATCTTGATGAAATGATGTAATTTTAACTATGCTTAAACTGTCTACGCGTCATTGACTATCTCAGAAGATCGCTTGCGTCACTCGAAGTCCCATATGTGATTTAGATTAAACATTTTTTTTTTAAACTGTAGGTTTTCAGAGAAAGTTTTTTTCAGTTAGGATCATTTATCTTTCTCTACAAATACATGTGTATTGCATGAACATTATGGAGCAAAGTCATGTGACACAGGTGAATGACTGGCTTGACCTAATGACATTGGTTCCCAGGGAGTGACGTTCTTAGAACAGCATCACCAGGTAGAGAGGAGAAACAAAATAGAAGCAAATTTTTTTTTTTCCTAGGTAATGAACACCCATACACAAACAGTGTCATTTTAATGTAGAAAGTAACTGTTTGTAAACATCTGTCAAATCATAGTTAAGGCGAATAAGCCTCCTATGGTAACCTGTTATATGAGGCTACCCAAGAATCATCTAATTAATTTAGGGTTTGAAGATGTACCTTATTGGTTTTTTTATTTGCATCACTTCTGTCTTCATTACAATGTATAAATCAAGTCCATGCGGTTGACTTTCGGATTTTTGACCTGCCATGTTACGGTCATGTTAATCCCCGTTTTGTTGGTGAACCGAAGATTGCACCCATTCCCAGTATACACGCTCTTTGGTATCATTATAGCAATGCGGTTGCTCAGATTGCCATGTGCTTTTAGCGAAAGGTGGAAGGGGGAAGGGAGAATTAGAGAAGAAAAAAAGAAGGCTGGATTTTGATGGCCAAGATCTATCTTGGATAGTCGAATTGCATTGTCCAATGTCGAATAATTTGAATATGCCAAGACGTTATACTCAGTCTTTACCTTACACTTCGTGCTAGTCAGCAACGTGTAGCGATGTATCGGTAACTGGTGAAACCTGGAATCTTGAAATCTTACTTGTTTAAATACGGTTTGTTCATGAACTTAGACTGATATCTTTTTTTTATAATTTTCTTTCAAACATGTGGCTCATCCTATTTTTTTTTAAAAATCATTAAATTAACAATGAAATATAATCATAATACTAATAAAGAGAATATTATGGGAGTGGCATGGACAACACCTTCGGTGCAGAGTTCATTGCGGTGGGTTATACAAACACAGTATTGGGTGTGAGGCTGCAGCGAGNTTATAATTTTCTTTCAAACATGTGGCTCATCCTATTTTTTTTTAAAAAATCATTAAATTAACAATGAAATATAATCATAATACTAATAAAGAGAATATTATGGGAGTGGCATGGACTACACCTTCGGTGCAGAGTTCATTGCGGTGGGTTATACAAACACAGTATTGGGTGTGAGGCTTCAGCGAGAAGGTGAGAAGCGTCCATATGACTTGGGCAGATTGAAATCAAAGATTAAACTCTGATATTAAAGAACCACAAATAGACCTTTTTCAAGGGCCTCTTTTCTGAGGTGTGCGTGTCGGTTACTACTCAAACTTCTGAATAATTGCTTCGTTGCACATCAAGCCTAATAACATCAAACGGCCATCAAATCTGATCTCTTCACGCGCTTATCATGTACATCTACAAACGCCAAGGCCCCTTTATAAATCTGATACCTCCCTATGACCTCACGAAAGTGTCACCCACAGCCGGGCTGGCTGCTAAGGGGCCCACCAATTATGCCAATAAAACTTGAACATGGAACATTAATCTCAGCTTTAAATCACTCACCATGTCTCACGGCACGAAGATCTGTTAAGACATCTCGACAAATTAAATCGGGCTGCTTTCTAAACACTGGGTACATTTTTGTGCATGAAATAACTAGTATGGCGACATGAAAAGGGAGAGAAAAATGATTTTAATGGGGTGGAAATGAAAGGTTGCAAGGTCAGTGGGAGGCTTTTGGGCGAAGAAGAGATCGCAAGCCCAGAAAATTTTGCGATGTTGATTGTGCAGCCTTATACCAGTGGGGTGACTTTTATGCCCATTCTATTTGTTTGCATGTTTTGTCAGAAATGGAAACCACAGAGCACAAACGATCTTCTTTCGCGTCGGCTTTGAATAGAACTGCACTTTTTGGAGAAACTTTTAAAAAAGCAATAGTGTATGGTTTAAGTTTTGCTCTGCCATGGACTTGGATCTCTTGCTTTTTGGTGTCTTTTATTCTGTGATGTTTTCGACACCATGGTAAATGCATTTCATAACGATAATGGATACGAGGCACGCAAAATGTTCCACAAGCCGTGTTCAAGTGAGAAAACAACGAGCGATATATCTAGTTCTTCTGTCTTCATCCGGGGCCCCGCATCATTTCATCGAGAGTTATGGCGCTTTCCTCCGTGTTTATTCAGATGGTTTTCCCCTGTTGTGTGGCTTCAGCTTAGCAGCTCGGGGCACGGGATGAAGTCTTCAGAGCCGAGCAACGTTTTACCCCCAGAATTTGTTATTGCAGAGATGAAAAATTAGTTTAATAAGGAAAACTCGTCAACAGTCACGTGGTGCAGTGTCTGTTATAGTCTATTTTCTCTCGCTTGTCATGACCTCTAGAGTACACCTTTATCTTCCTTCCAGCCCCCCTGCCCCCATCCCCTTCCTTTTCCTGATCCCAGGAGTATTTTTAAAGTTTGTTCATCCGCAGGAAAACGTCACGAACTCAAATGAGGTTTACGCAATTCTTCCAAATGTGGGCCACTTTAGTCATGTGATGAGCGTAATACATCATCACAACTGATGCACCATTTTGCACTTTGGTATGCAATCTTCCATATCAGATCGAAAGAGAGTTGCACCATAGTTGCACACCAAGGCATGTTCAATGCAAGCTTATCTAAAATCTCCCCCCCCCCCCCCNTTACCTGTTTTAAAGTCAGTTTACATTGAATATGCCTTGGTATGCAACTCGTTTGCAACTCTCTTTAAGTCTGACATAGAAGAATGCACGCCAAAGCGCAAAATGTTGCGGTGATTATGGTGATGTTTCATCCTCGTCATTAGACCAGGGAGAAGCTCTGCACGGGCCTTATTTCAGGAAACCAGTTCATAATTTCAGGTCAATGAAGTATTCGACTTTGTGGGTTACTTTTGTTATGAAATGAAATGGACTCCATACAGTGTATGGTTTGTATCTCTATTACAAAGGGATTCAAAGTCGTATTCTACTTTATTAATTTGGTTCTTAATTTCCCAGCGTGAGCACTACAGAAATGCCACATGGCCCACTGCCATCACTCTGGATGTAAAGCTCCTTGGCCATGCTGGACGTTTAACTATGGAGGCTTATTACTGGCTCACTGAAGAACGACAACATTTTTTGGTCGAGAGGCAGGCATTTCAGTCTGAGGATGCACGAAGAAGGAGTGAAGAAGTTCTTAGCGTGTCATGTTTAAGACAATTCAGGTTCGTTTGTGCTTCTGTGGTCCTAACTGATTTAAGCTGTTCTCTGTTATGCTTATTGTTGCTGAGTTCATGGTTACTTTCTCTTTTGCAGTCAAACAGTTATTGGTTTCATTTTAGCCTAATCTTACAGTGTCAAAGAGCTTGAGAACAAGTACAATTGTAATAAGTTCTCCATCAAATTCTAAGCACATGTCTGCATTTAAAACTGGCTGTACTGGAGGAATGCCACGTTTTCCTTCCTCAACAGGAGCAAGTGCAGTTACCGCTGTTGCAGCAACAATATCAGCAGCAGCAGCATCAACCACCACGTGAAGATGAGGTAGTTTTGTCAACTTCATCATCAGTACAACGTGTTCATGAATAATAGCAATATATTCAAACTGTGACAAAAGCATCCGATCAGAAGTCAGTACAAGAAGTTTCCACTGTACCGTCAGCATCGTAAAATGACACGTTTTATGAACTGAACATGTATGTTTTTCATCTAAATCTTGTTAACTGAAAGTTTAAACGCCAATTTACCTCCTTCCCTCAACTCGTTCAGCTTAATTTCCACCTGACTGCGCCTGCAAAAATAATAGTGTTTCAAATGGTAAATATTGTGCAAGGTGTACAGTAGATCAAATTAAGGGGAGAAGCAACAGCTGCCACCTAAAAATGTTATTTATGGACTGAGTTCAGTGAGAGTTTACAGAAATATTATTCATCAAACATCATTTCCAAAAATGCCATCAAACTATATAAAACTACCTGAAGCTAAGGTAACTACAGCCACACTGATTTTTGTTTATTCAGTTTTTTAAAACCTTAATAATTCATTTACCTACCAATATGTTCAGCTCAACATTTACATCCGTTAAGAAAATATTCCCAAATCAACAAAATGATTTAATGAAATGATGTCCTTTTCAGTTTTATGCCATTTCAAATTTCACTAGCGTGCTGACACTCGAAACATTGAAAAATTCGGACACTTAACATTAAATAAAATCAAAACTATAAAAGATATCGAAAATACACCATTTTTTAAAATATCAAAACAAAGAACACCAGTGCCGAATTTCAGATCAAATTATCCACAAATAACTAAGTTTTAACAAAACGTAAACTGAGATAATAAAATAGAGAAAAAAAAATTGAGACTGGAAAAGTGTACTTGTAGTAGATGGAAAATGTTGCTGGCGCGTAGGCGTCCTGAATATTATTCAACAAAATCTTAAGAGACAAAAATACAAGTAAGCGAAAACCCGGTTATTTTCTTAAGTTTTTCAACATTTTCAGCTGCCTCTAACAGTTCATTGGTAATCTAGAGCATTATCATACCTATATTAGGGGCCGCACA
>JAWQUT010000020.1:2881152-2895855 GCA_033807755.1 Ellobium chinense | reverse complement strand
CTCTCTCTCTCAAACTGCATTTTATTTCTGCCTACATTCTTAAAAAATCCAAACATTTCGAACATTACAGCTCTCTGGAGACTTTGTTTTGCAAAAATATCACCTTCATCTTTCTCGTACCCGATAGGTAAAATCCCGAGTGTAGCGAATCTGCGGACGTGTTAGGATCTGCGGATCTCATCTAGCAGCCCTGAGCCACGCCTCGTTAGCTGTAAGGACCATTAGCCCCTTGTGTCAGGAGACAGGCCCAGCTGGAGAAACCATATCGTCGAAAACTTTCTCAACTTTCCACACAGGAGAGGGGCAAAAGTACAAAGTTTCCCGTTCTGGATCTACCTAGCGAGCAGGAGTTCGAACTGCTGACTTCCGTTGGTTTAGGATAAATAAAAAGCTGGTTTGGAAAAGTATAGGTGAGACATGATGAGCTTCAGCCACACAAAATGTAAGACTAGATTTTCACTACGTGCTTGATTGCTTTGGCGGTGGCACGCGCTCACATGCGGAATGTTAATGTTTGTTATATTGACAATAACAATGAAAATAAGTGTAACTATAACACTACAGTGGGTTGTAATTGCCAGCATGGAAGAGAGAATCTGCTGCTAGCTGTTTGTGTCTATGTCTCTGAGGTGAGGTGATGTGAATGTTTCTGTTTGTTGTGTAAAATACGCGGGCGTTCAAAATCATCAGCCTGATTCACAAACTGGGTACGACGGTACACTAAATAAAATAGCAAAGTGACTTTTGATGAACGTATACTGCAAACATTTTAAAATTGGAAAAGATCATTAGACGTGTGCGTTTCTCAAGTAAAACAACTACACTCAAGTACGTTTTTTACGAAATGCAAGGTTCGCTCTAACTAATAAATGACGCACATTTAAGATTCAAGATTCAATATTCAGGAACGTTTATTAGCTCATGCCAAAATGACGTTTGAGCATCCAAAAATGTGTACGAAATACTAAACAAAAAACAACAGCGTTTTTCCGCATTATCAGTAGACCGAGACTGATCTAACTCAGATTTATCACACTGGGAATTTCAAAATGTTTCGGAATAGTTCTTTTCTCGTTTCGTAATAAACTATTTTGACAATAGGCGTGCTCGAGTGTAACATAAGCTTACTACGCAACAGGTACCATTTTTAAGACTTCATTGGGAAATCACCTCTTCAGCACAAGGGTCCCACAAGTGAGCTGTGCATCACTATTTTCTTTTAAAAAAGCATATTCTACGAGTTCTGCAGTTTTCTCTTCATGCTCAAAATGTCACCAGTCTGTAATTACTATCTTAATTAAGGAAACATCCGAAGTTGCTTATCTGACCGTGAGCTCGGATATAGCAGAGGGCAGGAACAGGGATACAAAGTTTACCAAGAAAGTCCCCATAACGAACAAATTTTGACCAAGATTGGCTCTGACAACTGGACCATGATACCTGAGGCCAGTGAGATCCTGAGCTACTCACGACATTAGTGAAAAATGATATTCATAATATTCAAAATCTGTATTTTGATTATATTGGTTTGTCCAGATAGAAAATAATGTACACCATTTCACGTAGCAGTCTGAAATCTGGCAAGACATCTTACAGATAGCTCAGAAGTTGAGAGAGAGAGAGAGAGAGAGAGAGAGAGAGAGAGAGAGAGAGAGGAAGGGCAGAATGTGAATTGCTTGTTGAAAATATTGTTATTTTGCTCATTTACAACAGATAGTTGTCTGGGCTCAATAAACATATTGTTATTGTTATTGTTATTGTTACTAGCATGTGTGGTTGGGCTTACAGAGGCCTATTAATTTGAGTAGGAAAAGTTAGGAAATGAGAGTATGCATTCACCCGGTGAGCGACAGTGACAACAAAAGACAAGGCTGCCTGATAATTATGCTCACCAGTTGTCAGCTGCCAGTAGAGTAGTGCATAACACTGCACTGCAACCCAGAGTCGCCAAGTTGGCGTTATGAGGCCAAATTCCTCGACAACTCTGATCACAATAATTTTGTATTTGTAAGGGCATTATAGATATGTGTAGATGTGGTATGAGTTTGGTGGTCCACATCCCCGCCCCTCCTTTCTCGGGTAGGGCCAGGACACTTCAGCTAACAACGAATATACCCCAAATTACTCTGTCTTAACAATTTACAGTAATCAATCTTTTGAGTGCATAGTTTATGTCTGTGAAAGGCAATTTCATAGGCGAATAGACCAAAGGAGACTGTCACTTTCCATCTATTACATTAGTCAAGTTTTGGTGCACATTTCCACAGGGAGTTGTAAACTATTTCTGAGGCATCATTCAATAGCGCTAATCAAATTTCTTCTCGTACGCTTTCTAAACATTATTTACACCCATGCATATCCATCTACTCTGAAACGTCATATCAGCTCCAAATATGAAAAGATTACGCGTCCACGTCGTGGGAAGCAAAAGAGGGAGATAGGAAGTGACACTGATAGGAAATGTCTGAAAGCTTCGATAACCACGTTATTTAAAACCGCGTGCACTTTTCGCTGATTGGTGCGTGATGCTCGAGAGATTGCGATCAACAGACAGGCAGATAGATGAGATGAAAGGCTCGAAATTCTGACCAGCAAAATAAAGATGCGGGCGCATGCAGTCAACGGTTGGCTTTTTTAGATACAGGAAGACCTCAGAAACTCGATTTCCATGAGATCAAGTCTTACTTTGGAATTTATGGGATGTTGAAGTTCTCTACTATTACTTCATCTAATGAAGGAAAATTTTGAAAAATTGACTGTCTCAATTTGTTTGACTGTCCAATATAGAAATTTACATCGCTTAATGTAGGGGTCACAAAATTGGTAACATATCGTGAAATGGGGAGAAGAACCACTGAGACATGCACCGCTGGCCTCAGATGGCCTCGTGGGATCCTAGGCATTACTACTGCCACTTCGGAAGGGAAAACAAGTGTCAAAGACATTTATCATTGGCTGACAAAATGGAGCAAGCCTGCCAGATAGATGTCAAGCGCATGCACATTGAAACCCAGAGAAACCAGTTGGTGTTAGAAGGTCAAATTCCTCGATAGGCCTGATCACAATAATATGATTATAAGAAGGACAATATAAATGCGTGTAGATAAGGCACGAGTTCGGGTGTCCTTCCCTCTGCCCCTCCTCTCTTTCCTGGGTGGCATCTGAACATCACAACTAATGTAGAACGAGTAGAGCCTAGAGCATTACAAAAAATATGCGGATTTTTTTGGAGCCTATGAGCTTCTTGTGGTCTTGCTGCATGGTACTCAAACTGAGCGATCTGAAAGGATACGGCATGTGTAAAACCAGGATATCGGTGAACTCAGTTTTATCCATTCATCTAATTCAGGTTCAGATAAATAATAATAATGAAGATTGTAAATCTCCTATCCAGGCACTGACCGCTCAAGCGACTTCACTTTTTTACCCCTACAGGTCAGATCACTCACTAACTCCCGAAAGAGCTTGTAGTGCCGCTGCCAGTTCACTAACCCTGGTCGTCAGGATTCTGCCTGCTCACAGCATTATTACTTGAACGCACCAGATCACTCAAGAGCATTCATAACTCCCTAGGGAGCATAAAGTGCCCACTGCCAATTACAGCCGCTGATCACTAGCAGTCTGACAATATCCTTCACTGTCTAAAGCCGTGTATTCATTTTACAGAGGGGTGGACTGAGTTAAATGTTCATTGCATTTACCGTATGACCATGGAAGGAGTTGAACCCATGATCTTCAGATCCAAAGTCCGGCGTCTTTACCATTCGACCATGCTGCTCCACGGGAAGCCAGAACTAACACGGGTATATGCGTAGATTATAGTTGGTTACGAAAGGTGATGTCTGAAATGTACATCCAGTAAAGTGACGCCTTGTTATCAATCGTTCTTCCGCTTGCGGAATTTGAGTCCTGCTTCGCGTGAGCACGCCGCTTGATGTTTCACAGCGCTAGCATGTCGCCTGAGAAACATAATATTGGTAGGCATATACCAAAAACAAGGGATGTCCGGCAGCGGAGACAACAATTGAATAAAAATGCAACCCAAAGTCTACATTTGCCAGAGCAACACAACAGGCTTCGTCAGCCCTTGGCATGTTTGACAAGTGAAGTGGTCTGGTTTTGAAAATAACCGGATGTTTAGACTGTATTTGGGCTATCTCCACATGAATATCATCATAAAAACAAGTTAATATTATTATGAGAATGCATTTCATTAGCCTCAACATAGTCTGAAGGCTAATCCTGAGCTATCTTTCAGATGTATCAGCTAGAAATGCAAGACACACTGAAGTTTACATTTTTGCACTTCAAGCATTTTTTTCAGTGCTGTATTGCGCTGGTCATTGCGAGTTTTGGTCTTTTTCTGGAAAATACCCTGAAAGCGCAGTGTGCCTGCTCACAATTTTTCTTTCATATATTATTGCTGTTTAGTAATTCTCTGTGCATGCTGTATAGAGCATGTTCTAAGATGCTTGGCGACATGTGTGGTTTGCTCTTAAGAAGAAAGGCATACAAACTATATAAAAGAGGACCTTTTGGTCCATATTTTGACACTGTGCTCTGTCTTAAAGCCTCGGGGTGGCATTGTTATTATATGAAATGGGAAAAAGACCGACCCTCACGGTGGAAACATCATTTCCAAATTTGAGTCTGTCTGTATGTAATACAGCAATACATGTTCGGAGTCTGGGGTGACTTCTGATTTCCTTGACACCCTGTGATTTCTGTTTCAAATTTGTTACGGTGCGCAGGGTGGCTGGCATCTCGCCTTGTTACCCAGGGGTAGTGTTTTGATTTCTCATCTGTGGTCAGTTAGTGAGTGGATCATAGCCACACTGTGCACGTGGGCAAGATGAGCGGGAGCAGCGTGCTTCTAATCAGGAGTTAATGGTGGAGGCGTTCGTGCTTGAGACTTGTCAGTTCAAAGTGATGGCATGATGGTGATGATGATGATGTTGATAGTAAGGATGGTGCCGATAATAATGATGATGATGATGATTATGATGATGGTGGTGGTGGAGTCCTTGATGATATAATAGATATGATATTCATGTGGTCGTCTCTAGCAGTCTGTCCTTCTTTATAAGAAAGACCTGAATAAACTGAGTTTGACAGTGATGATTTCGTTGATGCTGATGATGACGGTGGTAAAGGTGGAATGATGATGTTTTTTAGTATAATTATATTTAGTCCCGAAGAAGGCTTTCTGAGGCTAAAAATTTGTATTAAAGTTTGTCGTGCCAATTTATCTAATAGTTCATGATCGATGATGGAGCTGATGATGTTGATGATGATGATGGCAGTGATGATGATGATGATGATGATAATGACGATGATGATATAGTTGTCTTATCTTACGATAAAGATGACGATGACAGTGACAAAAGTGTCCATGTGCTGAAAACAACAGAAATATTAGTCAATGACTGACTGATTGATTGATTGATTGATTGATTGATTGATTGATTGATTGATTGATTGATTGAGTGATTGCGTGAGTGAGTGAGTGAGTGAGTGAGTGAGTGAGTGAGTGAGTGAGTGAGTGATGGACGGACAGACAGACAGACCGACAAACGGATGGATGGATGGATGGATGGATGGATGGATGGATGGATGGATGGATGGATGGATGGTTGTGTTGTGCAAGTGAATAAGCAGGCCTAACTAAACACTTTGTGAGAACGAAATGCAACGAACTTCTTCTGCAAGTGCCAGATGAATACCTGCAGAAGCTTAACAAATACCTGCTCCAAATTTGGCAACAAAATGTTTTTCTGGCAGCCATGGTATTCGTTCTAGTCAAGCGTCATTACTGTGATTCCAGCGCCTTTCTATCTTCCAGTTCGCCCTTCTATCACCCCTCCCCCACCTCCCCCCCCTACCCCAGCCCACATACACACGAGCTTCTCCATGACTTTGCCCTCATCCTCCTTTTCATCATTTATTCCCCAAACGTTTTAACATTTTTTCTTCTTTTTTTTTTTTTGTTATGTTCTGGTATTTTTGCCTCACCTTTTCTAGACTTCTCCCTCGTGCATGTCCTTTACATTTTCAGTACATATCTCCATTTTTACCTCCAAAACACCAGCTCTCCCGCGGTGTGCCTGGGCCTGGAGATCTCATCAGTGTGTCTCTAGCCGCTTTCTGATGACGGCAGGACACATGCTAAACAGATCAGGACCTGACTTTGCCCCTTGCCAGAAAGGCACTCGCTACTCTCTCGTGTACAGTACCGAGTCGAGGCACATTTATCTCTGACAAGGAAGAGTACCGCCGTTTCAAAATAAAGAGGATAACGAAAATATAAAAAAGAAGATATTTGAGCAATGTTATATTGATGTGGTGTGGTTAAATCGGATTTCTTGTTTTCTCTAGAGGAAAGCGGGGGAAAGGGGGAGGACTGAGCGGGAGAAGTGTTGTGATATGGTGGGGATATTCTGTCAAAACCATCCGAGCTTGAAGGCTCGAAATTTAAAAAAAAATATTTTTGAAAGAAAGGAAGTGATGTCTAATCAGGAGTGAAAGGCAGAGGAAGATGTAGCAAATTCCTTTGTGTGAGATCCCCNCCAAACCCCACTCCCCTCACCTTCCTTCCTTCCTCAAAAATTCTATTGCAAATATAAACTTTTCTTGCTTTGCCTTGTCAAGCAGATCACCTATCCGCTCCTCCTCCCTTCCAAGAAGGATAGGCCGTCATGTGATCAGGTAACTCAACGTAAGGCAAAAGCGAACTACAGATTTAAGTACAGGACTTCACTCTTATATTTTCCTTCAAAAAGACAAAAGAAAATGATAATATGTATAACAGCACAACTTCTGGCTATACTTTATTTTCATGTCCAGAACTTTACGTACAGGCATTTTTTTTTTGTGCACCACACCTCGAAAGCTGTATTTATATATATTTTTTTTTCGTGACTGAGAATCTGCAAGAGTGTAAAAGAAAAGCAAACATGTCTCTGCTTGTTTTAATTCAAACATGCGTTTCAAATGTTCTGGGTGGAGTAATATTCCATATGCGCGCTGGCGTTTTATTGCCCTATTTTGCCAGTTTCCCACCGGGGTTTTTTGTTTCATCTCTCACATTTTGAGTTAGACGTGAGCGGGCTAGATCACCTGAGAGGAGGACAGAACTACAACAAACATTGGCTCCGCTCATTTACCTGTTAGACCCATCAGCACAATGCATCTCGGCCAGAAATATCCTTACAAGCACCCAGCTCCGACACAAAATGTCTTCCACGTCTTATTTTCTGTAGCAGTAAAAACGTAGAAACGAAACAAATTAACCACAAATACAAGAAACTGTGAGGAAAAAAAAAAAGGTTTATCAAACCTTTAAGGTTAAAAATCACCTTTTAACGATCCAGATTTTTTTAGGCGAGCAAACTGATGAATTTGCTAGAGGCGAGAGAAGGTGTTTTGTCTGGTGTGGCCATTTTTTGAAAGGATAAATTGACTCTTGGAATCACACTTCGTCCGTGCTGCCACGGTATACCGACGTATTTCACAATATTGAGGTTTGAAGGAAAATGGAACTGCGTACATATTTGCTAGCGCGAAGAGAGCCAATTCCTCACACCGATTCTGCCTCATTATGATTGCAGAGAGTTCCGAATGCATGTGTTTTCAGGAACAACAGACACTCCTGTGTGTCCTACAAATATTTCTGCAGTACCAGATTTCCATGAGGAGATTTAGCCAGAAGCACCTGAAGTCAATACCAAGCTGTGGCGGACCCTCTTGGACCTGTAGAGGACCATCAACTCTAACAAGAGACCAAACTCGAAGGCATGACAGGAAACAGAGGAGGAGGAGGAGGAAAACGAAGAAGAAGACCTCATTATGTTGTTGTTGTTGTTATTATTGTTGTTTTGCTGCTGCTGCTGCTGCTGCTGCTGCTGCTGCTGCTGCTGCTGCTGCTGCTGCTGCTGTTTGGTCCGCACATTAATTTCGATGCTGTTTTCATATCTTGCTTACAATTTGAAACAGAATTATACCCAAATTTACACATGACCTAATTTGTAGAACGCGATCCTGTACGTCAACATGGCCGAGTTGATTGAAACTGCTCTGTGGATTTATTCAGTGATCGCTGAGATGCACAAAAACAGAAAAAAAAAGAGGAGAGGCAACATATACTGACTTATTTGTTGAACTGCCTGAATTTAGATTTAATCTTTACTTCAACCGTTTTAATGTTTCCTTTTCATTTCCTGTGAACCTTTTTCTCTTCTCTATGTAAACTTGAAGTTATTTCCCTTGCATTTTCTCTTCCTGAACGTCTCATTTTCCCAGACTAGACAGAATGAAGTTGTGCAAATAGTCTACAGGCTGAGAAGGATGCCTTGAAGTTATGAAGATGCCAGACTTTTTTTTTCTTTCACTGTTGGCTTTATAAGCTTTTACACCCCTCATTAACTTATCAAGGGGTCCCAAGCCAAAATATTTTCACACAGATTGCTTAACTCTCCCCACAAATTTTGACAGGTAGCAAAATGCCCCGAAATTAAAAAGCTTTAGTGAATTGTGGCAGCAAATCAGTCTATCTAATATTTTAGTCCTTTTCACACAGTAAACAGGATAACCTTAACCACCTGGCAACAACCACACAGTTTATACTCACATATTCTGAGTCTACAAAAGCATTTGTATTTATCTAAAGTCTGATTTTAAAACCTAATCCCTTTCTCCGCTCCCCATTGCCAATTTCTGACTTTATAGGGACTATTTAAAATTGGATACCCTTATGCCAGGTACTACTGGCATCTTCAACCTGAAATGAGCTTGATTCTAAGCTATCATGGCAAGAACACAGCGTGGCTAGATATAGAATAATGTCAATAGCAATGTTCAATTGCTTCGGAGCGTTTGTGGCAAAATTAATCGGTTGAACACGTTTACAGCACTGCAGTAATGACGTGCACCTGACATCGATTGGGTTTGCTTTGTAAGCATTTTCTTGATGAGCTCGGCTCAGTTATGATTATAGAAAACAAGAGAGGAGGATAATAATTACTTTACTGGCAAATTGATCTGGTTGCCGTAAATAGCCACATATGAATCAACATCATAATTTTGATAACTGAATAGAAAGTCAACGCATTCACGTTATAGAACATATCCGTATTCAGCTGTGTCATACACATACACATAAACACATATATTCGCGTAAAGAGACATGTGCATGGAACTTAATGTGAGAAATTGGGAAAAATGTTGGGGTCATGGATGAAAGTTAGACTTTCACACAGATATTAAAGAACAATATTTAGGCATTAGATGTGGAAGGTTTAAATTGCTGTGAAGTTGACGTCCTTGTGGTGTAGTGGTAGAAGCTAAGAGAACCTGGATTTGATCTCCAGAAGGGACAGGAAATTTTTTAGTGTTAAGTTTTGTGGCATGTCTTTTCAAAACTGATCTTCACAAAAATTTGGCAAAACCCTCAACAGCACACATTCCACATCAGCAGCTCTTCAAGAAATCAAATTTATTTTCCAATGGCCTCTTGTATGAAGCAATTTGCTACATGGATATTTCCCCCTCTAATATAGCCTTCTGTATGGATCTGCGTGGCAGAATAGTTATAGCTTGAGCTTAAGATCTGAAGATCATGGGTTCGATTCCCGACCATAGTCATTTGATTAGTGCCTCGGAAAAGCATTTTCATTTCATTCACATTTTCCTCAGTCCATTAATCTGTAAAATGAATACCTGGCCATACGAATGCTACTTGTACTTCCAGGATGAACTGAAAGGTCTAATTGACTATTGTAACAAAGGGTAAAGACGTGTACATACGTCATACAAAGCGAAAGGGTTAGGCCCCCATCTCTTTCTGCAAACCTTAATTTTTCATGTGATCAAAGAACTTCTTGCTTTCCCAAACTTGGTAGGCGTGGCATTGATTGTCTGTGTTCTTTGTTTTGCTGTAACAGTCAACAAATTTTTTTTTCGCTGTTGTCATTGTCTCCCTTTTTAATGCCCACTTGTGTTACGCTGTATTTTCCGTGTAACGTTACGAAATTGGGTGAAATGGCAGCCGGAGTATTGCGAAGCCGTGATTCCCCGAAGGTTGATTCCTTCGTGCTTCATGAGCGCGAGCTTTGCTTTGCTAATTTTCCCATCTGTCGAGGGATGCTTTCCAGTGAGTACCTCCGCTGAAAACACACGGGGGGACGTGTGAGGGGAGGGTAAGCAGCAAGAGCTGGGGAGGTGGTGGAAGAGAAGGTTTTTGCTTCGCTGACGTTCACATGATGGTTTGGACAGACGGGATGAAGGACGGGTGTAGTGTAGCTTACCTCCTATTTATTAAAAGATCTAGACTTAAGCTGACTACTTTGTTAGAGGAAAGCTCCGCATATCGGCTTGTTCAAATATTGAACCAGGTTCTACCTGTGTGAGATTTGCGCGAGTTGTTTTTTTTTTTTGGGGTTCATTTTAATTGTTTGATCCTCGCCGTAACTGTTATTGTCTCTGTCTCGGATGCTGCGATCAGACGCACCAAGAAAGTGAGAATACCACCATCACCATAAATCCTAGTATTGTTCGATAATTATAATACATGGAATAAATTGACAAATTGATACATATCTCGGCATCTTCTGTGCTTATGATGTTTTTGGTCAATTTTATTCTTCACCTACACTGGATTTAACCCAGCTAAAGACTCCACTTTGCTGCGCGCAGACCGATGCTGAGCAGACCATCACTTTGATGAAACGATGAAGCTGTAGAGAAATTGGATCAGGCAATCTAATAGTCTCAGACTGGAACGTAAATCTGAATCTAATGATGCAGAAACCTTAGTCGTAGAATCTGAGGCCCCAAGGCAATCATCGACAACGCAGCCAAACAGGGCAGAGACTAAGACTTTGTACTATCGGGCGTAGGCGTTCACTATAGCACTAGAGGGTGCAAATCAGAGGGAAGAGAAAAAGTAGCGACTTACTCGCCCAAACGGTTCTGGATTTCTGTGATCGCAGATTAACTTCAGGAGCGGATTGCCATCTCCCAGCTGGACATCAGAGCGGGTGCCAAGCTCTGAACCTGTCTGTCACCGAAACCCCGTGTTTATCGGCCTCTTTCTTGAGGATTCGCATGACATTTAATTACAAACTTTTTTTTTTCTATGCAGGAAATACCCAACGCAAATACACAGCGTTGAAGCTCGCATGGCTCGCAGGGAAGAAGAAAGCTGCCGGCGGGGAAGGTACCCCTTACTGAGCCGCTCTGTCATCGGGGTGTCCGAGCAACGGGCGACACGCGAGCTGTGACAATCGACACCCCGCGACCACGCTCCTTACTTCCAACACCGCTGCCTGATTGCTTGTTAGAAAATCTAACACCTCCAGCGATTGCCCGTGACAGAATCAAACACCAGTAGATTCTAGGCGGCCCCGTCACCCCACACCGGCAGCGATCACCGAGGCTTGTAACAAGGCGGCGATAGATGGCTTGATTAGGCTTGAGTTATCAGCCGCAGCCTGCACGCCCGTGACGGGAACTGGAAGTTTAAACCTTTCTGTTTGTGACAGCTCTGCGCTGCGATACCCATCAACAACACCAAGCTTATGTTGCTGTCGGCATCCATGTCGGCTTAATTGCTGCCGTTGTCGGTGCTGTCAGGTGGCGTAATTTCATCCGACGGATACTTCACGGCTTGGGATCTACCACAAAGGATTTATGTTTCTTTCACGATCTAAGTTAAACACCGTGGACAATAATAATTCTCGGATTATTTGTTGTGCTTATAACTAATTAGTGTCGGATTTTACTTTTCAAATCGATTTTACTTAGCTAGTGGAGTCCTTTCTTCGATTCATTCTTCTGAAAAAGACGAACATGTTTATCTATCTTGTAATTTAATTGTTGTGGCAGTGAGTTTTCCTGATGATACTGTTTGACAATTTTGAGAGGCCAAGGTGGAAAACTTGCGTCATAGTGATGGCTGAAATGACTGACCACTATTACGTCACCGATGTATATCTGTGAACTGATCTTGGACTTAACTTGGATTATCAAAATTATGGAAAGGAGACAAATGTTACGGTGAGTTCAATAGTGGTGTAAATTAGTGAAATGAAGTTATTAGTTGATTGATAGTAGTCTTTTTGTCTCTTTCGTTTCTTAGTGTCTTCCTTCTTCTTTTTGCTTACTTAAATCTGTCTCAGTTTCACTTCCTATATAATTCTTTTTGTTTACTTTTCTATTTTCTCTCTTTCTTTTTCGGTCGCCTTTTTAAAAAATAAATTTCCCCTTGTTTCTTCTTTTATTTTCTCTTTTTTTTCCCTCTTTTTTCTTTCTTTCGTCTTCTTCTTTCCACTTCTTCCTTCTTCTTCCTCTTCCTCTTCTACTGTCTCATCATGTCATGTAATGGTACAGTTTTTCTTACTTTTACTTCTGTCTGATCGGGGCTAATAACTCTAATGCCAAAATTAGCCGTCTGAAGATGTAGATGGAAGAAGGATGGACCGAAGTTAAGAAGAAGATGGAAAGATGAGGACGAAGAATTGGCAAATGGGAAGAGGAAGAAGCGATCACGATGTTGCAAAAATGGCAAAGTTATCGATTTCGCTCGTACTTTTGCAAAAGAAGGAATCAAGAAAAAATAATGCTTGACTCTCTTCTCTAAGTAACTTTATTTACTATCATTGCGTCGGGGGTGTCTATCTTCTGGCTATAAGCTTACACGTTTATTTTGTCTTGTTTTGTTTTTGCATTGTTTTTCTTCTTCAGCTCAGTCTCTCTCTCTCTCTCTCTCTCTCTCTCTCTCTCTCTCTCTCTCACATTCACTCTCTCTCTCTTTCTCTCTCTTTCTCTCTTTCTCTCTCTCTCTCTCTCTCTCTGTATATATATATATATATATATTTATTCACTCTATATGTCCATATTTTGTAATATCGTTACCATCGAAATAAACTTATGAAATCTGAAATCTGAAAATCTTTTCCTTCCCATTCACTGTTTTTCTGTTCATTCTCTCTGTCTATTTTTTTTTTTTATGCATTCTGCCTCAACTCTGTCACTTTTCTGAGAATTTGCAAGTCTTTTTTACTCCCATTCTTCAATTCGAGTGTTGATATTAGCGCAACCCGCCTTAAACTTCTGTCAGTTCAACGGAACATCAGATGGCTCATAAGATGGCCATGAATAATATTTTTTTGGGCCTTTTTGGGGCGGTTTTTTCTTTTTTTTTGGTTTGTTTTCCCTCGTTTACTGACACACTGATGGATCGAACAAAATCGGGAACTCACGCTCAGTTTGATTCTTTGCACTTGAATGGCTCAAACTTTTTAAATCACACGGGTTTTTAATTTTAGGCTGGAGGGATGCAGTCTCGTGTACGGGCATGTGTGTATTGCTTGGGTTGGTTATTTGGCGGTGTCTGTAGTCCCCTCTCGTTCTTGCCGCCATATCTGGATAACTCTAAGACAACCCCAGAAAATAATCATGTTTCTTAGGTGGAGGACATCATGAAATTTGAGTTTAAGCGGCCGATTGGAGGAGAAGTAGAAGAAGAAGAAGAAGAAGAAGAAGAAGAAAAAGAAGAAAAAGAAGACTTTTGAATAAAATTAATCTTGTTTGTCTCTGTAGTTTTATTATGTTTGACCGTTTAATATTCAACATTTTGCGCCTAATACGACAAAGTTAATAGGTCTATTGCGTGACCGTATGTCTCAAATAAATAACCGCTTACTCATTACCGAAGGGACCTCTTACCATCGTTAAGAACTACAGTAGTGCATCGGTGCTGAATGCACCTATGGTAGTGTTCACCAAACGATAGTGAGAGATCCCATCGTTAACGCTCAAGTTCTCAGTTATCAAAATCTGTCTGATCGCGGGTCCACAAGAGGACCTCGAGAACTCAAAACCCATCGGACTAGCCCATAGTTTCGATTAGTGAGGTATGCGATAGAAAATAAGAGACCAGAGATTTACAACACATTGGAATTCGAAATTCTGAGGTCTCTACAATGTTTTGTTGTCTATATGCGTCAATGATAATGTGTCTGGGGATGATTCTGTAAGTTCTGTGATAATCTAAGCACGAATTAAAGTAACGGTGGTGATGTGCTCTGGTAACTTTGTTTAACGTGCTCTGAAATAAGTTTTGGATTTTGGAAAGATAAATTACCTATGGTTTTACAGGCTGATTTACTCTAAACTAATTATGGAAATCTGACTGATTTCGACCTTAGTGCGTGGAAAAAAAGTATGCTTATTATTGTAGTAAAGGCTTACTAAGTATCGAGGTATTTCATGACTACTAAAATGATGGAATAGTAATGAATTAGTGCATATGAAATTCGTACTTAATAACAAGGTTTACTTAAGATCGAGCTTCCACTGTGCAATAATATTGCACATGGCATATGTAGCATGCATGCCAAATGTCATGAATGATGTTTTTTGTGTTACATCATTTAACCCCCTACGGAATACAATACAATGATAACTAAAGGTGTGGCCCTCAATCATGATGCAGTGATGTCCTTAAAGTATGCAGTGTAACATCGTAGCCTTGATAATGTGTATCTCAGCGAGTCAGGTGTAGGGCAACACATATTGTAAACACGAGATAATGTATCAGTGGTTTATCATCAGTACCCGCTTGATACAGGTGAGAACTGACATACAAGCACTTGTCATCTCACAGGCGGAACCAATACACTATATGTGTGCGGGTGTGGGTGGGTT
>JAWQUT010000020.1:2864429-2880480 GCA_033807755.1 Ellobium chinense | reverse complement strand
AAAACATATTTTTTCTTATCTTAAATTGCAATACCGGCACACGGATCGTCTAATCATATACTGTAAACTAATATTTAAGAACTTGGAATCTATTTAATGTTGTGCTGCTGTCGATATTTTCATTCCAACAAGACGGGCTCAACAACGATTAACTGCAGCGACAGCAGCACTGCCACAGAGTTTTTTATGCAAACGAAAGCAGCAAAGGGCCTTTCGGCATTGCTCGGAATCGTTCGGGTATCCCCGGCCCGGCTCCGCCATACTGATATGTATGAAAACATCTCCGAGGGAAGAACTTCTGTGTGCCGAGCATATTATATTACGAAAGCGGCAATGGGCTTTTCGGCATGGCTCGGAATCGCTCGGGAATCCTATGATCCGCCACACTGATTTATATGAAAACACTTCGGAGTATAGAAGTTTTGTGTGCCGAGCGTATAATTAGTGTATATCTATTATGTGTTAGCGACTCGCCACTGCTGTAGCTGTCTGTGGTTTATCATCGTTGTCCCCGCTGCCGCCATCGTTCTAATTGTTGTCCATATTCGTTCTAAGCGTTGCTGTGCATCTTAATTTTGTTCATGCTCGGTTTTGTTGTTTGTTATTGCTATTATTGTCGCTTTTCTAACCATTATTGCTAGCAATCATTGGATGAGATCAGCAGACCTCTCAAAAGATTTTTACAACCATAATTTTCGCCTTTTCGGCAAAGAAATGCGATAAATATAGCAAAGTGCTCCTATTAATATTTCATCGCGGCTTAAAATCTTTCATATTCGATGATCAAATCTAGACTAGTCTATCCAGCCAAAGTATGATCTTCCGGTCGACTCATCTTGTCATGGAGTAGTTCTTTATCTGATTAAAGTTACGTTCAACACACTTCGAGATAAATCTGGGATCACTTAAACCAGGGAGTTGGCAGTCTGGCTTGTGGATTTTTGCCCGAGCCACGCCTGAACAGCTCCGTGAGTGATTGGCACCAAGATACCGATGGGATCCCGATGTGCTCACGTCTCGCGGATACACCCGGGTGCAGCCAGCTGGGTAAATAGGACCTGATGTGTGAGAGACATGCTTACTTGCAACTATCAACACGAGGGGTCCTGATGGTTCAACTGGGCCATCCTTTCTTTGGACGTGTGCATGTATTATGGTTCAAAGGAAATGTTTCAATCAGTTGCCATGGAAACACAGATAAATAATGTACTTATTAATAATATTAATAATTGTAATAATAAAATATTAAATCGCTCATATTGATATATATGATCGAATCCCATTGAAAATGAGACTTGGAGAAAATGTGACGGTGCACGACTACTTTGTTATCATGAAGAGGCCATTTCCTCACAAAGTATAAGATTTTAGATTCATCAGTAGGCTACTTATTAGACCTTTTTTGTGGCATCGTTGTTACACATGACAACACGAAAATACGTCGCGATGACTACTTTGACTACTTTCCATCCCGCTTATTTACTGCTTATCATCAAACTGAAATCGTATTGAACACAACTTTAGTGTGGCCCTTATTGGGATAGTGAAAAGACAGCCTTCCCGTTATTAGTGATCCCTTACTGAATATGGAGGACATTTGGCATTTTTGAGTTGCTTCTTAAGTGTTTTAGGGGATGTTTTTGCGTGTTCAAAACAGCTTAAAATTAACTTGATTCATATGACGCAGCATTGCCCACATGGGCTGTGCTTTGATGCGATACAATTCGATCTCGATTTAGGGAAATAGTTACATATGAAGAGCAGTGAAGGTAACACCCACCCTGAGGTGTGGTGGCAAGAAATTTCCTTGCACCGTATCCTCGCCTGTGGAGAAGAATATGAAAAGCTAAAAAATATGCAGGCAGAGAATGAAGAAAAAGATAGTACAGGAGGGAAATGGGAAGCGCAGTGTTCCCGTAGGAAAGACAAAAATGGCTCTCGACCAGGGCTGTGCTCACAACAGGGTTACCAGTCATTTTTCCGAGCCGTAGCCAGATCACATACAAAAAAGACCCAAACAAGAGTCAAACCACGTCCAGTAGGGGTTACCGGGGTCAGAATTTTACATAAGACAAAAAATGTATTACGAACTGTCTATGTAATGGATATATGTGGGCGCTATAATTACAATAAAGCGTTCCAAAGAGCGACATAATTAAAAAGAAATTATTGTTAAATGGAATAGATCGTGCTTTGATTTGTGTTCATTCGGCCAATTATAACAGAGGCCCGATCACTTTAAATACCAGTTTGAGAGAAGTAAAAGCAACTGCTTGTTTAAAAAAAAATAAGTAAATTTTAACCTGAAGTCCCTTGAAGCCAAAACAGAGCCGAAGAGCCAGTCAGTAATTTGGAAGCTAAGGGCTTTTTTAAAAGGGCCAAACAACTGGCATTTGGATCTGAAAGAATAAGGTCTGGCAGAGATAGATCAGAACCACTTCCAGATGGCTGCTAGAGAAGAAGGTTGAACAACTTAGAGAATGTCCCTTCTACATGACAAGTATTAGAAACACGTTAATACTCTAAAAACTCATGAACTCTTCTCCAGTCAAAGTAATTACGTCTTATTAAATCTTACTAGTCTCCACAAAGTCATACTGTGCTCTTGATATCTTGAGCGCATTATAGCTGTACAGTGTACAGTTTTACTCAGTACTTTAGATCTACTCAATAGATTGCATGTAGTATCTACTGCTGCCCACCGTTATCACTTCACATATCAAAAGATAATAATAATAATAATAATACATTGCATTTATACAGCGCTCATCCCTGTAGATACAGACTCTGAGCACTTTACATAGAGAAGTAAATAAGATTATATAATATTCAGCTCTCACACCCAAGCATACTACACTCTGTACACATGTACTGCAATACAGATGATGAATAAAAAAATGATTTTGCAGACTGTCATGGTCAACCAAGATATTGTTTGAACAAATGTGTTTTGAGAAGTTTCTTAAAAGTACTTAGACTATTTTCTTTACGAATATTTTTAGGCAGTTTATTCCAAACAAATGGTCCTGAGGACGTAAAAGCTCTTTCTCCAAATTTTTTCATGTTTGCTTTTGGTACATGGAGAAAAGAAGCATTTTCAGATACTGTTGCTTCGGGTATAAATAATGTCTTTCATTCCTCATTTCTGTACATGCTGTTATGTTGTTTTGTCTACTTGTGAATTTGCCATGTATATTGATGTCTGATTGCCCATTGGTTACTATTTTTTGTAACCTTGGTTCAAATAAATAATGATTGACTTGACTTGTAAAGAAGTCGGTTCTCTGATCAAGTAACCAAGCAATTCTTGACCAAGTAACCAAGTAACCTCCATGGTATGCTGCTCAAAGATAGTGTTTAAACTGTTTTCAGAAGATTCTCGCCGTGCAAGACTCCTGCCGAAGGCCGCAGTTCTCTAAATACATGTATAACAAATTTGGGGACACTGTAGAGACGAAAATGGGTCCTAACGCCCGAAAGAGTCTCTTGCGCCCTCGTACGTCTTCTAGCTTCGTCTCATCAAATCTCCATTGTCCGGCCGCTGTGCCGGGTCCATGCTTACGTCCTAACTGCCCATTGTCCAGCACCGCTTCCACACCCTTCCCCTACTTCAACCTCTCNTCCTCCCCCCCCCCCTTCCTGTCCTTTCAACATAACAACCCCTTGACCCTTTCCAACTTTTATCCCTCACTCTCCACCCAGCCAGGGAACAGCCTCAAGAAGATTCGAGACTAATTCCCCCGAGGTCCTGCTGGAAGAAGATTTGTTTTTTTGCCTTGGAGAGCGTTCATGTGGCATTGTTGGGTACCCGTGGTGTAACTTTTTCCTGCTTTTAAGGCGAGTCCAGCCATTTGTTCCGGGTGACCAGACTGCAGGTGTTGAAGTGGAACAGAGCTTTTCACACCTGTGGAGGACAAGAGCCGCTCGGCTCTACACAGCACTCTCTAATTCTACAGCAGGCTTCAATTACGTGTACATCCGCGGTGCTTGTTCTGTCATTCATTCTCGTCTTTCTCTCCTTCCCGTTGCTTTTTTCGCATGTCCTTCATACTGAAGATGTTATTTTGCGACACCAGTTTACGAATTCCTGTCTGTCTGTCTGTCTGTCTGTCTGTCTGTCTGTCTGTCTGTCTGTCTGTCTGTGACATTCAGCTCAGTTGTTCTACCAACCAATCTTTTTGTGCCTCTCATTGTCAGTTAACACATTCGTTTTCTCTCTCTCTCTCTCTCTCTCTCTCTCTCTCTCTCTCTCTCTCGCTCTTTCCAGTCGCATCTCCGTCCATTTTTCCTCTCTCTCTTTCTCTCTCTCTCTCTCTCTCTAGCTCTTTCCAGTCGTATCTTTGTCCATTTTCCTCTCTCTGTCTCTCTTTCACTCACTAACTCCGTCTATCTCTCCCTCTCTTTATCTCACCAAACTTTGAGTCCCACCCAAAGCACAAGTGTTACAAGATGGATAACACCACCCGACCAGGTGCGAACCATTGTAGAGGGTAATTTATGCCTAATCTCCAGTTACAGCATGAAAAAATACAACGACTAGAAAGCCTCTCTGAAGTTTACGAACACCGGTACACACGGAACACAGCTTTCACCATCCTGCTCTTTTTAAACCATTTCCTTATCGGTCTGGATAATAAACTTGGTATTTATGATTCCACTCGGGCGTTGTTTAATTGATTAACGCCCTCGTTAGTTTCGCCCGCCAGGTGCATCCATTTAATGGGTATCGCCTTGTTTTCTTCTCTCGCATCTAACCCTCTTAAGAAAACTCGAGGCTGGGAGTAATTTTGTTGTAGGCCTATCCGATATCTCCACGTTGGCGTGATGGCACGCCAAGAACAAAGTAGACCAGATGAGAGAGTCGGGGTTTTTTTTTTTTCTTCGCTGATTTTAGAAGCCGCACTTGAGAATATGAATTCCAGGTTTCTAACGAATCAGACCTGCATGCATTATATTTATAATATCCGGCCGGGTGTCGACATGTCCCGCTCGCGAATCTGCTATCTGCTTGTGATAGGAACGGGTAAAAATAGCAGCTGTGGCGTTACTCACTACTTGTCACACAGTATGGTGTAATTTGCTTATATTCTGTCTATATTCAGCTGACTTGATGTCATAATTTGTGCAATTTGTGCATTTTTTTTTTTTTNGGGGGGGGGGGGGGGGGGGGGGATTTGCTGTATTGTTTGCTCCTATTAGCGATGTACAAAAGCTAATGAAGCAATGATTTGAATGGAACTGCTGGCTCAATGGTTAGAACACTGGGCTTAAGAACCAAGGGCTCGATGTTCGATCACCATTTCTGGTGTTCTTTTCAATGAAATGGGGATATAAAGAAACAATTTCCCCATAATCTTTTCAGTATTTTCTACAAGTGCGTTATTATTCCGACTTCATTCAGTAAAAAGATTTCCTTATGGGGCATAATAAACACAAGTATGTGATAAAACAGATTTGCTTCTCGCCGAAGCCTACGGACGAGAGAGTAACATACCGGTCTGTCCAGTGAGATGGAAAACTGAAAAGCTTTGCACATACACGGGATGATACTTATAATTTTGCTTGTGCACTTGCTGATACCAGAATATTATGTATTCTATATTGCTATAATTCAGACCTGTATATCGGGCCAGTGTCCCTACTGGATCCCAGGGATTGAAGGGAGAAGATTGGGTAAAGCTTAACCAGGTTGGGNCAAAAATATTTGAATTAGATCTACACCATAGAGAAAAGTTACAGTAAGACTCACTGATAAACCCGCAAAATTTAAGAGTAGATCTAAAATTTTGTGAAACAGACCACCAATCCAAGTGCATTTATACTGCCTTTCTCAATACAAAACTACTGTGATTAAGGAATCAAGGAATTTGGCCTCATCACCCAACTTGGCAACTCTGGATCGTAGAGGCTGTATGCATTCCTCTGGCAAGCAAGGAGTACTGTATGCCGTCTTTTGTCAGCTAATGAAAACAGGGTTTGCCATACCTTTTGCCCGTCGCGTAATCTCATTCTTTTGGTTCAGTTACAAAAAGGCCTCTCTAAATCCCCAGAGGCCTTAAGGGATTATCTGGTGCCAACAGTATATCTCTTACTTTTCCTTCCATGCCATTTCAGGATATCTTGTAAAATTTCAGATCTATTCACGAAACTGTGTAGACCCCTATACCGGTTAAACCCACAAACAAATCCAGTTAGCATAGATCTAGATTTTCACTTTTGTATATCACATAAAGCCAAACTAAAGCAATTCCATTACATGCACCTGCAAGAGAAAAAAATATGAAATGTACAATCTTATAGTTCATATAGTTGTATCATAATTGAATTTCACCTCTTAACTTTCTGAGAATAGATCTAAGCTTCACCTGATGAGAAACTTGATCCCCAGCAAATAAGCTTGCGTAGAGTTGAATGAGATTGACGCTGGGACAATTAAGAACTTTAGCAGAGGCATTTTATTTCAAGGTCTAGAGACCTGACTGAAGAATTTTATCTAATTTCCATGCAACTTACACAATGCAAAACAAAACAGAAAAGAGAGGCCTTGGGGATTTTCATTAATTCAAATAAATAATTCAAGTCTGAATTCAAGAACTAACTAACTCTTTTGTTAGAGTCTAAAGAACACGACACTAGGCATTAGCAGGACGAATTGATATTCTCATCTCACCTAACTGGATTTAGCACCTAACATCCTGAGGCGATGAGTTTAAAGGGCAGATATACGCTGTTACATAAATTCCATGTCTGAACAAACCAGAGAGCTTGCGCAAATATAATTTTCACTTCTCAACGATTTTTAATCGGATTCCTTTTAACTCAGCGGCACTCGACGTGGAATTGTTTACTTTTTGTGACAAAATGTTATCCCCTGCAATTTGCCAAGGCCAGAAGAGCGGGTAATTCTAACCAATGCAATTACAGAGGGCGTAGCGTCGCTCGGCGGGTTGCCATTACCGGTCCTTTTGTCTTGCAAGTGTAAAATCAGATCAGGTTACACAAGAACAGATTTATACCGTAATCTTAACGTGGGTCCTCATTACTTGGTCTTGTCTTTAATGTGTCTTCATGCCACTGGCGGAGAAACCACGACGTGTGTATGTGTGTGCGTGCTGGAGGAGGGAGAGATTTTAAGGTTGGACCCCTGGGGTACCCGGGCAATTGAAGTTTACATACTTTATGAGGGCTAATTTGACATTTATTTCATTGGTCACCATTTGCTTACCTTTTCACACTGCTCCTCATTCCACCCTTACCTCTCCTATCCCCCACTCCTATGAGTCCACCCCACTCCAGTCCCTCTCGCCCATGCCTTCAGATCTCAAACAAAAAAAATAGGGTTCCTTCCTGCACGCTCCTGCATCCCAGTACCCCTCACCCGAGCATTTTCTCATTCTCTCATTGATCTTACTCTTGTGCATTTGCTATTGCTCTCCTCTTTTCCCACCAAATCTTTGCTGATCCTTCCTCCTTCACTCTTCTCTGCGGTTTTTTTTCTTTCTTTTTGATAGGGTTTAAGGAAGAGACCGAAAAAAAAGGAAAGAATTTTTTTTTTCAAATACTGAGTAAGGACGAAGGAAGGGTGATATGGCCGGGTTTATGACGTCCATTAGAAAACCTATACTAATCCTTCGCCTCAGTGTTGACGTTTGAGATGAAAAAAAAAAATCTTTAAAACCACCTTGGCTTCTTCCAAGTTCTCCGACTATGACCTCAAACTGGCTTCTTCTATGTCCTCTTGTTGTTTCCTCCTTATCGCTACAGCCAACATGAAGTATGAAGTTAAGTGCCACCATCCGGTGAAGCAAACTAAGACATCAAAAACACCCAGCAGAGAATATATATCTTGGTGGAGGGTCTCCCCCCTCATACCTTGTGAATCTACTGTACGTGTCACAGACAAATCCACGGCTTACCCAGCGCCTTGTCTTGATAAAGGTGTTAGTCTGTCATAAGCCCTGGCTCGTTAGCTCTTGCTTGTCTCACTTCCTTTAGTCACGATCAGAGCTTAGTGCCCATGACAAGCACATGATATTGGTTTTACATCTGTGAGTTCAGAAATTCCGAGAATTCCAGCAATCCGTGAGAAAAAGAGTTGGTTCTGGGTTATATGTTATAAACCTAGAGGATTCCATCTATATATAGGGCATTTGATGTGTGCTGTTGAGAAAGTAACATAAGTAATACAAGAAGCCTCAGAAAATAGCAGGCAAGGTTAGAAGGTGTGTTGGATACATACATGTGTGCATATAATGATAATAACAATAATGATGTTTTTAAGTCTCGCATCCAGACCAAGTCTCGTACTACAGCTGCCCTCCTTATTATTAATCATGATTACCCTGGAAGGCCAGATCATTTGAGAAAATATTCTCAATTCCCCGAGAGGTATACCTTTCTGTTGCCATTTTATTTTTTATATATTTTTTTATTTGCCTCTATTCATTGGACGACATGGGTCAGAATTTCCATTGCCATCTACAAGCGCTGATCTTTGATTATTAGCATTCTGGCATCTTCCACTGCCTATAACCAGGTATCCATTTCGCAGACGAGTTGACTGAGAAAATGTGGATGAAATGCTTTTCCTAGACCGTTCCAACATGATCACGGCAGAAGTCGAACCCATGACAAATGGAAAGGGAGTGGATGCTGGATCAAACACCTTAACCTTAAGAAGTTCATCTAAATAATGCGCACTTGTTGTGCTCCTTTGTGTTAGGAAGGCATATGTTGTATCCTTTAGACTAGACGAAAAGTCTACCTTTACATGAAGCCCCCAGAAAGGTCAGGTGTAATGAAGGAATGCGTTGCGCACATTAATGCATGATGAATGCATGCCTTGCTGTCTTCTATAATCTGTACGCGAATGTGTACGCTCCAGCCTGAAGATGGAATGGGTGTTCTTGAGCCACTGAAAGATTATTATAATGGACGCTAAAATAGTATAGAATTAGATTATTTCCCCCACATTTTTTTTTGGCTTTTAACATGGGGAAAGTTGCATGACACATCGCTGATGTCAATATCACTGAGCGAATGCTGAAATCTGGTTGGTTCTATGAGATTCATATAATTATTCCTAGCGTGATCTTTGAACTGCACTGTGGAAACTTGGCTGTCTCGGTTAGGGACTTCAGTTTCCTCATCGGGTAGCCAGGTAGTTCTACAAGAACAGTCATGTGACATCCTCTGCCGTACATAGTTCCGGAGTTTCAGAATAAACAAAAAATGCTATATGCTCATGTTATTATGCAGCATTTGCTGCAAACACACAGCAACGTGCTGTATAGTGTAGATTCAGCCGCAGATTCTTAGATTAAAACCTACCTAATACAAGCCTGTCTCTAAAGAGGAGGATTAATGTGGCTACTCGCGACAGAAGATGTCCGTTATGTGATTTGACATCCAGTATATCAGTGATGTATTATGACCCAGATTAATCATTTGCGACTATGAACTGCTTTGTCCCCTAACATGGCGTGGACCTACACCACTTTCATGGCAATCTTCTGTGAAGAATCACAGTGACCTGTGGCAGAGGCTTTAGGTTGGCTGCTTTCATAAGGTGTCATTTACCGCTAAAATGAAGAGAAATCAGAAGGCTCGGTTATTTTCCTCATTTAAGGCTTCATTCAATTTAAGTCTCTGGTCCTATAGAATTCATTTTAACCGTTACCTACTGTAGTAAACTTATCTTTAAAACTTTGCATGGCTTTGACTCGACAAACTGTTATGATCGTAGATGTGTTGGGTTTTTTTTTCTTCCTTTTACGTATAAGCAGATCAGCTGGTTTATGTTTGTCGTATCATTACTTATGGGCGCGCGTGTAACACATTGTAATAATTTATGCTTTGAGATACCTTTTCTTTCAGGTGTCGCAAATCAGAACAAACAAAGCTAAGAAATGCCTGCAAGGTGTAGTAATCCGGGTCTTTTTAAATCTAACCAAACAAGATTGTCAAAAGGCCGCGGCTCATCCGTTGGATATTCAAACATACAAGCTGGTGATACGGCTAATCTTCGGGGACTTCTTGACACACATTGCCCGTGTCCTTTAGCCTGAACAGACCGATAAGACACTCGTGTTGGCTGTTGTCGACGATAAAAGCTTGATTGCTGATTTCTCAGCATTTTTATCCTTATCAGCCCGGCCTGTCAATAGGTACGCCACGATTATTTGGCATCTATAAAAAGGCAACTTGGCGATTAATGACCCTCCGTGACGCTAAGTTGAAAGTCCCAGGTTCAAGTAGCAATATTTCGATGAAGGACGAGGGGATGGGAGGTAAGATGGAGAGGGTGAGGACATGACATGATTACGGCAAGACAAGGACAGGGTGGGAAAAGGGAAGGAGCTGTATTATAGAGCGAAAGTGGGGAGGGAGAAGTATTATATATGTAGAGTATGGAGAGAGGTAGATCTACAGCAGTATAGGATGAGGAAAGAAGCAGCGGTGTCGGGGAAGGGATTGGAGGCTGGAAATCATGTCGAAGGAGAACAGGGGAGAGGATGGCCCAGAGCGAGAGAAAGTGGGGTGGAAAGAAGCAGTGTTCAGAGAGGAGAAGATCGGTGGAGAGTGTGGTGGGATGCAGAAATTTTTATGGAGAGTGTGGTGGAAAGTGGCAATTCTGTGGATGCGTAAGGGGGCAACATCAATCTCTAGAGATAGTAGGGGTAGAAGCAGCAATTTTAGGAGATAGAAGGGATGGAAGCAACAATTTTAGGGGGGAAATGGGTTAGAAGCAGCTATTTTCGTGGAGAGTAGGTTTGAAAGCAGCAATTTTAGGGAAGAGAAGGTTGGTCGCAGCAATTTTAGAGGAGAGTAGGGATGGAAACAGCAAGTTTAGAGGAGAATAAGGATGGAAGCAGCAATGTTTAGGGACAGACGGGATGGTAGCATCAATTTTAGGGGAGAGAAAGGATGGTAGCATCAATTTTAGGGGAAAGTAGGGAAGGTCGCAGCAATTTTAGGGAAGAGTAGGAAGGAAAGCAGAAAGTTTTGGGGAGACTAGGGATGGCAGTAAAAATTTTTGTCTAAGCACTTCATAAAAACTTCCGGTAGGAAAGTTGGTGCTCTTTCCCGACAACAGATATCGCTGACAAAAACTGACAAAACTTTTTTTTTTTTTTTGGAAAGGGGGAGAGGTGCTATTTTATCTAAGTTGTACCGAAAAAACCAAATTCTAGTTTACACACACACACACACACACACACACACACACACACACACACACACACACACACACACACACACACACACACACACACACACACACACACACACCATTTTCACTTGTAGAGCTTATTTCCAAAAAAAACAAAGTCGCTTTGTTAAGTGCAATTACACTACTAACATGAGACATTTCTCCTGCAAAATTTAGATATTGTCGTTTATTGGAATACAAGCGAGTGAAGAGGCAGATTACTCAAGTAAAACGACATAAAAATGAGGCAGGATGAAAATAGAAGTGAGAACTGAATAAGACAAAGGCAGGATGAGAAAAGATATTTGATAGACGAGTAGAAGAGGTATGAGAATAAAAGGTAGGAATGAAGAACTGAGACACGACTAGGATATTATTGAGACAGGATAGTTAAAAGATGGAAGTAGGACGGCTAAATGATTGAGGCTGGATGAAGGAAGGATCCAGATGGGATGAGGACTTGGTTGAAAAAGGATTGGGGAAAAGGATTGAGGTCGTGTGGGCGGTTGGATAAGGAAAGGTTCACACTAGTGGAAAAAGAATGAAAAAATGAAAGTGTGTGTTGTGGGGTGGGGGGAGGGGGNGGGGGGAGGGGGGGGGATGGATATAATGAAGAAAAGATGTGGACAGAATTAGAGTGAAATAGAACCAATGAGACGTGGCATTCAGTAGGATAAGATAAAGATTATGATGGCAACGTAAGAGAAGGAAAGGCAGGGAATAATAATAATAATAATGATAATAACAATAATAATAAAACTGTAATAATAATGATAATGATGATGGTGATAGAATAATTATGATGATAATGATAATAATGCAGTTTATAAGTCTCATATTCAGGCTAATGCCTGCTCACATGATTTTACATTATTATTACCCCAGCAGGCCAGATCACTCTAGGACTCTCTGAGGAGTATACAGTTCCACTGCCATTTGGAGGGACTGATCACTAGCAATCTGACAATATCTTTCACTGCCTATAGCCAGGTACTCATTTTACAGACGGGTGAGCTGAGGATAATATGGATGAAATGCTTTTTCATGGCACTTACAATGCCACCGCGGTCGGGAATCGAGCCCACGATTTTTTAGATCAGAAGTCCAACGTCTCAGCCATTTGACCACGCTGCTCCATGCCAGTATCATTGGTGGAAGAATGTAAATAAACTGTGAACTATGAAGATAAGTTACTGATTACAAGTGTCCAGAATTCGCTCACTTGTTTGTTATATCCAGATGGAGACGTCAACCGTAAAAGCCCAACGTTTAAGCCAAAAAAAAAAAAGGCTGACGTCCGACATTATTCTAGGAAATAAATAGAGAACAGCTTGCACAATAATCCAAGAATGGCACCAATTGCATCGATGCTTTTTTTTTTTTTTGGTAATCTTAATTCTAATTTTGCCTTTATGACCCTTTCACTGAGATGCAGGTAATGTTTGAACAGCATTGTCGCGGAGTTTTTATGGCTGTCACGGTGCATACCTGATGGAGGCGTGGCATCGGTAAACACAGCTCTTGTAGAAGACGATAACTGCGATAAGCTACTCAATAAAACCTTGTCGTTAACAAATTATTTCTGTGGACCGGTTGTTGTACTGAGTACTGAGATAAGTACTGTGACGGTTTTGGAGAGAATTGCTTCATAGTAATTTGTTTGTCCCCCACTGGAGTGAAAAAAAAAAAGCAGCCATGTAGATTAGAGGAAGCCTGTGCGCTACCAAAGAAAAAAATTGCTCCTATGAGTGCCCCAACCTCCTTCCCCACCTTCTGTCTGAAGCAAGCTCTGTGCTCTCCCCACAGACTGTGTCTGAGACTACAGATACGTGTAGTGCGCACTGAGGGCAATTCCACTAGAATGCCACGTCAGTTCTGCAAACTTCTGAAAAGCTCTGACTTTACTTTAATTAGTTTTGGTTTGTATTTAAAGAATAAATTAATTAATCCCCTTGACAAAACAGAACTAGTTGCTCTTCAAAGCTCTTCGGAATTAGCATTAATGTTGTGGAATTGCCCCCAGATTCATTGGTCTTTGGCAAGTGCGACTCGCTGAGGGACAGTCACAAGTAATGCTATTATGCATACAATCTTAGACGGTTGTGTCCTAAAGGGTCGCTGGAATGAAGAAGAAGCCTCGCTGCACAACGGCTGGCAACGTCTTTGCTGTAAAGATGAGAATATGGGCTAACAATAACATTAGCCAGCGATCTTATTTCAAAGTATTTAATGCACAATCATGGCATGTCTCCGATCTCGCCTCCATCGTGTTCCAACACACCCTTTCCACCACGACTTCATGTAATGTTTAAGAAATGCGATATCTCAATAAAACGTCATCACTTTGACGAGGGCGAGAAAAATCGCGTGTGTTTCTGACCTAAGGTGTAGACTTATGATGTGAATGTCATCTTAGTAGGTGGCGGCACGCTAGAGCTGGAAACTTTACTGCCTTGTTGTTCCGAAAAATAATGAGCTGATTTATGTGGTAAGATTCAAAGCGAAAGAAGAGTTTTCAGGTATGTCCTTCCGCAGAGTGGTGTCTTGTGTTACTGCGGTAGGTAGAGCCTGACAACGTATCCTGACCCTTACAATTTAGGCTAAGGTTCTAAGCCCCCTTCTGGACAACTACAACACTTTCTTAATATTGCAGAGATGAAAAAAAAAATAGACTACTATTTTGACAGATGGTGCAGAATGGATCATACACTGTAGAACACCGATCCAGATTAATGTGCTTCCTTTTCATATGTAAAGTAAAGTTTGGGTTGTACTCACTGGGGTGTATGTGTCCCTGGGTGCAAAGCAGTTGCTATAGAAAAGCACAGCATTTAGTTACTCCCTTCTCTTTGAATTTGTTTTATTTCCAGATTTCTAGGACAGCCTTAGATTTTAAGCAGGATTTGAATGAAGTACAAGGGAAGTTCAAACAAAATTAAAATCTTGAACTTTCTGTAAGTGAATGCGAACAGAATGATTGTTAGCTGACTGTGGTCACAAAACAAAGCAAAAAAATGAAGTATGGAGAATTATGGAGTATGAGCTAAGGCCGGAAGACAGTCATATTCTATGTTTTACAATATGCATTCTATTCCG
Source organism: Ellobium chinense (assembly GCA_033807755.1). Lineage (NCBI taxonomy): Eukaryota > Metazoa > Mollusca > Gastropoda > Ellobiida > Ellobiidae > Ellobium > Ellobium chinense. The sequence goes on along the minus strand of JAWQUT010000020.1, from coordinate 2,866,175 downwards.
CGCAGCACTCCAACCTTGACAGGCGAGTCAGATGAGATTGAGAATACTGTATAAATGAAATGGGATGAAATCAGCGCATGTCAGTGTCAGATGATACGTTAGTTAAAAGCAACTGTTATGTAGCGCATGGAATAAGAGAGTGCAAACGCTCTGTGTGAGTACGACTAAACGCTTAGCTAGACTTGTCAAGCCAGTCAGCCGGTTGTTGTGGATCTGTGTCGAAGAGAGGAAATAGGAGACAAGAATGATGTCTAAGATATGCCATATGGCCATGTTTCACAATGAAATTTGGAAGTCGTATAAGTCTAATTTGTAATACCACACCGTATAACATTTTAAGTGCTTACTGACTATAACTATATTGAGGTCCATTACCTTTATGAAACTGGATTAATCCAGATTTGAGGGAATTCACTGTGAAGTACGAAAATGGTAATTGCGACATCCGCTCTTTTCCTTATTGCTACTGCTGGCAGCTGGCGTATTTTTTTCTTACTATTATTGTTGCTATGTAGATATCTAGATGGGATGGGTGACGGAAATACTGCTGATCAGCACTTCTTAGAACGGTTTTTTTTTTCACTTATTCAGAAGATGATGATATGAAAGGGGAAGCAATGATGATGTTTCTAAATTGAGATAAAGAGGTTGGTAAATTTCTCATCCAGACAATCACAGCTCATTCGATCGCGGAGTCCTCTATTGATTTAAGTCTGAAAACTATCAACCGTGAAATAGAGCTCTTGTATCGCACGGAAGGGTAAGAGGAAGGAGAGAGAGGGGCGCCGCACTAATATGAGAAACATCTAGTACTTTAAGATATCATTATCTTCCGGTCGAGAAAGGCGAAGATTTCAGCTGAGATCATAATAAATGACGGGTAGGAAGAAACTAAATCACTACTGAGAAACTATATTGGCAAAAATTTCAAAAATATATTTTATGTCCTCGTAGTCTTCTAACCTGAAAACAGCTGATTGTGAAACCGACCAGGGGTCTCGATGCGATAGCATGACAAAACCCAAGTTCTAAAGGGATTTAATCTTTAAGTCGAGGGAGGCTTAGCGATTAGAATCGAGAGAAAGGCCTAGATCCTAAATGCGACATTTGGGCAACACCAAATAAATGATATTTTGACATATTTTCTCCACAACTGAGTGAAAACCATCGAGGAAGAAATCGGGCTCATATCACAAATGGAGGAGATCTCGTTGTGTTAACATGGCATAAACCTAGTTTCATGTTTTATACGGTATCATAATCTTTTTGGTAAGGAAAGTTGAAAAGGGGAGAAAGGANGGGGGGGGGGGGGGGGAGGGAGGCGCACTAGCACCCGGAGAAAAAACATCTAGATCATAAAATGTTGCGAGGTAGGGTAGGCGTGAATTATGAATTCTGATCATGATACTTTTAGGGCAGTAAGGGAGCTGAGGGATGTTGGATGACCGCCCGTCTGTGGCCTGGAAGCCTCACTGTTGGCATGGAGGTTTGTTCCCTGCTGGGCCTCAGACAGTAATCGGCGGATGGGAGTGAAAAGGTCACGGATTAGCGTGACCTCTCATGTGTCATCGAACTCCGTATGTAATGTTTCCAAGGGGGATGAAAGGGTGAGATATTCCGGTTCTTAGGATCATAGCACACAAGTCTGTGAATAATTGATTCTCGGAGATTAATCATTGTAGCGGTGATGTACGGGTCACTTACGTTTGGGGATCTGTGAGAGTTGGGGAGTCTGTGGGGTTTGGG
>JAWQUT010000020.1:2803292-2816944 GCA_033807755.1 Ellobium chinense | reverse complement strand
CCCCCCTCCCCCGCCCCTACATAAAAACAAAATGTATTGAACGCGCGCCGATCTCTCCATATTTCCTGCAGTACAAAGCTAGTAGTACTTGAGAAAAATCTAAAATCTCCCTAAAAATTTACAAATCCCCCCCTCAAATTCATGATAAGGAGGGAGAGAATGACTCTCCCAACTCATGTGACCTGGAGAAAACACTACAGGTAAATAGGCCTAGGTCTGTTTTGTGAGCAGCTTGGTAATTGCACGGAAGAAATCATTGTCCATGCCTGTTTGAATGCAACCTCGCTTTGTGGCAAGAAATTTTGTGGCCAGTGCAGTTAACCTGCGCTCCGTTATAGATTGTCCTGTGATCGGTGGACGTGAGGTCAGGTACCGCTGAACTTAACTGACTTTCCCAGTTCGGGTGATACCAGCACTGTTGCGAAGCCTGTGGAATAGTAACGGTGAACGCCTTCACCCTAGCCTGGATTCAGTTATGACCATCTGAGTTTTCTTTTCATGCACCATCACTTCGCAGCACTCACTGTTGGATGCTCATCTATCGTTGCAACATGAGCTAAATATAATTTCTTGATTCTTGAGTCTTGCTTCCCCCCTCCCCCAACCAGTAAAGGCTAAGAAAGAGAGCGTGCCTGTAGGGGTAGTTCCTGATTTTAAGCCTAAAGTCAAAGTCATAATGTATAACTTCTATTTGAAATGGAAAGGCATATGAGTCACTGAAAGCAAGGAGGTGTTTGGAAATTGGGAAGCATAACAAAAAACACTTTGGAGGTCAGATTATGTAGGTCTAGGTACTGTTGGAAGAGCGAAAGGGATCTGCAGACTATGTACTACCAGAACTGCGTTGTTGAAAAATCATCAGATACTGCCGTATCCTGGAGTGCTTTCACTAATATAAGGGTTCGCAACGCGGAGCATGCATACACGCATACAGATTCCAAGGGTTGCGCGAAGAGCATTCTGCGCTTACGAAAGTAAAAAAAGATTTATTTTATTGATTAGCTGTTCTTTGCTTTCATTTTTTATTCTCTCGTACCGTCCTAAGAGAGTGGGCTACACGGAATTGTGTGGTGGCGTCAAGGGGTATGCGGAACAAGAAAGGTTGGGAACCACTACACAAAGATAATCACTTGCACAATCGATCAGCATAGTTGTACCAATGAACGTGTTCTGAATTCCAGGCTCGCTGTGACAAAATGGTTTGTCTGGTATGTGGGTATCTTCGACTTGCGATTGAAAAATGGGTAGATCTAGATCTTGATCTGGGCCGTTCAGATCTGAAGCCTGGACTTGGTGCTGAAATGTCTTGGTCCGCTACAGACTGTCAGTCTCATAGCCAGACAATAATAGCTCGCTTTCGCGACTTCTAAGATTTTTTTCAGTACTCCAGCAGGCGCTGTTAGCAGCATTCAGACAATATCTTTCACTGCCTGTAGTGTAAAGTCACGGAGGCACTCATTACTGTGAAGACGTGTGAACTTAAAGGGAAGTATGAATAATGACCACGCCAGGAATCGAACCCACGACTTTGTGATCCAGAGTCCTACACCATGATCTTTTGGTCAATGTTTAAAATGTGATCATATCGCTCAGAATGACTTGGTAGACCGTAGTTGTCCGTCCAGTCCAGTTCCACATTTCGAAACGCAGGGCACGGGACGATGAACATGGTACCAGCTGAAAGTTATCGGCCTTTAGTAAGACTAAGAATAAGATGTAGAGCATCCATGGATGTTTTGACATGGGGATTGCAGTAAACATAGACACAAACGTCAGACATAATTCTGCGGCTACTTAGTATAATTATGCAGCTACGCTGTGTGCCTGTTATGGGTTGTGCTTGAAGTTGTTCATACTTCCTTCACGATCCTCAGTAGGGCACAATACACAATAGTTTTATCTTTTGCTTCAGTGAGTGGAGGGCATTTTCGTATTAGTCTACCTAGTAAAGCTTCCATTCCTATGCAGTTGTCTTCGCTTCTTTGGAGTCTGAAATCACTTCTATTGCAATTTTTATATAATGGGGCCATATTTAATCGGAACACAAATAATGAAAAACAGAGCAAGCAGCCCCGTTTTATCACATCTACCTTAACCGGATCTTTTCATGCAGCAATGGATGCAAGTTTCCAGATCTGAGTCATCTTCTTATGATGCGTCTGTCAGCTGCGGCAGTGAACTGATTACTTCACTTCACTAAATTCTAAATCTGTGCTATGTGGCGTATATTTCGTTCATAACAGTGATGATAAAACATAAAAATAAACACGCACTATTGTGTTCAGTGGCCTGTATGATGTCTGACTTGAACCAGGTGAAGAAAGAACAACACCGCTAAATTTTACTGACAGGAACTAATGGAGAGGGACGAAGTAAAATTTAGACTAAAGGGAGAGAGGGAACTGGAATCAGAAACAGCAAATCATACTGTACATAACTTGAACATTGTTTTGGAAAGCGTAGAGTCGTTCAGAATTCTGTTGCATACATTGAAAGAGTGTTGGCAAAGGGGCATTGTTTGCCCTTTACCTCGCCGAGATCCGTAACAGAAGGTTCGCCTTTTAGCGTGCACGCTATGTCCGTATGATCTGTGACGGGCACCCCATGACGTTCATTGTTTTCATTTCACTTGGAGATGAAAGTGGCAGTGACATTACTCAGTGGTTTGGCGTTTCACCTGTGTTGAACTTGTTTGATTTTATACTACAAGTGAATGGCATTTATTTAGGTCCTTGATACGTGAACAAAGCTTAACATTAGCATAGTACAGCAGTGCATAACACTTCTTCATTAAAACGCATTCCCCTACTGTAACAATGCATGTCGGCCGCTTTGCTTTCTGTCTGGACTCTTCACTACAGGGATGACCCATTTGTCTTGCGTTTTTTGTGACTTTTGATGCATTTTTTTTTTTTAAGATAAAGACTCATATTTAGAATACCAGAAAGAAATAGTAGTGCACTGAGGTACTGCCCTAGCTTACTCACCGGGAGCTGAGACACGCAGGAGGATTAAAAATGTGTTACTTTTCCATGACTTTAACCTATTTAGGAGCAAGAATTAGCCACTGTTGATACTGCAACTGAGGCAAGGAAATTAATCATTTCGTAGGACTTACCGTTCGCATGGATTTGCCTACAGACTTTTAACCCTCTGTCACTACAATGGCAGATTCACATTCTCCTTCCCCTCTTAAAACAGTCTTAAGACTCATCCGTATTTTTCACATCCGTACATACAAAAACAGTTAAGTGTGGCAGTTGTTGCATCACTTCTTAAGACGGACAAACAATTATTGTAAACTTTCTGAAGGTGTTTCTACCAGTCTTGGAGATACAGTAGTGTTGCTGTTTCTGAGTTTGCCAATAAGAAATAGTTGTGTTTGTCGTTGTATGAAAGCTCAGTGTTTTTCCTTTTCAACCGAAGGCATTTATTCGGAGGAAAGTTGCTCTACAGACAGTCATTCGTGTCACAAGTATAAGGTTCAAGCACCCTCTTTCATTCAACAGGAATCTTTTGTCAGGGTGAGAGTTGCCGTTTAGATAAGTGCTCATGCCATTGATCTTACAAAAAATTTCGATGATATGATATTATGTAAACTTTCTGTTTCAGCTGAAGGCCTTTCTCAAGGCGAGAGTTGCCTCGTGGACAGGTGCACAGAAGAATTCCAACAAGCCGAACAGGACCTGGGCATAGTGGGCCAAGGCCCCCACGACAGTCACGCGGTGTGTACGGCCTGGCGGACCTACAAACACTGCATCACCAGGACCGTCGGCTGCCAGGGCAACATCATGTATTACACCCTTCGGAATATAGTAAATAATCAAATGAAGGAAAACAATTGCACGTCCAACGGCCAGACTGTTGAACCATCGGACAGCAAACCACGTCAGACAATGGTTCCCGCCATATGCATGTACCAAGGCAAGACGATTTACAGTCATTGCGGGCTCTTCGGGGACCCGCATTTACGGACGTTTTACGAGCAGTTCCAAACGTGTAAAGTTAAAGGGGCGTGGCCTCTAGTAAACAACGACTACCTCATCGTCCAGGTGACCAATGATCCCGTGGAGGGCAACACGGACGCTACCGCCACCAGCAAGGTGAGTAAAGTATCCCAGCATGAGTAAACTAGGATAGCATACAGTAGACTCTCCTTAATTGCAATTCACGTAATGACATCTTCCACTTTATTTCAACAGTTCTCGTTTATGTAGAGAAAACTCTCTGGATAATCAGAGCTTTTTCCATGCTTCCATGAAGCTGCAATTAGGTGGAGAGTATTGTAATACAGAGAAACCTCGTGTCCTCATATTCCTGGCCATTTGTTGCGTAGCGCCAGTCCTGCTCCTCTCTCTCTTTCTCTCTCTCTCTTTCTCTCTCTCTCTCTCTCTCTCTCTCTCTCTCTCTTTCTCTTAAATTTACCTCTAGAACTCACATTTTGAGCTGGTCCCTTAAAATTTGAGTAGTATGTGAGAGACATCCCCCAAACATTTCTTTCTGATCTGTGTATGTCATTGTCAGACTGTTATTCATACACTTGAGTGCAGCCTCAATAATAAGTATCCATGTGGTGCATGGAAAAAAAAAATTTGTACATTTATTATTGAGGTGTACTTACAAAAGAATTTCACCTGAATATGCAATATCAGAATAACAGTAAAGTCTTTCATGTGAAATCTATACTTAATACTTAATAACATGAGAATGAGATACTTAGTGTTTGAATACTTAATATTGACATTCCACTGTAGTTACAATCGTTTTCTTTGATCACTGTGTAGATGGTCGCCTGTTGTCGTTGACCTCTGTTATGGATGTCTATAAACTGTAGAACTAGGCTTTGAAAATACATTGTAGTTATACCGGTGCATGGTAGATGTCTGTTTTTGTTTAGAGAGGTGTATGTCCATGTTAAAAATAAGTTTTGCTGAGTGTCTATCAGCGCCGTTATGAGATTATTTAAGTTGATGTGTGTCAAGTCAGAAGGGTGTCTGTCAGTGTTTAAATAACTGAGAGCCCTGTCAGTATTTTAAACAGTTAATGTACACTTAGTGAGTAAACAACGTCTATCAGTGTTTTTCTGTCTGACAGTGCTGTAGTGCTATGCGAGAGGCACGTCACTGTTGACATGGGTAGTTGTCGGCGAATTGAATAGACGATTAGATCTGTTGTGTTTCAAATAATCAACTGCATCTGGGATCCCCAGGGTTTCTCCAGACAATTTGCCCCTTGTATGTCAAATCTCCAACGCCCCCCGCCCCCTCTTAAAAACACATCTACACCGATATCACTTTTTTTTTTTTTCATGCATTCCATAGTTTGCATTATTTCAGAAAAACCAAAAATTTATAACCCACGATCTCCTCACCCTCAAATTCATGACAAAGAGGCGTAAGGGGAGAGGGGGGGAATGTCTCCACCAACCTGCATGACCTGGAGAAAACTCCGTCTGAAGTAGGATAAATAGATTACTTGATTTATTTCTGAATACGGAATTGCGCTCTAGGGGAGCCCAAATCCAGATAACTAGTGTGTTTCAAACATAGTAAATTACCGCCTTACCTAACCCGGGCCGAGCTCTCCGCCTTCGGCCAGCTCGCTTTCCTTACCCTCTCCTTGAACCTGAATTACAACGGACCAGCTGCATGAAACCAATTTAGCTTTCGACATGCCAACGTGGTATTCTTTGCCATTAACACTGGTATTGTTTGTCTGCCTCGGTAGCATATTCCAGCTGCGGTTAATTGCATTGGTATTAACAGAGGTGGTGAGTTTCCGTGATCCCCGGACTTTTTTTTGGAGTCCCGAGCACCCTCCACGCGCGACTGTAACAACATCCAGCTAATATAGGTAATAGTAATAGTCGCGTTGGTGTGGAAGAGTTGGGATCTCGGGCTTATACCCCAGAAAAAGTCCGTTTCCACTCTCTACAGACACCCACTGGCTACTCTCCCCAGTCCCCTTCTCCTGGTCACATACACACAGACATGCTAAATCGTAGCTGCCTCCCACGTTTTCCTTTGATATGAACAACCGTTGTACCCACCCTCCAAGAAAAACCAGAGGGCAGGGATTCCATTCTTCGGAGAATTCTTTGAAATCAGAGAATGTTGCCACCAAGAGAAGGCTATCTAATCTCAGTCTGAGAATCTGTTTGGATAGAGAAACCATAACTTAGAACAGTTTTTTATTTCTTATGTACTTTGTTTTGTCGTAATTGCTTGCTTTCTGATTCGAGAATTTTTTTGGGTATTATTTAGTAATGTTTTTTATACATTTGCACTTTCTTTCTCTTTGCACTGCGTAAGTTTGACTGTTATAACCAAGAAGAAATCGTAGCAAGTTAGAGGAGTTTAAGAAAAGTAAATGGCATTCCTCTACCCGCTACCAACACCTCTGCTAGGGACGGACATGTAAAATAATAATAATAATAAAAAGGGTAGTGCAGCTATGCTGCATGTATTTTCAACACATACTGACACTCGTCATTCTAGCCTGCTATCACGGCATGCCTTGCTGTGCTCTAATGACACTTTCACCTACACCTGTGGTGTCATATGGCCCGACAAGCCAAATTGGTGTCATTTAATGGAGGTTGGAGCTGACGACATAATCAGAGCAATCAGTGAGCAAATAAGCCGAGCAGGTGTCGGCGCTTGCCTCCGGTTCTCGCCCCCTCCGTGATTACTGGAAAGATCAGAACAATTACCTTTGTTCCCGGCTTGCCAGTCTAGCCTGGCACCCGCTGCTTCAATTTTCCCAGCAGCACACGGGCACAAGGCCAGGAGAGTGAGTAGAGAGTGAGGAGGGCGAGAGGTTTTTTTGTTTTTTTTTTACACTCCCGCTTTCTCTAGTGTGAAAATATGAGGTCGAAATGTTCGTTACATTTAGCGTTAACTTCTTTCTTGCTTTACTTCCACCATGTCTTACCTTTCTCCATCTATGTTGTTGTTATTTTCGCTGTTGTAGTTGTTGTTCATCCAAGATGAACATGTTTATCAGATCACACTTTTCCAAATCTCATCCATGGTAACATTTCAGTCCCCCACACATTATTTGTTTGGCCATTTCATTTCAGACCTCTCTTCCCCCCACCCCCCTCCATCCATGTTTTTGTTCTTCCGTTTTTCTCTTCACATTGTAACTTCTCTGTAAATTCCATTTGCTACCTCCAAAATTAGGGAAATTTTCATCATATTTCATCATTGTTAGCTTCCCTCTTGCTTTGCTTCAGATTCGCCCTCCTCCGCCATTTCCTTCCTGCATCTTAACTTTGCAGTGAAAAATACTCTTCCCCATCCCCCCCCCCTTTCTTTGCATCCATTTCTTAGCGTTATATCTGTGAACTCTCCGTGAATTAGGGATCGAAATATTATCTACCCGCAGTGTTAACTTTCCTGCACTGCTTCCACAAAGTTGAACCGTTTTTATTCCATCTTTTTGCTTCTTCTCCTCCTCCTCCTCCTCGTCGTGAAATACAGTAAAATCCACCCTCAGTCATAATTTTCCTTTACTTGTTCCTTCTTCCATCTTCCACCTCCTTGCCCGTAACGTTCGCCGTCTCGCTTCTTCTTATTTCATTTTTTTTTCATCCACTGTTTTTTGTTTTCATTTCCCCTCCACTGCGCTGTAACCTCTCAGTGAAGTCCACCATTAGCTGTAACTTCCCTTTACTTGGTCCTTCTTCTCTCTTCCTCCTCTTTGCCCGCTAGATTCACTCTCTCTCTTTCTCTTCTTTCATTTTTTTTCCATCTTTTTCTCCATTTCCCCTCTGCTGCACAGTAACCGCTCAGTGAAATCCACTCCAACAATATCTTCCCGTTATTTGTTCACTTTGCCCCCCGGCTCCCGCCTCCCCCCTCCCCCTTCCTCCCCAGTCGTAATACCATTGGGTTCCTGCCTGCCGACATGACAAATGTGCTCGCCTGGTATTCGGGAAATCGGCCATGCCATCTCCCAGTCCCTGCATGCACCCGACTCACCCCTGATCTCCCCGGGTTACGCACGTGTGATCCTTTTGGGTTGGAAGTAATAATGCGCTGGATGTGGCAGTATGGGACATTCCTCCATTACTTTAGTTCCAGCTATTGTTGGCTGGTTGACTGTTGTGATTCATGTTGTTGTAGTGTAGTTATTGTTTAACTGATGGCGGTGCTGATGGTAGAAATGAGTTGTTGTTGTTGTTGGTGTTGTTGTTGTTGTTGTTGTTGTTGTTGTTGTTGTGGTGGTGATGGTGGTGGTGGTGATGATGATGATGTGTGTGTGTGTGTTCTGGTAGTGATAGTATTCTTAGTCGTGTAAATGGTGTTGATGTTATGTAATGTGTTGTTAGAAGAGATGATACAGTGCTGTGTTGTTGGTGCTGGTGATAATGGTGGTGGTGCTGTGTTGTTGCTGCTGTTGTTGTTGTTGATGGTTATGGTGGTGGCGATGTGTAGATGTCGGGGGTGATGTGTTTTCTTGCTCCTGATAATGATAGTATGTTGAGTTGTTGTTGTCGATGATGAATAGTGTATTGTTTTTGTTCTAGTTTGTATTGATGGTGGTGGTGGTGGTGATGTATTGTTTTGTGAGATTGTTGATGATGGCATGGTAATGTACAGTGTTGCAGGTAGTAACTGGCTGTTAAATATTGGTCTGTTTATTGTGGGTTGTTGTCGAGGGTGGTATGTTGTCTTTGGTGGTGTAATGCTGTGGTTGTCAGCCGTGCTGCTGATGGTAGTAGTCATCATTGCGTAAGTGATGGTGTTGATTTACATAACATTTTGGCCGTGACATGGGCTGTCTACTGATAAGTGTAGTGTGTATATACAATTACAAGTGATGATGACGTCTCAGCCAGCGAAAAAAGTGACAGCTCGGTGCTAGTCTGTCTACGTTTCGCATTCCATGCTAATGTAATGGAGTGTTATTGTTAAGTGTGTTTACCAATCTATTTCTCGGGATGACAGCATCCTATTCCCCCCCCCCTTTTTTTTTATTTTTTGGTTTTTATTTTTTTTTTCAACATTGTCGTAGCACACATACCACTGACGAGGGTATTGTAAATTTGCCATTGCAATACCTGTCACTTTTTAACACAAACCAGGCTTCATTTCTCCAAGTCTAAGAATAACTGGCGGTTTTCTGCAGACATTCTGCTTTTTTTTCCTCAATGGAAGAAAAAGGAGATAGGGGTCATAGCAAGTTTGTGGAGCTGCGGAGAAAGACTGAACATCACAATGTTCTATTCACTCTCAGGACTCTGCTTCCTTCTTCAGCCACATCGAACCCCTTTCCCCTTACCTCCTCCCTCCCCCATTTCTCTCTCTCTCTCTCTCTCTCTCTCTCTCTCTCTCTCTTTCTCTCTCCGCCTCTGCTTCTTGTTATCACTTTGCTTCTCTTATCCAGATATTCTACTTCCTCCCGGTGTTCCAGCCTCGCTGCACTCCAGGTGTTGGATGTCCGAAATTTCTATTAGATTTGCCTCCATACATATTTTTCATCTCCAGTCAGTTATCTGTGATTGACCGGAACATCCTGACATCAGTTTGTCTATTGGGAAGAGTTTCACTCACATCCCTGGCAAAATGGGAGGCATTGTGACATCATAGTCGTTATTTGTGTTCTTCCTGCCAATTCTCTGTCAAGATGGCGAACACTTTAGTTGAACCAATGCACAGTACATTTCTGCAAAGTGCAGGACGCCAAGTACAAATCTATTATAACAAGTATTCTAGTGTCTGTGTCGCCATCTGAGAACGCTCCAAGTTGCCGTTCAGAATAGTCAAGACCGTGCCATGAAAGAAGAGATACTGCAGTTTTGTAGGACTGGGATAATTTTTTTAGACATGTACAGAGCCTTGTGGTCAAAATGGCCGCTCATTCGTCTTCGATGGGGTTATTATAATCGCATCAGGATAGTTGGGGTACGTTATGGTCTGAATAAATTTTATCTCGCTGTGAGAGACCCCACTATGTTGCTGAATAGACTAGGTCTTCCGTTTCGAGGTTTGGCAAATTTTCATTTTGGAGTGGGGTAGCCTCTCAGCGTTTGGCAGATCCTCGCTTTTAAGTCGAGTGGGCTATAACCTCCCCTAAGTTTAGCACAACTTTTTGTCTTTCAATGGGTTGCATTGTGTGAGGGGCCATTTTTCTTTCTCAGAATACGTGTTGGTTTTGTGATAGTGGCGTAGGGAAGGGAAAGCTTGGGTGGTGGTGGTGGTGATGGTGGTTGTGGTGGTGGTGAGGATGATGATGATGGCGGTGGCGGTATTGGTGACAGCCTAGTAGGTAGGGGTTCAATATAGTTTAGGTTCAGTTTGGGGGATGGGAAGCTTGTTCATGATAACGCCGCTGCCTTGCGGTTACCATCAATAGTGACAAGCAGTCCAAACCGCTGTCAGTAATTGTCTATAGCTGTGTGCATGTGCCCAAACGAATCTGCATACATGCACGCACGTGATTGAGGAAAAGCCCAAAGTTCACACTAGTCACAGTAATTGTCGGCTCCCCCCCTCGTGAGCCTTCAGCCTGGGAGCTGGAAGGCTAATTACCCAGCCCATCCAGTCTGTAACTCTTGGCTGAGTGCACCGTTTGTTATTTTTCCTCCCATTCCGTCAGTGCATGTGAGGCAGCCTGAACTGACGGATTAATGCCCCAGTGCCTCGTAAAATCCTTCAAATATTGTCTTGATACCACTGTTCCCTGGCGGTTGCTGTGTTCATTATTTTCCCCGAGAACTTGCCATAAAACACGATTTCGGTGTGCAAGGCTTTAGCCTATTCTGATCACCCTCCTCCTGGTTTTTCTCTTCTTTTGTAACCTTCTTTTTCCTTTTTTTTTTTTCCATGCTCAAAACTACGGCTGTATATTATCCAGGGCCTCTGTTAAACTGTAGGCCTGGCAGTATAGCTTGAGATTTGTTTTTGCGGTTCTAATTGAAAAACTAGGCCTTTCCGTAATCCCCCTGTCGAAGAGCTAGATACGGTATGCAGTGCGCAAGGGACGTCGTCTCAAGCTTGAATGGAGAGGGACCGCATCGCCTGTCGCTGCCCTGCCTTGTGGGCTTTGGGCTGTCATGTAATGACACAAAAATAGGTTTCTTCGCACCTTCTCGCCTTGAAAATTAACAACAGCAACTGAAAAAGGAAAAGGAGGAGAAAAAAAAACAAAACTATACTATGAAAGAGGAAAACCTTAACAACGGTTAGTGGTTTTTCTAGGGCTCGATTATGTGCATACATTAGGAGAAACAATGTGATGCATGCTCGGGGTTTTTACGACAATGCTTGTCTTGTGACAAGCGAGCTAAGACCGACCAAACCCGAGACGCTCCTCGTCCCGGTGAAAGGCCGGGGAAGGTGTGAGGGTATCAAGGCACTGCGACTAGCAGACGCCAATCTACCTGACGCCTGGCCCGATCCTGCGACCTTTGAGGACCCCCTCTTAGTAAACATTCCGTAGCGTTCTCGGGGCTCGGTTTGCTTTTGTTCGCCTCCCCGAAACATCTGACTACCGCAAACCTTACTCTTCCCCACCTCGTCTTCCCGGGGGGCTGCCACTCTGATTTTTTGCCATTTCTCTAGATTCTAAGGCTAAACTTGACCAGGTTTCACAAGACACTCTTTTAAAACATATCGAAACTGTACTACATTCTGTACACATACTGTGCATAAATAAATGAATCCATGTTACCATTATTTCAGATGGTTACCAGAATGAACATGTTTTGTTTGTTTTTTTAAGGGGGTGGGGGGTTAGAAGAGAGGTAATTAAACGTCTTCAGATAATAGCATCACGCAGAGAGCTCGTCTGCATGTATATATAATGAAACTTTACACATATTTTGGATGGTATAATAGATATAATAAGCATAGAAAGAACGTATGAGGTCGGCTGCTTTTGCCACGGGTATTAGTTAGGCCGAGATTAGGCTATAATTTAGGAAGCTGATTGTTTGGTTTTTTGTTTTTTTTATAATTAGCACTTAATGTATGATTTGCTTTAAAGTGAAATGCCCTTTTTTTTGTTGTTGTTGTTTTGTTTTTGACGTATAAGAATTAGCGCTAAATGTCATCATTGGCTTAAAGGTGAAATACCTTTGTTTTATTTGGCACTCACAACTTTGGACTAGATTTTCCCGCTTTTCGCATTATATTCGTTACATGACTAGAGAAAAAAAAAACTATATCTAGTGAAAACTCACTAGGAGTGGCAGCCCGGTCGCCTTCGTTTCTTCCCTACTCTTTTGTGTTTATGAAAGGAAAAAAAAAAAAAAAACGGGGGTCCCCCTATCGTCTGCTTGTAATGCTCTCGCAGCTATCGCGGCGTTTTTGTCCTGGATTTGTAGATAAATGGGAGGGGACGGATGGGGTGTCAGCGTTGATCTTAATGTCTCATAATTTTGCCTATTCTGTGGACTTCATTGAAACTGCAAATTGAGGGACGCACATGGAATGACAGGTCGGACGGAATAAAGCAGCAGGCCAAAAATACCTACAAGTAAAGCTCAAACAGAATAGAAAGGAGAAAATGTCATTCACTTTTAAAGGCAATGGAGGATGCTTTCTTCGCGTGTTTACTGAATTAAATTTAGCAGCTCTTTGAATTTCGTAATGAAATCAACGCCGGTAACGAGGGCTGATGGGGAGGAAGGGTTGGTTAAAGTTAAAGACAACGAAGAGGATCTTTATTTCATCCCATTGCCAGTTTCTGGTGCGGTCTGCGAAAAAGTCGCACGTTTCGAAAAGTATGTGTCCGCATGTGACATAGCATCTAGACAGGTTTTTCGGATTGCACTGATACTCACCATATGGATGCCAGCTTGTGAATTTGATAATATCTATGTGACAAGTACACAGATTATCAGTAAATTATTTCCTATTTGATTGCCTTCCATCTCAGTCGTTAGTGGTTAGCCAAGCAATGCAATAAGTCATGTAGGTTTTAAAGACTGAAAGGGATTCAGGTTTACTCATAAGTGACCATAGTTATTCCGGGAAATCAGCTTTACTTTGACGTTTTATGTAAGGCTTCTTTATACGATGGATATCTATAATTCATTTTTAACACTAACCGTGTCTTATCATTCTTATCATGCAATTTCCCCCATATGGCAGTTTCAGCACAGCAGAACTATACAATTAAATGATATATTTCAGGTAACGGAATAGCCTGCTGTCTTGGAATTTCTAGCTTTTGTCATTTAATACTGCGGATGATGTATTGTAACCGCATACATTTTTTTTTTTTTTTTGTGGCTTTGAAGAATGAATTGCAAATTTTTAGTTTTAACATGAAGACACTGTTACAGGTGTGTAGAAAAAGTATGCGTAAAATGTATGCGACTTCAGGCCTCTCTGTGTGTACTTGGTCGAAAGTAAATTTAACGGCTGTGCCTATAAGCTTTTGAAGTTGATTTGGTCTAGCTCTTAAAATATGAAAATGAGAATTGGGTGTAACTGGTTTGGTTGAAAAGGGGATAGGGGTTAGATATCGTAGATTTAATTTTATTACTGGATGGAATGGATAGAAGAAAAAATAGCGAATAGGAACTTCAGAACACTACTTTGTGAGAATATGGGTTTCTTGGAGTTGGTTGGGTGAAGCCGGTTAAAAATGGCAAACACGATGACCCTCTATCCTCTTCTTCCCCCCCGCTCCGGCCA
>JAWQUT010000020.1:2776664-2798807 GCA_033807755.1 Ellobium chinense | reverse complement strand
ACCCTCCCAAAACAGCTCACTGTGATCGTGAAGGGCAATCCCGACTGCACGTCCAAAGACTTTCAGACTTACCAAGCTCAGTCCAACTCCTTGCCCAGCACCTTTGATGACGGTCGGGTCAGCGTGGGATCCTACAACAGTCTCGAGCTCGTAGAGGTGGAGCCGGGCCGCCACGTGGAGATTCACATCCGCTACATCAATACGGTGGTGGTGGTCAGACAGATCGGCCGCTACTTCACCTTCTCCATCAAGATGCCCGAGGAATTGGTCAACCGGAGTAGCTCCAGCCAAGACTTGCAGCTCTGTGTGCGCGGGTGCCCTCAGTCGGAGCTCATCAACTACCAGGAGTATTTGGCCACCAGGCGGTACACGCCGGCCGCGCAGGATGTGACAAGCCTTGAGGTGGACGGGGAGAACAAGCCAGCGGTCACCCGGGCGCACGCTGAGAAGGTGTGCCGGGAAGCCAAGCTGGTGGACTTCTACTTCGATTCTTGCGTCTTTGACCTGATGGCTACGGGCGACCAGAACTTTACGTTGTCAGCATTGAGCTCCTTGCGAGATTTTCTCAAGCTCGATCCTTCGGCCACCCCGAAGATGAGTAACAGGACAACTCTAGACAAGTATGACAAGCAGTATGGGAACTACAATGGTGGTGAAGGTGCGGTGGTACGGACTTGCAGCAGCCGGCATCACATTGTGCTGCTCTTACTGTTGACGTTATTAGCGCGCGTTCTGTGTTCCAGATGAGATTGGGCTAGGTGAATTAGAGCTTTTTTTGGGGGGTTTGTTTTTTTATGGATACAGTTTGTGTAAGTGTGTGAGTGCCAGAGGGAGCTTGCAGCCACTTACTGTCAAACCCTTACAGATGAGTGCCACTCGTCATCAGGGAGATCTGCAGGTTCGCTGGTTACAAAAAAAAAATGTCATAATATCTCATTCACGGTGGAACACATCGAAGGGGATAATCATGCCAAGAGTATTTGGATCATATTTTGAACTGTGTGTATTCGTGTGTTTGGATATCAACACCCTTGATGACAGCTCAGGAGATCCCCGGCATTGCAGCTGGGTGTGATGCCGGCACCGTTCCCAACATCGGGACGTGAACACGGATTTACAAAGGCATCTAGGCAATTTACACCAGAAGTCCCTTTTATATCGATGCTCATGGATTACCTGCTATTGACGTCAGGCTTCAATGCATTATCGAATACCTGTTTAAGGACAGTGCACTTTTAGCAGGCAGACATGTTCATCTGTGTAGACCCACCGCAGTCAGCCTGGTCCACGCTACCCAAAAGGCGAGGTAAAAGTGCACTGAAGATGTATAATAATTATAAACCTTGACCTTACAGACATTGAGAATTTATCTTTAAGCTTTACTGCAATAAAGGTTTATCGGTTGGAAAAGTAGGGAGGGTTTAATCTTCACATCATAATAGTCATGCTGAATTTTGTGGAAAGATAAAGCTGGGTTGTGACTTTATTACAGTGTAATTTAGTAGCCACCAATTGTTACAGGCGCTCCGCTAGACAAGTTTTCAGTTCTCACCAGACACACCATCAGGTAAACAGGGACATGTCTATAAATTGTCATTCAGTCAACACTTCCGGTTTTATAAGGATAGGCGGTAATCCTCAATCAACCCAACAAACTAACGAGTCTTTTTTAATCACATCTTTGCTTTTGTAGCACCATCCACATTTCCACACCTTTTTTTTTTTTTTAAATTCCAGTGGCATGCAAAGTTGAGATCTCTTTGATTCATTTGTTTTTAACCTGATTCCTGTCTTCCCAGAGGAGAAGAAGATTGTGATAAAGTGAGTTTCTCATCAATAAATTTGAATAAAACAATCACTGGATAAATCAAAATCACATCGTCCTTAAGTATCAATGGACCGTGCAGTCTGAGCATTGAACACTCTTGAAACGTCACATCTCCCTGAAACCTGAGCGAGTGGACTCTGGTTTTTTATTGTTTGAAGGAGAAGAAGCTTTAAAACTTTTCATTTGTCTGATATGGAGTTGATTTTAAGGGCTATTTCAGATCCTCAGACCTTCTCTAATGGAATGGACAACATCGGCTGTGGGAGGGAAAACGGGGTCAGTAGTGTTCTTAATGCTATTTATTTCTGAAAGTGAGTTAAGAGTTAGGATGAGGAATAAGCAGGGAAGGGAGGGGAGGCAGGGGGCAGGTTATCTGGGCGCTGATTTTGAGAGATGAGACATTAGGCATGGCTCTTTATCCTGAGTTCTTGGAACCTGGGTGGATAACACAATGAAATGGCGGGCAGAGAAATAGTCCCTGGCTAACTGCTTTTGATTTAAGCAAGAGTGTCGGTGTTTCATCTACCATTAGCCCTGTAGGATGCAGTAATGGGGTTTTGGAAGGGGGAGGGGACCAGAGGCACAGAAAATTAGAGGGTGGGATTCAGGTATTCAGCTGATGGCCTTTATGAAAGCTGCTGGGTAGGTTTTATTATTTTTTAACCAGTAACATTGTGTCCCACATGATATCGCAGTGCTGAGGCGCCTGCGGTGTTGCGAAGTGCTACATGTAGAATGTACAGTACCCAGGAATCGACGAATTCTCTTTAATTTTACTGTGATGAGCAACTGGCAGTCGACTTTCTTTGTACATTTGTGATGAGAAATGAACGAATGAAACTTTTGACTTTTTATCCCACGGTTCAGTTTCATGCCACTGAATCATGTTCGCGTATGTTGTCGCTGTTCACATGAGATTTGGGTTGTATGTGTCCTATGGAAATGTGAACTCTCGTATCTCTAGATTGGCTCTGTCAGACGAATGATGCGAAGATTTTTTTTTTTCTTTTTGGTCATGAATTTATCCGGAGTTATGAAAGCCTTGAAGAGCGTTTGTTCTTATCTTGAGAAAGTTTTTAACCTTAGATAGCGCTTTTATGTGCATTGGCATAACTTGATATTCATATTTTTATGCCTGGGCGCGGGCTGGTAGTAGATAGCTGAATTGTTTAGCTGTGGTTGTTCTTCTCGGGGACAGAGAATTGGAGACGGAATGTACCCACTTAAGACGCCTTATCAGCTATTTTCAGCCCCGTCCCTTGTTGAATTCATACAATTTATCTGACAACAAAAACTCTCCAACATTTGAAATAGAGGTCTTGAGTTCTGGAGGGGGGACTGACATAAGTTTGAACAGACGCTCTCCAAGTCGTAGATGAGTGCATGAATGAGATGTTGGCTATCTTTCCTGCTGGACTCGATAAGTGTGAGAACAAACGAGTCACGTCATAGGAATGGGTATGAAGTTCAGGCTACCATGAATATGAGATGGCTGAGAGGAATCAAGAATCAAACAAAAGTTACTCGCCGATACTGGATTTTTTTTAGAAATCCTCCCCCCTCCGAGAAAAATAACGGACCAAAATCTCGCAACAAATTATTGGTTTGGCCTAATAAAGGTAATGTAATGTGTCTATTAAAATTCTTCCCCAAACACACGGAAAGTCATCACTCCGTTCTTTCGTTGAGAAGTGCTCCGTTTCCATCTTGTACCAAGCCACTGTTTCCACTAGACACTAGACAGGACCACAGGGAAGCCTAGTTCAGATTGTATCACGAAGCGAACAGTTAGATGACGTAACTTCCGTCATAGAAACTGGAACCGAGCGATTTTGAATTGTAATGCCAGGTCTTGGAGCCCTTTTCACCACAAATCTGCGGAATGAATCTGTGGTTGCCCCTTTACAACTTGCACAGAAAATATTCATCACGCCGTAGGCCCTCTGGCCCAGACAGCATTGCCGATTGCTCTGCCTCTGAAGAGCCCATGGTTCAGATCTCTTTGTAAATTTATAAACTGTGTCTTGAATTAGTCACGTCCGTAGTAAATTTGTTTTCTTTTTTTTTTCAAATCAGCACCGTTGTTTCATCTGATTTTGTATTTTGCTGCTAACCCTGTATATTATAATCAAATTTTGAATAGACAGTTGGCAAAATGGTAATCAGAACGCTGGCATACTCTTTCCTTTGATGTGACTCTGGACTCTAAAATTTCCTGATCTCGTGTATGAATTGATAATGTGTATGGGTTCATAACACATAAAAGCTGAAGTGATTGTTACACTTCTGGCAAGACTGACTGGTGTATGCCTGCTGGCAGAACTTTGGTGTCTTTTACTTTTTACTAGTAGCTCTTTGAGCATAATAAAACTGCCAACATCTGACCAGTCTGACAGCCATCATATTCAATATTTTGATGTCTGTTAGAGCACTTGGACTGCCAGCATGAGTACATCAGAGATGGATTTATATTATATAGTAGTCTAAATATTATGGTTGTTTATTTATGAAAAAGAATAATGGCAAGTTGTTGTTTACTTACTTTGTCAGAATAGTCAGATGGTGTACAAATACTTGGCAGAATGAATGTATCTGTTTGGGATACCCTCAGCTCCATTTAATTGGAACTTTTCGGGATCATGGGGAAAGTTGCAGTTAAAAGGAGTTGACTTTTATACAGATATTTTAGCATTTTATAAGTGTGGAAAATGGCGATTAGTGGGGTGAACTGGTGATTTGTGAAAAGTCATCTGGATATTTACGAAACCAGAGCTTGTGCTGTACATGTGTATTGCTAGAGAAATTTTAAAGAAGTGGTAGCAGGTAAAATCTGCTCAGTGGTGATAGTGTTGTGGAGGCAAAACTGGTTAGTGTAAGGTTGATTTCGAAGACCCAACTAAAACTTGTAGCCATTGATTTCTCCCCATCCCATCCTACAGGTCTTTTAATCCTATCAATTCCAGGCACCATGACCGGTCGATTTTGCCAGAATTCATTTGCCCGCCTGTTTATGGGGACGCAGGCTTAGCTTCTTTCTGTGCTGCCAGCCGCAGGTTGATTTGTCTCTCTTTTAAGAAGGCATGGCTGAAAGAGGAAAAGGCTAAAAAGAAAAAAAAAAGATAAATTGATTGATTTGTTTGAACAGCAACGTGGTGATATCAGCTGCCATGCATTTGGCTGGAGCATGAGACGAATTATTACATTTCTTGGCTACAGCCCCCCCCCCCCCCCCCCCCCCCCCCCCCCCCCCCCCNTCGTTCTTTCTCTCCACATCCAAATGCTTACTACCGTTTTTTCTCTTCTCCCGTGCCTTCTCCTAGCCCTCCCAAATTGCTACGTTATAATTCTTTATTTTATGACTCGTCGCTGTATTCCAAAACCCTGACGATGAGCTGTTCTAAGCAGTCTGATCTGTTAGCCATGATAGAGTCTAGAGTTGAAAATTTTTTTCGTAAGTATTTAATTTTATCAAACTAACATACTCATTTTTTTTTTCTGAAAAAGATTTGTTTTTATTTCATGGGAGATTGGAATGATAGGGTAGCTCGGCATGGCACAAGCTTGACATGATTTGGATGTCAAGGAAAACTGGGGTTTTTTTGTACGAGGTGGTTTGGACACTACCGTCTCGCAAAGTCGCAGGATCTTGGAGCAGTATGCATCCCCGAACACAGAGAGACAGAAAGATTTATTGGAAGTCCGTGTTGTAATATTGCTTTGCGAGAGAAAGAGAGAGAGAGAGAGTGAGAGAGTGCCTGAAAGTCAGTTTATATTAGGTTGTCTCTATGTTTGTTATTAATACTGATTACAGAGCGCCTGGTTGGGTCATGTACATAAAATATAGGTTGTAAAAATGTGAAGAAAATATTTTTATGATTTGAAATTCAGATCTGTTTTAAGTTACAACCCAGTTGTGGAACTTATTTTTACTTTGTGTTGTGAACTTGGAATGGCCAGGATCTAAATCAATTCATTATCATTTTGTTCATCATAACCTGATAAAAGCAATACTGTGTCCATAAAATTCACAATTTATCGTGAAAATTAAATTTGTTATAATGTGAAATTGGCCAGAAAAAGGGTGTGAGTTATGAGGATTGTTTGTTACGGGAGTTTGTAAGAGTTTGATGTGCCCATTAAGTGAGGACGTTTGTATTGGGTAGACTGGGCATCTCCATCTTCACTTCATTTTCACTGTGGGCCCAATACTGCAGTGTTTCTTAACAAGAGCGTTGGCGTCCTGGAAGTTCATTGGATTGACTACATATGTTACTTAAATGATGGATGAAAGAAAAAAGTTGCTTCCAGATGCTTGTCAGTTAAGGGCAAATTCTCACAGTTGACTGACATGCAAAATAAATATCCAATTGACCGGTCACTTGTCGTTATTACAAAAGGCAAAGAAAGTGTCTTTCTATGACCTCTTTAAAAGGTGTTTTTTGTAAGTGTATTCTAGTGCATTTCAGAGTGAGACAGAGTTCAGCTCAAGCACTATCAAAAGCGTGTCAGACTCATTCATTCATTCATTCATTCATTTGCCTGAGCGTCACACTGAACCACTGTTCGAAGCCTGACATTGCCCAAGATTAGGAGTAGATCAAGGATACGTAAAGTGAATGGAGATATTTTTGTCCGTGAGAACAGAAAACAAATGTTAATGTATTATGCCGTCAGACAATGCACCCTACGGGGCTCAAGTTTATTACCTAGAAAGCTCTCAGTGAACGTGTGTTTAACTGTATGTTGGTTGAACACACATAGATCTTGTGTATGTGGGATTTGACTGGCCAGTAGTAGTAGTAAAGCGAATGTTTGATTGAGTCTGTGTTGAAACTGTGTCACCTATTGTTGTCTGCATTACTGTATCATCAGGTTAATTCTATGGGGAGTTGAGTCGACCCATCGGTCAGTGCTTGAGAGTCGTGTTGTGAGAGATCAGCAGACATTATACATGTATTACGATGTCACAATGTGATGCGATTTCATAATGAGTAATGTAGTGAAGGAAATTTGAATTTATATAATCTTGACAGCGTGTTTGAGATACCAGTTGTTTGTTTTTTTTTGGTCAGTGTGAATCTCTGTGTAAGTGGTCGGGCATAAGATCTGCCCCTTGGGAGACAGTTATTGCTCACTTTGCTAACATAAGAGCCTAACTCAAGTCTTTTGTCAAACAGTTGATAACGGTATATGGGACAATCCAACTAACACGGGAATTTAAAAAAAAACAACAAAAAACAACTATCAACGGCTTTAACACTGACATTGTACCTCGTTGGCTGATGCCCTTCACTATATAAAACGAAAATAATAATGTTTTGGCTTTCAGTGAGCACGTTATTAATGAAACACATGGTGATCTGTTTGTCATGCTTAACAAGGTTAAAATCCCATTTAAATTGGATGAATACAGGTTTTCAGAGTAAACCACAAAAAAACTGATGGATTAATCTAATCTAATATCATCAGAAATATGTTATTTCTGGGGTCAAACTCAGTATTGGTACTGATATGTGAAAAACAACTTACATAAATAGTGGAACACTGTCAACAACCACTTCAAAGAACACTCCTACTCAACAGTTTCAACTGCTTTGTCCACACTCTTAGTGGCTTGGTCGGAGGGTGGGTTTGTCATCCTTTTGTGTTAAAGAGATAGTTAAACCAAATCAGTCAAAGCTCATTTTTGTTCCTAGATGAAAAAAAACAAAAACGTTTGTCGTTTTTCTTGAAAACGCCACCTTCCCCTTTCCAGCAAGTGAGATTGGTCATTACGACAGCAGCAGCAAGTTTATGAGATAGGCGATTATGAAAGCATAGTGATATCATGAGAAATCATCAGTTCTACATGTACCTGTAATATAACTATGATCATCATTGGTGTGTGCGATGTGCCAGGAGGTTGTGAGAGCCAGTGATACTGTACATATCAGAGTGACCTCTTTAATGTGAGAGTGATTGATTGATGGATGACAAAAAGAAAGGGCATTTTTGACTTCAGTTTTACAACTCTTTCAATAAGGTAAAGTTGTGGATTTATTGTTACTGTTAATGATAATGATTTGTTAAATTAGCCAACAGGAGACATAATATCATCTTCAGGCTAGCAGCAATGGGTTACAGTTAAGTTCAGTGCGATGTCATCTTGTAGTGTGTATCGGGGTGTTCGAGTGCTGTTAACAGGGCTACACGTTAATGTTCCTCAGAGAACCTGGCTCAGTCATGTGTGTACATTTTGTTTGTTAGCCTGCAAGAAATTGATGGGGGCTGTTTCAACAGGCTGTCTTTTTTTTTTTCCCTTCAAAGAAGCTCTGAGGGACATGACAACAACAACAAAATGAGAAAGAAAAAAAAAAACGCCGCACGGGTCAGGTTTCTTTATAATCTGCTCTCCCTAAGGCGAATTCCCCCCTCGCTTCCTTTCCGTCACTTCTCCTCGTTATTTTTTTCCCCCTCTGTCTCTCCTCGTCTCTTCTTTCTGTGTCCCTCTCTAGAGCAGATGAGATAGGTAGTGCGCAGGATAGGCTACGTGCTGCGCCCCAGTGGTGGTTTATGGCAAGTAACATTAGCCCAGGAGACCCGGTCCCGCTTCTTTGTTAGGGGCTTGTACTGTACACACCAGACACCACGGGTAAAAAAAAAAAAAAGTCTAAACTAGCTCTTGAGATCGACGAAAGAGAGAGAGAGAGGGAGAGGAAAGAAAGAGATAGAGAGAACAAATATGCGGAAAGGGAGAGATTTATCTCGAGAAAGCAATTTGAAATTTAACAGGCTCAGGTGAGAATGTCAAGATTATTTGTTTTTCATTTTAAATCACCCCACGGGCGGCCCCAGCTTGATTGAAAGCGATGTGTAGGCGAAATGATGAGAGAGTTTAAAAAAAAAAAAAAAACTCTTTAAGAAAGAGGTAAGCTTGGGTATAACTCAGAAAGACAGTTACATTTTATTATGATTATTTTTCTTTGTGTTACCAAACTTCACACACATTTGCAAAATAAAAAAAAAATACTGTCTGTCTACTGATATCCTTTCTGTTACAAGGTTAGGTAGATTCTGTCGTCCCTGAACATTATCCTTGCCACCACTTACAAGAACGCCATCAGCGTAACTTGGGGTAATTAGTTTGTTAAGGGGTAACATTTGATCGTAAGAAAGGGGCAATCTGTCAAACTATAGACCATACTAGTCTAGTTTCGCAGAGTGCACGCGTTTCTGTTCTTCTGGGTACAGCTTCAACAACAGCCAAAAAAAAAAAAATTTACAATACTGCTGTGTTAGACAAGATGGCGTGTGTGTAGGAAATAGTTTACTGCACGTGTGGCCTTTTGTCGTGGGCATAGATCATTGTATGTAACGCATAATACTGTACTGTGCACTTTAGTGAGACAGGGGTATCGGAGCACAGTAGATAAGTTTATTTCTCCAAAGCTAACGGGTGCTTACTTTCCTGCCCTCTCCCCTTTCCTCCCTCTGCCTCCCCTAGCAGCTGCACGTTGTATGTACTGGAATAACCGTGGAGATAGGGCGGTAAAACTCAGCAAGTCTTAAGTGCGAAGGCTTGAAACTTGCCAACTCTTGAAGGGTTTGGAAGCTCTGGGGGAACGAAACGGTGGCTTGATAACTGTAGCCAGGAGATAGGAGATCACATGAAAATAAAGAGAGACGAGGGCGTAGCGAAGGGGGAAGGGATACGTACATAGTGGAGATGTTGCATGCAATGCTTTTTTTTTCTTTGGGGACGGGGAATCTTAAGATGTAAAAAAGTATATCAGTCGTGGGCGGCAGCTGGGGTAGGGAGCCAATGGAAGCACCTCTCATCTTCGCTACTGAAGAAAATCTTAAAAGTTCAGTGTTATGGAGAAGTGTGAGATTGCCAGAGAAAAGAGACATTTAAACGCAGGAAGCAAGAATGGAGTGTCTGAGAGAAATGCTTGGTGGAGACAAATGAAAGTTGCACGAAAGCCCTGAAGCCTGCCTGTACAGAGAGAAAGAAACAGACCGTCTGAAAATAGAAAAGAGAAAATTGCCTACGTATCCGTGCGCCAGTATAGTCTGTGTACAGACTTCTGATATCAGGAAAAGTTCGCTTCAGAAACCGTCGCTGATTATTAGTGATTGTACATAAAATGTGTGAGCGAAATGGGCCCCCCTCCCATTTTAATATTATGCTATAAAAGAGCAATAATGGTTGATTGCATGTGAACGTGTGTGTGGGTGTGTGTGCACATGTGAGCTGAGTGTTCGTGCACATGTGCGTGAGCGGGATGTGATGGATGGTGATTGTTACGTGATTCGGTTTAAACTCTCTAGTGATGGAAGAGAGAAAGAGAGAGTGAAAAATGTGCCCCTGTTTTTTTTGGGTTTTTTTTTGAAAGGGGAAACAGTACGGTATATGTGGCTGGATGATTAATTTCCATGTACATGTACAGAAAAATCTGTTTGAAAATCCATATTGAAATTCTTTTATTTGAAAAGAAAAATGATATTAAAAAGATACTGTTATAAATTCGTTTGGTTCTGTTTGCCTTGTGGCGTGTGTAGCATGTTGTTATATGGTATGTTGTATATATGGTATGTTTGCTCGTTGTATGTCTTTACATGAGTGTTTTTGTTTAATGTAGGTGTATTGTTGCAACCAATAGTCGTTACACGTTTAGTTTGCCATTGCATTTTGTGGTGTAGTTTGCTGTTGATGATTTGTGCTGGTGCTGAGAAGGTGTTGAGTAGAACTCAGGAGATGACAGTGCATAATGATCATGATAATGATCAATGGTCATACCTGTAAAGTAATATGAGATTTGCCATGTATATGGTATGGTGACTGTTCTGCTGCTGCTGATGTAGTTAATGATGTTTTGTTTAGAGATGATGATGTAGTGGGATGGTAGATGATTCTGATGATAATAGAGTGAAACCATGATGTTAAGTACCCATTTATTAAAGAAATCTTGTTCTTGAGTATGAATTTCACATATCACGGATTCGTTTTTAATGCTATCATTTCATTATTAGGGTGGACTTTGAATTTAAACATACCTCAATAATAATTATCCTCTTCCGCGTAGGCATAGGCCTACTTTATATCAAGGTTCTACTGTAAATAATTAATGTTGATTCTACTGTTGATTTGCTGATAATTATCCAGGACATGCTGCTCTCAAACAAGCTGGTCCTGAATGGTGATGTGCATTGTCATTTATTTCCCTGATCAAATAAGGAGTCAATTCTGTACATGTATTATTTCCTTTGTAGGCTTGGTTAGTCCACACTAATGAACCTGATAACCCTCACAATGACATGACGTGAGATAATCTAACTGTGTGGTGATGGTTACTTAATTAATTAGGATAGATACAGTATAATGAAGTTCAAGCATCTCCAATTTTCTTTTGCATTTTTTTCTTCCGCAAGGCTTTCAGCTTTCTACAAACTTTGTTCTTTAAAGGAAAATATTATGAAGGGAATCTCAGTTTAAAGGGAAGTTTTTTTCGCCAACACACACAAAAATTGCTGAAGACTTTATCCATCATTGTCTTTGTCTGTCAAGTTCTTAAGACAGTCATTTTGTCCTGAGATTCTGCGTCAGACTACCTCAGACCTAGCTTGAGAAAGAGGTCATGAGATACTTTAGACTAGTCCTCTAAGAAAATACGCCGAGTGATATCTTCGGTTTCAAGTGATTCGATGGGGCCACGTTTTTAAATTGCCGTTTTGACAGCAATGATGGCCGACTACAATGTTCTGACACACCAGGGCATGAAGTTGCATTCAACACGCGGCTCAAATTTGAAATTCCCTAGCCCTCTCTAAGAAAGCAAAAGAGGCGTAGAGGAAGCATGAAAGAGCCCACTCTGGTGTAAGAAATAGGCTCAAGCCTTAGATAACCACTGAGGCGGAAATGTGGTCCTGTCTAGGTTGGAGGGGGACTCAAGGGAGACAATTAACCGAGGCTTTCATAAAGTATGAATGAACGAAAGCTGAGAAGCATTTTTTTTTGTTGGGCAATAAAATTCATCGTAGCATTTCTGCCCTTAGAAACAAGATCTGGTCTAAGATCTACAGTACATTTCGCGTTGTGTACCGTAAGTAGGGAGTAGTTCACGCTTCAGGCTGAAGAGTATGGAGGACTGATTCAGGTCAGGATAATGATAAATAGTTTGGAATATGTCTGAAGTATTAAATCCCCCATGTTTTTCATCTAATTCTATGGAAATTATAATTTGGGGTCGTTTGGAACCTAAACATAGGGCAATCCACTTCAGGGTGCCACCGAAAAACTAATCAAAAGACTTGGTATTGACCGACTCGCCTGTCATTGACAACAGCACAGAGTCCTAACCTCTTTGACAGACTATTCTCCCTTTCCCCTCCCCCAAATCCACATCATACACATACACAAAAGTTTGTTACTCCTTCACGATAAAACCTGCTTCTATTTGTTACTCCTTCACGATAAAACCTTCTTCTATGCACTGATCAGCTTGGGCCTCCTGACTCTTCATGCCCCCTCCCTCTTCTTGTCTTGCGGCGACTGCAAGGGTTTTTGGCAGATACGGCCCTTATCAAGTACACTATTTCATTCGCTATACTTTGTTTATAATTATACAGTGGCACCCCCGGTTCTTGAGAAAGCAGTGAGTGATGACTTTGGAAGGGTGGAGGAAGGATGATGTTATACGGCAGTAATAGTGCTAGGAGAGGACTAAAGTGTACTTGAGGCTAGGTCAAATAACAGCATGCACCATCTCGCAGTTTCATTATTTTCCTTCCACATTTTCTGCTGCAGTCTGTGACTCCAAATAACCCTTTAAAAATTCCCTGAACGACAACGCATCGGTTTTATTATCGAGTAAATTTCGCCTTCCGTGAGACGTTGAGGGTAGTATAGTTCAGACAGGCAAGATACGACAAAAGAAAAAAAAGAAGGTAGATGAGTTTGGGGTAAAAGGGTGTTGGATGAGCAAGAAAACACTGCTCGCAACTTAACTTCTCGACAAGTGAGAGCTATCGCCAAATGTTGCACCAAGCCAACCCCGGCAGTCACCCCCCTCCCTTCTCTCTTACTTATTCACGAGTTCATTTTCTTCGTAGTTTTTGTTGTTGGTCTTAAAGAGAGTTTTACTGGAGACAGACACGTCAAGCTGTAGCTGATTTCCCCCTTGCCTGGCTCTGTGTGGGCCTCCACGCTTCATCATCGCCGGGAGCTGGAAGGATCACCCAGTGCGAACTACTGGCTTTGGGGAGATAGAAAACGCAACCAGGTGTTCTTGGGGAGTAGTTCAAGCTGGTGCATGAGAAATTGGATGATGATGATGGCGATAAGTAATGGTGATAATGCTGATGGAGACAAAAGGGCAGTGAGGGTACTGGGGGCACAGGAAATTCTGAATTTGGCAGTTGGTTAGGGGGGGAGGGGGGAGGGTATAAACAAGGGAGCAACTCAGAGCCATAACCAACTATCCCGTAGCCCCGCCAAGGAAGGAGGAGGGACGAGGGTCAAGGGGTCAGGGGTCCCAAAAAGAAAGGAGAAGAAAAATAGGATTAAAGAGAGAAGAAAACAAGATGATATCGAATTTGCCTTAAAAAAAAAACTTCCTCAATTAATTTTTGTTGTAAACTTCC
Organism: Ellobium chinense; assembly: GCA_033807755.1. Taxonomy (NCBI): domain Eukaryota; kingdom Metazoa; phylum Mollusca; class Gastropoda; order Ellobiida; family Ellobiidae; genus Ellobium; species Ellobium chinense. Next base: position 2,785,357 of record JAWQUT010000020.1, on the reverse strand, counting down.
GAAGATTTGCCCAAAGCAACAAAATTTAGGACCTCACGACCCCGAATCTCATGTACTCGTTGGGATGTTCTGGCTCGAGCTCCATTAATACAGTGGATATCTGTTAACACACAGTGATTTCTTTAAAACCATTGCTTAATACAACAGCCAATTTAGTACACAGTCCCAACTGCTTTGTTTCTCAATAAAATGCGCCTTGGATAACACAACAGTTCTGATATCACGCCTTCAGTAGTTTGGCCAATAGACTAGATGTAAGTATCTGGCCAAGCCATATCTCTTTTAAAGGACAAATAAAGTTATTCTATTCTATTCTATTCTATTCTATTCTATTCTATTCTATTCTATTCTATTCTACATTCGATATCAAAGTTTCACCCTGCGTGTGTGTGTGTGTGTGTGTGTGTGTGTATGTGTGTGTGTGTGTGTTTCCCTCACGATCAAGGACACCTCATCAACTCGAACGTGTGGATTAGCACCGTCGGATTCCAGTTCCAAAAAGTTCTAATGTACATGTAGTTACTACTTGTTAAACAGAGAGAGATGTAAACAACCGCATTTCGAATACATGCATCTCTAGGAGTCTTTAGTGAAGAACTGCAGTAAAGACGCAAAGGCCAGACAGGCATAGTTGGAAGCCAACTCTAGACTAAGGAGGGTACACATTGGTACTTACACCACAGTAACACTAACAGTACAGGTTCGACATTACACAGGTGTGTTGCCTTGTCAACCATTTAACATCACCACTGTCTGCCTTCCGTGACGCCGCCAACGTGACGTCTATCACCGTCACCACCAAAATAATGCAGGAGATGATGATAATGTGCAGGCTCCTCTTCTACACTCCGCAGGCCTGACTGACGGGTACCTGGGACATGAATAATAATTGCGAAGACAGTACAGTGGATTAGGGCCCTCGCACTAATTTGCCCAGTCTGTTCTGCTCTAAAGAGGGGGTTCTCCAATCGTAAGGCCATCTGTAGTAATTGCCATTGAGAAACATTAAAGCTAATCCCCGGCTTAGCCGAGGTGTCGTTCTTGTAGCTTCGCTGAGCCCCGACCTGCTTTGCCTTGGTCCCGTGGCCCCCGGGCACAGGCCTGGGACAGAAGGGAAGAGACGAGGTAGGAATGTTGTCAGCTTAAGCCGCCGCAACAATTTAACATTTCAGCTTTTAATGACGCTCTGGCCTCCGTGGGTTTCATTAGGCTGATGGGCGGGATGCGATTCTGAGTATCGATAATTTCGATATTTAGTCAGTGCTTTCGGTTATCGGTATTGAAAACTCTACATTCGGCATTCCTATGCCATCTTGCCGGTGAGCAGCCGGTGGTATCTAAACGTTTGGGTGATATCTTTGGTAGCATCAGGGTACGTTTGAACATGTTTTGGTTTTTTTTTAATGAAATTAAGATACGATAATACAGATTTATGAAAGTTTTCAACCAAACTTTGTAAATACCCTCTAGCAAGCAATGCCGAACCCAGCTGCAAAATGACCTAGTATCAAAATTATCGAAAGTAATTTCAACTCCTTTTTAATGCTCAGTGTCCGGTCTAGCTGGGTGGTTGAAAGATATCAAAACTGTGAAAAGATTATAAGGTTTGCCCTGCACAGAGTATCAGAATGGAAATAGAATCGATACTATCAATATTTGGCCAACGAAGGCCGAGTATCGCGATTCTTAAAAATTCAGATATCAAGCCGCCTCTGCCTCAAGATTTCATTAATGAACTCACTTCACCGCAACTTCAAGCAGCAGACCGACGCGGGGGAGAGCTTTTTACTTCAGTAACGACGCGAGCGGGTGAACACAATAGGTTAAGTGTCCTCTGTTATTTTTTAGGGAGATTGAACGATGGCAAAGCGAGGGCTAATAAAAACAGATATAATAGTGGTAATGGTGACTAAATTGGGTTTCATTTTTAATTTTCTTTCTCGTGATGTGTTCTGTTGGCTCAGGTAATAAAGAAGCCGGGTAGAGCCTTTGTTGTCGAGGCCTCAATAATTTTGTTGTATTTTTTATTTGATAATTGATCTGATATAAAGATGGCGACTGNGGGGAGAAGGAAGGAGAAGCAGGCAAAGACTAGACGAGGATGAGATGTGAAGGATGACAGAGAAGAATGAAGAGTAAGAAAGAGATCGGGGGAGATTGGATCGCAGTAGAAGTATGATACAATACATGTATTTCAATAATGATGTTGCTTATAGAGTTTCTGCCTTTTTCCCCAAAGTTTACAAAATTATTTGAAACTTGTGATTAATGGTCGACGGAAAATTAGCTAAACAAACGAGACAGGCGTGTGAGAAAGAACTCGTTGGGTGTTCCACTGAGAGCTGGAGTGGCGGCGTGGTCGTGTATAGACGTCTACCTGATTCCAAACTGACGGCAAGGCGATGGGTGCCGATGCAGAGGTCGCGGGTTCGATTCCCACCACATCACCTTCTCTCTCCTTCTTCCATTTTCTCTCTGCATTTGTCTTCTTGAGCACTTTCCCATTTATCCTACTTTTGTGTGAGCATCTGTTCGCGTCTGCTCACTCCCCACTTCTGTTACTAAGTGCTCGGTTTTCACCTTGTACTACTTCACTGAGAGCTGATACAGTTATTGAGTGATCAGTGGCCGAATGCATAATCCATTCGTTAGTTAACGTATTGCGTTAACGTCGGTGAACACTACTAATGTTTTGGGAGTTTCCCGTGGTAATCGCAGTGCATTAAATAACGTAAGAATTATGCACACGGCCACAGGAGTCGAAATCATGAAATGAAGTCCCGTGACCAGTCCTAAGGATCTTGGAAATCATGTAACTGACTGAGCTTTACTTTAGAGCTTTTATTACGATCTGCCCATGCTATGGTTAGTCAGATTAGAACAAGCAAGTGATGCGAACTCAAGACTTTGTGCCTGTGGGGATTAACACCACTGACTTGAGATGTTCGGCAGAGGTTCGCATGTTAATATGCAGGAGCGTATTCCCAGGGGCGGAAAAAAAAAGGGGTATCGATCAGTTTTCGGCACTTTGAAATCGATTCCAATTCGGACATTTATATTGCGACCCTATCTTTATAAAAATAGATAATCGATATTCTAATCGATTGCTGATAATGTTTTATACCTATTCCGAGTTTTTCCAAGTGCTGAATTCTAACAGTTAAATTCGTCAAGTCTGTTTTATGAGCCTGTTTCCAAAAATAAGTCACTCGCATAGGGTGATAGTAATACAGTGAATATTAATGCTTCGGTCTTGCATACTGCTTTATGGTGGAGCAAGGATTCCAAATCTATTCTCTCTGAACGAACTTTCTGTGGTTGTAGTAGTAGTAGTAGTAGTAATAGTAATAGTAATAGTAGTAGTAGTAGTGGTGGTAGTAGTAGTTGTAGTAGTAGTAGTAGTAATAGTAGTAATAGTAACAGACGTAGTAGCAGTACTAGTAGTAATAGTAGTAATTTTGGATTTGTTTAAAATGGATTATGCCAAGTTGGCCCTCTTCGCCAAGATAGTCTGTAGTGGGGTAAAAGAAGTAAGAGCACCGCTCTGATATTGTAGTACATGTAACGTGCCGCACCATTAGAAAAAAATTAAAAATTAGAGACACTGGCCATTTATTGAAAGATGGAATGAAAGAGAGACAAAGCAAGATAAGGAAAAACGTGGACTGCCTGAACACCTGGACGAACCTTTGCAGAATGAGTAACATCATATATAATTATAAGATCAGCGGAGAACAAGAATGGCTGGAGAACCATTACCGTCTGCAATGTCTACTGTAGACTAGGCACATGAAGAGGAAGAGATGCTATAGTTGGATGGAAATATATTTTTATTTAACAATTTATAGGGATAAAGTAGACATCGTTGATGGATATACACTATGTATGCATAATAATAATAATAATAATAATAATAATAATGCGGTTTATAAGTCTCATATCCAGGCTAATCCCCGCTTATGCGACTTCACACTATTTAATACTATAATACTGTGAAATTTAAACATTGCGTAAATTCAAAGAATTTCTCAACGCTGTCTTTACGTGGATAAGAAACCAAAATGCAGTCCACGATTTCGGGCTAATCTAGATAATCTTATAGTTCGGATATCGGATCTGCCTTTATAGTATTCTACCCTGCAATGTGCCATGAAAGGGATAGGGTATCTAGTATCTCAGACATTGACATGTGGAGAAAACCAGATGTCTTCTCCTTTACGGCTTGCAATTTTTATTATTGTAGATCGTGCCAGGGCGCGGCAGTTAAAGCCAAGACGAGCCATGGGTAAGTTGTTTCTGCGACGCTGGTGCTAAGCTGAAGGGGGTAGCGAGCAGAGATGTTATCTTTCTACTTGCCCCCGTCTCTGACACCTGCCACGGTAACTTCAGGCTTCTCGAACAGTAAACACCCTAGGGCCAGAAACATAGAGGCCTACAGACCCGGTACAACGAGCGATGCGTTCATTAAAAAAATCAAGTTCTCTCTGAAATGGATGCCCCTGGCTATGACTGTGTTGTTTTTTTTTCTCTGGATCTTACCTTTCCGCCCCCATCATCTTTAATTGAGGGAGGAGCCCTTAGGGCATGGTTATGTTATACATCTCTAGAGCACTACTTATCTACCTATCTACCGACCTACTTACCACCTACCTACTTCCTTCTTACCTACTTGCCCATCTATCTATCTATCTATCTATCTATCTATCTATCTATTCTATCTATCTATCTATCTATCTATCTATCTATCTATCTATCTATCTATCTGTGTGTTTGTCTGTCTATGTATCTATCTATCCAGCCAGCCAGCCATCCCGCCAGCCAGCCAGCCAGCCAGCCAGTCAGCCAGCCATCCAGCCAGCTAGCCACCCATTCGCTCGTCCGTACTTGTGTCAAACTGTAATAAGTTAGTCCATCTATTTCATTATCTTTGCCTGTCTATCTGCTTGCCATCCTTCAAGAACAGTCTCGGCATTGCGGGGGGCAAGGAGCAAGGGTGAGGGGTCCCTATCGTCCAACTTTAGAATTGCGAGAGAGAGGTCGAGAATAAAGCGGACACAGGCCTGCACTTTTTAGGCAAGCCAGCTTTTCAGTTTACTCGCCCCTCCATCCGTCTGTCTATTTGTCTGTTACACCTGTCAGTGCGTCAGTCTGTCTCCATCATCGCCTTGCCTTTGTCCAAACAAGACCTGTACCACTCTCACACACAGAGTCACAGGGCCTTTTGTATTCACTAGTGCTGTGGTACTGTTAATAGGACCATGCCTGCGTACTTTAGATGTGTGCCTTGGCTTGGCCCTAAGGGGGAGAAGTTTCTAGCAGGCAATAAAATGATTGTCATACTTGGCAAGTCAGCTGAAATCGGATGCTATCAACTAGTCATGACCTTCGGGTATTCCTCTTACATGGCTGTTTACAGTGCTTTTTACCAGTAGTTAGACTGTCCCAATAGTACCTGTACACTGTACACTCGATTCCGTTGGATTTCAACTCTCCAGACACTATTGAAGAGCTCTGACTAAGGAAAGTTCAAATTATCCAGAGACTTTCGGCACACATGAAACATGAATAATACATGACGTGCGCTATTATCTGAAGAAAAAAAGTTAAGTTCATTTGTGAGGTTCATTATACCATGAGCCAAAATGTAAGAAAAAAAAATTACGTTGACACACAGTAAATACATAATTTAAAAAGTAGCGATAAGCTGGAATGGACTCGTTCTGAATCTCGGGAAGGTCACGTGATCCGGGAAGTCGCAGCGTTTGTTTTCATGTGGAGCACTGGTCAGTGAAAGAAAACAGACACAATGGCTCGCTAGTGTGCCGCTTGTGGGTGTAATAAAGTAATAACAGTGACATGCGGGCAAGAAGAAAGCTGGAGTTACTTTGCATCACCAAAGAATTAAAAAAAACAACAATATATCTAGCCGATTCCCTCTTCATCAGTTATTATAGCAACATGACCTGAAATACTAGATGGTATGCAGTAACAAGACTAGATTAACTTAGGCCTATTACACAAGAGCTTGGGTGGCATGTATATTAGAAGTTGTGAAGAGGGGGAGGGGACTTTGTAAAATATGCTAACGTTGTTAATGATCTTATTCGGCTCTGTCACACCCCCCNTCCCGCCCGCTTTTCATTCACACTCGGCCATATAGATAGATCCATACATCTTTAAGGGGTTCAGCCACAGGAATTTCCAACTTCCATAGGTTTAAATTTGTCTGAATGGAACTTTTTGATAACACTGAGTATGATGAGAAATGAAGATTTTTAGGTCTCATCTCTTAAAAAAAAAAAAATTTGGTTGCGATGGAAACGGCGGTCATATTGAAAACAACCATATATCAAAAGATTCAAAATTTTCAAAGATATGAAAAATTTTGGTGAAATAATGGTGATACTACATATTTAGATGTAACTCTAGGTAATAAGGTAGTTTATTTAAAGTTTTTCCCTTAAAACAATCGATTTTCAGGAGTTTGAAATTTTGATAGTTAAAAATATAACATTTTTGCTCACAAAATTACATTAAAACCTTCATAGGAATAAAATGATACTTAATTTAAGAGTATAAACTACCTTGTTACCTAGGAGTATCATAGCTTATATTCCATGCCAAATTTCAAGGCTGTAGAGGCAATAGTATTTGAGATTTTGAAAATCTAATGTTTTCAGTGATGTAAAAATGCACACTTCAAGAAAATCACCAATAAAGTTGTATTTATGTATTTATACCAAACAGCATGACATTTAGACATTTTCCGTGTAGTTTTGAAGCTTATAGATGTAAAAAATCGATTCTCAGATAATTCAAATAGTTTAAAACGATGAGACCTAAAGATCAATAAACAATTTTTCCATATATAATAAGTAAATTGATATAATTGGATACATTGAGATGATAGCTGGCATTATATGGTATGTTGGTTCTGTGAGGAATTATGTTTCTATTATGGCATATCTTCATAATGTATGGGCACTCCGAATTCTGTGTGAAATATAGCACCATAGCTCGCTTGGGGTAAAATAAAATATGTTATTTAATATGTGTTAGAGGTGTAGGTATTGTCGATGACATAAGCATGATTTAAGGACTCTGTGTACTCCAAAATCCTCGCATTGGTAATTTTTTTCAGCACCATTAGTGCTCTCTGAATAGAAACATACGCCGGTTCCACCATTGTTTACATTCTGACTTCCTGCATCACGTGACCAATCACTGCACAAGGGGGAGATTTAGAACGAGTCCAATGCGATCGCGAGTATACGGATTTCGATTGAGCGAATTCGAGTTCTGATTCCCCAAGCGTTTCTCCAGTCGCAACACCCTCGTCCATATTATGAAAAGCCACAGCTTTTCAAGTTTAACAAGTTTATTCGGAATAAGCCCAGACAACAACTGTGGTGCATGGGCAAAATATGCCTCATCCATCTGGCCTCTTGAATCTAATACATCAAGATAAGGTTTCAGTTTTATACGTTGCACTGGACGTCTATGCCCTTGATGCCAAGAGAGTCCAGCAGAAGTGCACCCAATCCATTCTTCAATCTAAAAATAAGAAATTTCCAACAGCCAATAACAACTAATGTTCAAATTTCATCAGTCAGTCAGATTCCCTGATAAGTTATGCCTCCATTGTGAGTCCTTCGCGGAGACAAGTTTGAGATGCAATACTGGCCTGTAAAATAATTGTTTCACACACATCAGCCGACCATATCTCTCGATGCTCATCAATTCAAATTTGATTCCATCACTGAAGTTCTCTTCCTACTATCTGGTTTATTTGTGCATTCACGAAATTTTTTTTCGATAGCAAGAAGACACACGATTTTAAATATCATGTAAGCCTACCCTCATTATAATTGCAATGCTGTGGGGTCCCGAGTTAGTGACATTCTTTACCAGGCTTAAACTCCTGAACTCGAACACCTTTTAACCTCGAAATTATAGACTAATTCCCTGGAGCTTGAGTTGGTGAGCTCCTATTTCTCTATTTCTTCATCTCTTCTTCCGCCCACATCAATTTGTCTTGGTTTAAAAGCGCATACACTTTATATATATAATATCATAATCGTATATCAAATTTTTTGAGGTTGATGCATGACATATATTATAAGAATATAATTACTTCAGACATTAATGTAAAAGGAGCCGTGGAGAGATAACATTTTAAATGCGTTCTGTTATTTTACGCGCAAATTTCCCCACCTCTGCCCTACACCTTATCATTCTCTTACTGTCGTTGGCGTTGTAGTTTTCATTTTGGCCATTGGGTAGGGCCGGAGCTAGTTCGTTATTACTCTTCCCCTTATTCCCCACCCCCTCCTCGCCTTCCTCCTCACTACCATCCCTCCCGCCCCCGCCAGTAGCTCTACCCATTCATCCACCCACAAATCTCACAAAAGTAGAAGAAGGACCTCTTCCTTATCTGGATATGTTTGAGGCATTGTTTTTAATAATGACTCTGTTTTCAACAGTTAATTAATATCATCCTTGGTCTTGGACAGGGCGGGGGTACTTGGCGCGGGGACTTTCCTTAGCCCCTACATAACAACATAGCTGTCGGGAGCGCACGAGGATGTTATGGTCAATCAGTATCATCAGTCCCACCCTGTGGGGAGAGGGGCGGGGGTGCAAGAAAGAGAGGGGGAGAGAGTGGGAGTATGGGTGATGCTGTGAGATATTGT
>JAWQUT010000020.1:2763213-2776329 GCA_033807755.1 Ellobium chinense | reverse complement strand
GGGGGGGGGAGAAGCAGGAGAGTCGCATAAAATTATCATAACTAAGTGAAGGCTGGCGCAGGTGTTGTTGATGTAGTAGAGGTTGATTGATGATAATCGCAGCGAAGAGAGATACCGTACCAGTACACGGTAGGCTGCTGTTCACTTTCCATTGTGTTCCTCCGGCCGGGCCAGAGAGCCTAAACAGAACTGGGTGTTGTGTTGGTTAATGGTGGGCTCCATCGTCTCTGATAAGTATAGATTCTTTCGATATTTACGGAAGTTCGATTCAGTATCGAAACTCACGCGCTGGAGTTTCGATATATTTGCGATATTTTCAATATACTTTGTCTGTCCCAAATAAGTCTTTACCCGATGTTTGAAAAAAAAAATATCATCTTGCATGTCTTGCTTCTCCTACCGCGGTACAATAACCCACTAAGAAAAGCAACAAAAAGAAATTCCGAATTCCGTCCGACCCGCTGTAAAAGACTAACATTTCACAGGATGCTTCACTAAAGAGCCTACAATGACCTGATATCAAAACGGAATCGAAATTATGGAACTTAATTTCGATTCTCTTCTCATCCTCAGTACTAAAGTAGAAACCGGTTTTCTGGTAGCAAAGCCAGTAAGCAGTACCAAAAGAATCGAAATTTTCGAAATGCCTACCCTGTTCTAATGACTGAAATGGAATCGATACTCTCATACTTACAGGTTGAAGGCTGAATACTGAGATACTTAAATTTCAAGTATCGGCCCATCACTAGTATTCATGAGGTTATCAGTACTTGAGTGAAAGTCTGATAGCAGGTCTCCCTCTCTGCTATAGTGTGTCGTTATTCAGAGCAGTGAAGGTGATGATGGTTGTGTTATGGAGGTATGGGCAGAAAATGATGTATATAACAGAATATTCCGCATAATTACAATCTGCTTAGTGAGAACATCGCCTTCATTGCATTAGTGCCGCTTGTCAGCTTATAGACGGTGGTCACTAGCATTCTGACGACTTTCTAGATGTCTAGCGTTAACTCTGATGATTTGATACACAGAGTACACAGTATATAAGAGCTGTTTCCCACTGTTCCAAATCGCCTTTATCCTAAGATCGATGGATGGTGGCTGAAATGGAAATGCTGCTAATGATGAAATTCAGATGGTCTGATGTAGATTTCATCATGAAAAAGACATAGATCCACTGAAATCATCAGAATGCCAGAATTCATAGGTGGTGGTACCTGAAACAGTGATGCTGGTGGTGGCGAAGTTTCACGTGCTCTGGTGTAAATTTCACCACGAGAGAGTCTTAAATCTATTGCAATCCTTGGAATACCGAAGTTCATGGATGGTGGTTTTGATAATGGTGGTAGATGGATGGATGGATGAACGGACGGACGGACGGACGGACGGACGGACGGATGGATGGATGGATGGATGGATGGATGGATGGATGGATGGATGCATGGATGCATGGATGCATGGATAGAGTATGGGTATAAGAAGACTTGTATACCGATGTCTGTAAATATTATTGACGTCCATTAATGTGGAAGACAGTAACTGTGGGGATTATATGTGAGAAGAAGCGAGAATGATGACACGAAAGACACAGTGACTTGCATTAGAGACCATGAGAAAGTGACGAAAAATTTCTTTCTTTCTTTCTCTCTTTCTTTCTTTCTTTCTTTCTTTCTTTCTTTCTTTCTTTCTTTATTTATTTATTTATTTCTGCTTTATCCTTCCAGTTTTTGTTTCTTTCTTTCCCTTTTCTCACTTCCTTTGCTTTCGTCTTCACTTTCTTTGATTTAAAGTATTTTGTATTGAAGTTGTGTTATTGGCCCAGAGCCTAATAGAGGCTTTGAATCTTGAATGGAAATGGTGATAATGGTGAATTTCAGAGAGCGGCTTTAGATATCAGCATGTGGGAGATTTAGATTCATGCAATCCATGGAATGCCTAAATTCATAGGTGGTGATGATGGTTGTGGCGACTGAAATGGTAGTGACTGTGGTTATGAAGTTTCAGGTTGGCTGATGGCGTTATGCACTAATGGCGGTGGCAACCTGCAGGTGGTATTCCTATATAATGCGTGATGGTGTAACTTGAGATAGACGACGTTTGAGAGCAGTGGTGGCGGCGACGGTGAGGTCATGGATTTGATGTGACAACTCCTCACATGCTGAACAGCAGAAGTCTGAGCCTTTGCGCCCGCTGATAAGCAGTGACAAACCAAACTGATGACGTCATTTTGCATAAATATAATTTTGCCCCAAACTGATGATGTCATTTTGCAAATCATAATTTTGTCAGAGGAGTTGGTGGGATTCTTGCAGAAGACCTTAACTGACGTCACACCAGATCAGCCCATAAAATTCTTATGTCATTGATCATACATGAAACAGCATAAAAGGCAGTACGATCACGCTGCGATAAAAGAAGGCAATTATGCAATACATCAAGTGCCAAATGTGCCAGTTAGGTGTAATATGGCCGCATAATGGGACACTCTTAATTTTATAGAGACGGGATTATGTACATGAATATTTTCTTGATGTTAAAGGATTTTATGTCATTAATGTTGTTGTTGTTGTCGATTGTGTTGCTGTTGTTGTTGTTGTTGTTGTTGTTGTTGTTGTTGTTGTTGTTGTTAGCATTTTCTTATCACCACCATCGTTACCTTTGAAGAAAGACGTTGAGGCTGCAGGAAACAATGCATACTGTAGTGATCAAACCTGGTAAGTTTACTGACGTTGTGGACACACTTACGAGGTTTGATCATGGCATGGACGGCAATATGGTGTGCAGGAGGACGCACGTGTGAAGCGAAGCCAACCTGATAGACAGTAATAAATTAATTATTCGACAGTCTACAGTAACAAGCACCACATTATGTTGGTGGTCCTCCAGATCCTCTGTCCATCTGACAGACCTTGTCATCTGTGATCACCACATGTGCGGACCATCAAAAAGCAGCCACACTATACGTCCGTGTACAAACTTGACCGTCAGCGACAAGGGAGGACCGGCCAGTGTGAAGAATTTGACGCAAGTACACAACAACACAAGAAGGACGGAGTACGGTTGGTGCAGGTGTCAAGGTGTTGAGATCACCTCTTGCCCTCTTCATGTTTTCTCGCACCAAAACACCGTCAGCTGGGCTCCTTTGGTGGCAACCTCTCCCTCCTCCCTCCGGCCCCCAACCCTCAACAACTGAGCAAACCAAAGCCTGTTCCTGTCTTTTCCATCACAACCTAACCTCGTTTCTCGTGTTTTCACACTTTGTATGTACAAGACATTGAAAACTTCTCTATTCTCCTCCTCCTCCTACAGTCCTCCTTCCCCTGATCTCCCTCTCCCTAGGTTCTAACCCTCACTAAATCAAACTCGATCTCGTTCATCACTTGTTCACCTCTTTCTTTCCTTTCTTTTCACACTTGTCAGTATAAGACATCGAAAGTCTCTGTACTTTTCTCCCCCCTGCTCCCGGTTTCTTTATGACTCTTTCTCCCTTCATTCTTCTCCCCCTCCCTTCCCCCCGCCCTCCTCCAGGTCCGCTGCAAACAGCTTCCGTAACCAGCCATTTGTTGCTCTTAAATCACAACCCTCCTTTATTTCTAACGTCCATGTCTTCCTTTGTATAATTATGTACTTCGCACCTCGAGAAATCACCCACAAATTCCTTGCTCTGCACTGATCTCCACCACCACTCTTTCCCTTCTCTTCCTCCTCCCCACCAACCTACCACCACCCTCTTACCCATCTCATGCTTATTATAATCCTTCTTCACTCCTTTCTTGCCAATCTCCCCCTCCCCCAACAGGTTTTTTTCCCTCCTACCCCCNCCCCCCCCAACATGCCCAGCCGCCCCTCTCCTCTTCCTCTGTTTCCACTAAATTCCCACCAGTGGTGGAAGAGAGACCTCAACACCTGTGTAAGCGCACCTGGCCGCATCCGTCTTAGTACAGTCGTGACAAGGAGGTCTGTTACCTTCAGCCCTTAACTGGAATACCCTCGTTATTTCCATCATCATCATCATCATCATCAACATCATCATCATCATTCTCATTATATTTAAAGACAAGAAATCTGGCAGAGACTCAAGAACTCACTCGATACTTTCTTTGGGTAGGTGGAGGGGAAGGGAGGAGAACCTTTGTTTTCGGCTACAATGTAAAAAGTTTTTTGGTTTTTTTTCTTTTCCGGCAACAATTTGTTTTCTTCCAGATTTATCCATACTCTAAAACTTATAATCGCAACAGAATCTATGTCTTTTCGGAAGAGCCTTGAGAACAGACCAGAATTTTATTATCGTATACGGTGTGTACGTGTTTATCAATGTGCTAATTTTAACCACTGAATTCGGACTGTATACAGCCCTAAAAATAAAAAAAAAACACGTTCGCTAAAATTGTTCACAAATTCACCTTTCTGGATTAGCCAGCCAGGACAAACAATCCAGTATTTGCTATGGCCTGAGGGTGAGAAACGCAAGCGAGAATGACAGAGTTATGCTTTCAAACGTAGTTATTGGTAAACAAGCCTTGTGATTTAGAAAACAGAGCTGCGAAGTAAAGAAAAAATGGACGTCCGCTGACCTACTTTAGCCACGTGGAAAGCTTTTTTTTTGGTGGTTATTTTTTTCCGGAAAGGTGGATTGTGTTTCTGTTTTCTCATGTTCAAATGAGAAATTGTCAATTTCTCTTTTCACATCTTTAACCACATCAGATTTGTCTTGCCAGAGCATGGACAGGACTGGTGTCATTCTACAACATATTGCCTTTGCCAGTGGAGGAAGGAAACTTCTGAGTTCAAGACTGCGGTCAAAATAATGGTATTGCTGAACTCAATTCATATTAATAATAATATATTGAGACCGTACTGCCCGGTTATACATTGAATCTGCAATTTACAATGCTTAATTAATGACACTTACCACTATCCAGACACAAAAGACCTGAAGGCGAAAGCAAATCAGATTTTGCACCTTGTAGTTGTAGCCGAAAACAAACGTTACCTTATAGGGATACGTCCATAATTTCTATTTAAAAGAGGAAGTAGGAACCAGTTTATTGCAATGAGTAAGCGGGGATTTTCCGAGTGTATGCGGTTCGAAGCCGTGAAATTTTATTGTAGAGCTTATTTATCTAAATCATCTACCTATGTAATGTGAGAAAGCTTTGATAGTTATTGCTCATACAGTGGTGTTTATTCAACTTTTCCGGGTGTGGGCCGCTCTGGTCACGTGACGAGGGTAACATATCACCAACATTTGATTTTGGCGTGCAATCTTCTATGTTTAATCTAAAAAGAGCTGCACCACAGTTGTTCACCTAGGCATGTTCCAGCCATACTGATTTAAAATCCTGTGGGATGTTGTTTTTTTCAGTTTGCATTGATCTGCTACAGCCCTCGTTGGGTTTAACATGAAATATTGCACGCCAAGGTGCAAAAGCGTGCAGTGGATTTTTGTGATGTATTACTCTCGTCCCCTGATCATGGCGAAGCGCTGCATAAACTTCAAAAAAACAAGATACAGAAAGACCTCACATACTTGAATTTTATATATTTTCAAGTATGTGAAGTGTTCGGGTTCGTTGGTTAAATTAATACATGGACGTAATAAATTCGGGATAACTTCATCAGAACGACTGTAAGGATTTTTCGACAGGCTCGATATGTGTTAATGAGCGTCCATACGTTCGAGTGTGCGTGGCATAGATCTTACTTGCATGATACACGTGTTACGTGATCTAATTCATTACATTTTCACTTTACCTATCACGACATTTCTTACGTCAGTCTTCTTCAATATCCGTCGTTGTCTTGAAAGGTCGAAGAATTCAATCATCAACAGCAGACTAGCTGAAAGCTGCAAATTTTGCACTGTTCTGTTTTCAGAATAGAAGGCAGCAAACCTAGTGGGCCGAACGGTGCCCGAGATTTGGCTCAGTCTCACAGCATTTGCCTGGTCCATTTAGATAAATTAACTTGCCAGTTGTGCTCCGCAAGAACTGACAGGGAGTGGTGAAAAGTTTAAATTAGCTCCCTAGTGTCCACTAAAGTACGAGGTACTGTATACTACCCTAAAACTCAAGTAGGGGAGTGAATACACAGAAGAGAATTTTTACGACAAACGCAGGTCCCAAGTTAGAAGACAGAGCTGCTTGACTGAGACCAACATTCTCACGTTTATGCGCTCAGCACTGGGTATTTTGTCAGAAAATTCAACCTTCTGCGATAACGAGGGGATGGTCCAACCGAATATTTAACACACCTGGATAAAATATTTTCGGAAAATGAGTTTTTATTTTGTGGAGAAAACCTCACTGTTCCAGGGTTGGAACTGCTTTGTATGGTTAGCTAAATTAAAGCAGCTAACTCTTATATTCACATATATAGTCATCTTTGCCATGATCTGACTGTCCCTTTTACAACGTCATGTTTCTCAAGTGCTGATGTTGTCAAATAAACATGAGGTCAGTGCCTTAATGTAGAAATACTTCAACACTCAGGAAATTTGACGCACGGGTATGTCGGATACGTCATAATAGGGATGCTACTTCTGGTACAATCCGGCATGTCTAAAAGCTGTTGGTAACATAGGATATGGACGTACATGTACTCCACAGCGAAAGCGTGAAGAATGGTCAGTTTGTATTGCAGTCTATATGGGTCAGGATTCGTTGTCGGCCCATAGTAAACAATGACACCTTTCGTTAAGTCTGTAATCTTCAGGTCTATCTTAATCTCCCCTGTGCCTTGAATGGCCAGTGCTTGGGCCATGTGTTCCTAGTTGCCACTAATCCTGTTTGTTTGGAACAAGGGCATAATCTGTTTCAACTTATGTTTGTCACGTGTGAGTCTTTCCTCAAACAGACGGACAAACTGGAGGAAGCGGGAACAGACAGACAGACAGACAGACAGACAGACAGACAGACAGACAGACAGACACAGACAGACAGACAGACAGACAGACAGACAGACAGACAGACAGACAGACAGACTTTAACACTGAATTCCTTTTACGCTGCATCTTCTAGAAGCTAACTTTTGTAGGGTGGCGGATGAGAAAAGAAAAAGAAAAAGAACAGAGCTCACTGTAGTGTAAGCAGTATTGCTGGGACGAACTATCGTAGGAGAGTAAATCAAGTAAATGTCCTTTTTTTTTTTCTGGTCAGTCAGTAACAATGCTCTATATTGCACTATATTCCGCCATGTTGATCGCTGTTTACCTCTCTCTTTCTTGCCCTTTCAATAATGGCGCTCAATCGAGCTTACGAAAACGCAGTCTCTCCAGCTACATCAACGTTGAAATTTCACCACCTTTTCATCTAAATTTCTTGCTTTGAGAATAACAATTTAATCGTTGAGATCAAACCTGGCCAATGCTGCACATAAAAATAAATACAGTTGTAGCTTGAGGTTCGTGATCATTAAGCAGTGCAAGGTCCATGGAATCACCTCGTCACGTGTTGCCGGCTTGGCTGTGCTGTGCTGCTTCACTGTTGAACGGTTAATTCTGTGCCCGTGTGAGCGGAAAACTCGGCCGCCCGGCCCAGCCCGGACCTGGTTACTCTTGGCTCAGTGAGTCTGACAATCAGACAGCAAGAACGCTCCCAGTAGTCCCAGAGAGCTGGCAGTATCGCGGTCTTCCAGCTGACTGAGCCCGAGAGAAAGCCGCTAACCTCCCCCTGTGGTCCAGGCGCTCAGGTCGGAGACCAGCGAGAGACGGACCGTTTCAGTTTGCTCGTTCAGGCGTGCTCGACAGCTCTGCGTTCACTCGCTGCTGCTAGCTCAGTCTGTCTGGAAAATCTAGCTAAGGCTCGGCTCCTTCCCTGACTTTCCCCCAAAACCCCTTGCCTTTTTTTTTTTTTTTCCTTTCATTTGTGGTCTGAAGTTTCTAACATAGACTTAAGAACCTAAATTAAGGATAGGGATGCTTTTTGTCCATCAGCAAAAAGGAAATTTGTTTTCGTTAGGGTGATACATGAAAATGCAAAACACATAAACATAACATAAATAACAAATGGAAAGGGTATGGGGGGTATCACAACACGTCAAGATAATCCCGCATCCCACACACGCAACAATTAATAAAGGAAAGACAGTCTTATTCAAACTAGTTCTAACAGACCAAGTAAACTTGGAATGAAAATAAAGGTCTAACGCTCTTCGTGGACTTTGAACAACAGCAATAACAACAACAACAACAACAACAACAACAACAACAAAAACGACAACAACGACAGCAGCAGCAGCAGGAGCAGCAACAACAACAACAACAGCAACAAAAGCTTAGAGTCTAAATCTACAGATGTCTTTGCACCGAGAAAAGTTTACGAAATACACTTAGCAACAAACTGGCAACTCAGTAGGACAGAGTGGAAGATTGACAGGCTGAATAACAGATCGGCAGGCAAAAGAACAGACATTCAGACAGGTGAGAAAATATGACAATCAGCAAGTGCTGTATGCAATACAATTCTCAGACTGTGATCTCTCACTGACTTTGTTATATGATATGATTAATTGATGTTGTTACGGCTGCTGTAACATTATCATTATTATTGTAATTAGTATTGTTATTATTATTATCATTATCATCGTCATCATCATCATCATCATCATTATCATCACCATTTGAAGCAAGATTTAAAATGCATAAAAAAGTTCTGTTTAAACCAGAGAAGTCACGAATTAAGACAGTTATTTCAATATCTAAAATACATTGATCACAATTGTTATGAATTGTTATGAAGTTTCGGATCTAAAGTGCTCCTTCATCAGGTTAAACACATTTTCATTATCATCATCATCATCATCATCATCATCATCATCATCATCATTATTTGCAAAACATTTAACCACTCTGGATATATCTCCGCACTGGATATAATTAAGTAAAAAAATAAAACTATAACAATTTAACAAATTTAATATACAAATTTTCGGACTAGCGTCCTTCTTCAGGTGTAGAAAATCAATGAAGAAGAGAGAGAAAAGAAATATAATGATCAATAGTCATCTCATCATCATCATCATCATCATCATCATCATCATCATCATCATCATCATCATCATCATCATCACCACTGAGGTCGTCTTGTCATTTGACTCTGTCGTTGCTTTGCTGTTTTGTTGTCTTCGGTCCATCAGAGACACCCACTGAGACATTATATCTCACTGGTGGGAGGTTGTTTGGCAGAGCTCGTACCTGTCGCAAGCAGCTCCTATACATTCAGTGAAGTTAAATACCTTACAAAAGAACGAGGTGTGGTACAGTCTTCAGCAAATGTTACAAAATCATCCAACCGGTCAGACTTTTTAGCAAATTATGATTCATTACTTTGTTCAAAGTATCCCCAGAACCTTGTTTTACATATAAAATAATGGTAAGACGTGAAATATTTAGCAAGACAGAACTAAAACACTTAAGTTATAGTGATAATCAATTTAATCTGTGTCATTTCGCTGTTCATTACGTCGCCCTATGATGAGCTTGAAGACAATCTGCGGTAAATTTAAACAGGTCTTCGCTAGACATTCAGTCATCTAATATTATTAAAGTTACGGTATATTTGAAATCTCTTCAAAGAAAAGGGTTTTTTTTTCCAAAAATTTCTCGTGATAGTGAAGACAAACTTAGAAAAAAAAAATATCATTATCTTTTGAATTTCTACCTCGTTGCTGAAGCTCGGAAATTGGTTGCATTGTCTTGGCTTTTTTTGTTTTTTTCCTTCTTCTTCTTCTTCTTTCCTTTTCAGTTGTATATCGGTGGATTAACTCCATTTGCATCTCTCTCGGAGACACCATAAAGATCAAATAAATGAACCAGTAAGAGACTTCGGCTGAAAACTCAGGTTAGCCATTCATTCAAGACAAGGGCATTGGTGGACTCACTCGGGCGTGCACAGATCTGAACTTAAGAAGTCAATACAATAACCCTGCCATTATGGTGATGTTTGAAAGCGCACAGTACGAGGGCGGAAGATGGGTGAAGCAGGAGCCACCTTCACCATCAAAGAGCCCATAGGAATGCGCGCAGTCGGGGGCCACTCGTTGATTTCATTCTTAACCGTACTACCTCACCCAACAGCTCAGAACTTAAAAGGAAAACCTCGTTTCCTCTCTTTATTGGCGTGTACGCCCATGTATTTTATTCTTCTGTCCTATACTCCTGTACTCAACTCAGTTGTACCTCCAGATTCTGTAGCGAGTTTGAGGGGATGAAATGAGTACACGTATTATATACTGAAATGACTTACGACAAGGACTTCAATTTTCCTGGGTTTGACTGCAAAGGTCTTTTTCCTTTTTCGTGGAGCAAAATGGCGTACATAATGACGTCATCAGTTTGTGCGTTCTCTATTAACCTTCGTTAAACCAAGTCCTCTTACGTAGGCACGCGTACAACACCCGTGGATTCTACTATCTACATGGTCCATAGTAAACTAAAGCATACACTTGCACGTCACTACATCAGAAGAAACTGCTGTACTTCTGTCTGTACTACGAATCAAGTTTTTCTTTAAATAACATAACATTACACAAATTTTTACCTCAAAACTCGCTTTTGATCATCAGTCCTGCTCTCCTTGTACAAAGATGAAGACTCGCCTTGGCCCCGATATTTGCCCGAGCAAACATCATTAGACTGTTCAAATTTATCCTCGTGGCTACCCGCTCTTTTGTAGAGATGGGAACACAAAACCCTCACGTACGACTGTACCATCTTTCCTTTCATCAGGCTCTGTTCAGTCCACCCGACATCTAAACCTTTTGGCGTGGTTTCTGGAGAAGGATAGCTTAGCTGGCACCAGACGGAAGTTAGATGGTTATGGTGATGGCGGGAAAGGAATAGACATAGAGTATCAGTCAAGAGAATAGGGTGAAGGTTACAAAGCGACAATGACAGGTTGTATGGTCATGGTCATGTCGCTTGTATTGATATATAATGTCGTTTCTCCCATAAAAACAATTTATTTTCAGCTGAACTTCAGTGTGAAAAACCATGTGGAATCTGTGTCTCCCCCCCCCCAACGACCAGAAAGGCAACAAAACTATATTCTCAGTGACTTGGTGCTTGTGTGAACGTTTTCGATCTCCCATGCGGATCCGAATCTCAACACTCGACAACGACTACTTTCTTACTATTCTTAGTAACATAGTTCTAAATTTAGGACGTGCACGTCCTGATGTCAGCAGATCACAAAATTGCATGATTTGATACAAATTTTGATGTATTTCGTGTAGATGTTTTCATTCAAAGTTGTCTGGGAGAACTAGAATCTTAGCCTTTCATAGGAGAATCAGCGGATTTCTCTGAAGTCTCGACGTTTTAGACTTTCCCGCGTACGCTCGCAAATTATGAAGAATGTTTCTCCATAGGAAAAGCCCCTGAATTCTCTTATGCGCT
Organism: Ellobium chinense; assembly: GCA_033807755.1. Lineage (NCBI taxonomy): Eukaryota > Metazoa > Mollusca > Gastropoda > Ellobiida > Ellobiidae > Ellobium > Ellobium chinense. The sequence continues at coordinate 2,764,934 of JAWQUT010000020.1, read as the reverse complement.
GTGTAAAACACTCCATTTTCCCTATCTAGCAAATAAGTATGGAGGAAAACGGGATTATTCACAACGATTGTAGTAACATTAGTATAGACCTATCTCCTCATAAAATTGCTATGTTCTTAAGTTGCTTTTTGTTTTCTTTTTTCTTTTTAAGTTCGTAAATGAATTCTGATACTATCATCAAAATTTTATGTCCATAATTTGCATTTGACCTAATTTGTGTAATAATGTTAACACGGACGCTTTATGAATGTTCAACAGAGACGTTCAAGAGTGCACTGCAAGTGGACAGAAAGGAAGGGGGACAAAAGGGGTTACAAACAACTGTTTGCTGTATAGTGGACTGGCCTTAGTTTGACGGTCATCGACAGAACAGATCAGTCAGCACAGGTGGTAGGTAAGCCTGTAGCTCTACCGACGGTATAGACATCAAAGGGATATGAAATATTCATGCATAATGGGGGTTATACAGGTTACGCTGTGAAAGATGTATGGACCGTTATTTATTGGCCATTAAGCGATCTACTTGTTGGCTGTATCGATCGTAAAACCGTGCAACACTGCATAACTGGCCAGCGGGGCTAGTCGAGAGGCCTTTTCTCTCTGCAGGACTGCAACAAGGTTAGCTCCACAGATTGTAGTGCGTGTACTGTAATAGTCTAGCTACTAATACTACTAGTGCTATTATTATGGTGTCTCTGATTACGTGCAGCCGGGCAGAAATCTGGACAATAAACCCAAGACTTTTCTCCCGCAGTCCTCCAGACAGTTGGAAGACGATGAAGTCCTCGGTTTTGCATCACTCTGGATTAATCAAGGCATAAACATGGCCGCTTAGCTACGGAAGGAGGGGGGGGGGCAGTTTTATGTCTGTGAGAGATCACAATCTGGACCGAGGGTTCTGCTTTTCTTTTGCAAACCCAGCTCCCTAGACCGGACCATTGCTTTATGGACTTTTCTCTCCTCCCCCTCCCCCCTCCCCCACATATCTCCTTCTCTCTCTTCCTCTCTCTCTGTGTTTAACTGACCAGCTTTTCACTGACCACCTTTTATACTTTATGGCCCTCTTTTTTGAACATATTCAAGCCCAGATCCTGTATGGTTTTGAATAGCTGTCATCCTGGTGACCAGCGAGAGTGGCCTTCGGGCTCGGCCATGCAGGATGACATTAGCTCCAGGGGTCACTTTATGTGTTGGGCTGAATCCATTGGGATTTAATTGGATGACCGGGTTAGAAAGGTTGTAAGGTGAGGAGGTGGGAGGGGGAGGCGGTTTGCGGGTTAAAGCGGGCACAATGCTTTTCTGTTTGTTCTATCGTCCTGCTGGGTTGACTCCCAACTCATCAATACAGTCTTCAGACTCGTTGACGTCTTGTCAGACAACATGCACAAGCACTCAAATGCACGCACGCGTAGCATAAAAGCCTGTATCCGCTGGATCCGGCCGCGGTGACGTCGCTTCGTCGGTTGTTGGAGTATGTGTATGTGTGTGTGTGTGTGTGTATGATGCATATACTTTCAAAGTCTGCATTAAATCTTTTTGTCATTGTCATTGTCATTGTCATTGTCTGTGTGTGTGTGTGTGTGTGTGTGTGTGTGTTTGCATATGTGATGTGTATGTGTGTGCATGTATATGTTTGCTTGTATGTGTGTGAACGTGTGTAGGTGTGTATATGTGTGTGTGTGTGTGTGTGTGTGTGTATGCGCGAGCAAGTGTGTGTGTGT
>JAWQUT010000020.1:2721754-2743987 GCA_033807755.1 Ellobium chinense | reverse complement strand
AACATCCATTTTTCTGTTTAAATATATGATGAAATACGAACGAAACGATCTACATCTGTTTCGATTACAAGTATGAATGAGCGGTCCATCCTTCTTCGATCGTTGCTCTAGGAAGTTCAACAGCAGCCGGTCACTTCACCTTTCATTCATCCTGGCTCAGCTGGTATGGGTCGACTGCTGCACTGCTGCTGCATAAAATGTCGGCCACCCATGAATACTCGCCGGAAGTGAGAGACACAAAATGGATTCAACTCTTCGATGCAAACCGGCCTTAAATCTAAACATTTCTCAGACTAAATTTTACGTCTGTGCTTTGGACGACTTGTGTCAAATAGAAAATTAGTTGACCAAAATAGCCGATTGTTCCTCTTTCCCACGGAACCTACGAACACACTTTATACGAAACTAGCTCTGTTCCGAAATACTTTGCAAGTCCCAAAGAGAAGTTGTATCAGTCTATTGGATCTTGCCAAATATATAATCAGTAATAAATATCATGCTTGAATCTATTAAATACGGCCTATAGATCCAGTTCAGCCATGCGCCACAACACCCTCAATAAGTATAACACATCGACGGACAGGCCAGCAGACATACAAAAAACACTCGCTCAGGAACTGGAACATGACGTTGATATGCGTGCAAAGAAAATGCTCTGACGTCCGCGATTCGGGTGTGTGTGAGAAATTGTTTAGCACTCACTGTGGAGAAAGAGCGAACAGCATGCGCTCAGGTGGGGTGATGATGCCTTTCACTGGGCCTGGCTAGCTTACAGGAAGGAGGTAGAAGCTGTGGATGGACACAGAACATATGTGAAAATAGATAGCGAGAGTGGAAGCCTGGCTACATAAAAAACAAAGAAGGAAAAAAAATGGATGCAATCGCTTCTGACTCAGTCCCGGCCTCATTTCTGTCAATAGGAAGCACCTGGAGTCGAAAGAGAAGCACACTGGTTTTCCCCTTCCAGTTCCAGGAGAAAGAAGGAAACATGAGAAAGGGAAAAAAAAACCCAACCCACAAAGACATTATTGCACAAGATTAATCTATGCTTTGATAGGATAAACACCGCGATTACCTAAACTTTATCCCCTTTTGTTGTTCATTCTCTGGCTCCACGCATGAGTTTTATTCTCCGAGCGATTTGATTATATGCATGGCCCTAGTCCAAGTTTAGATAACCACATGCCTTTCGGTCCCTCTAGACTCAACTCGACTTCCCACATCCTCCTTACACCTCACTCAGGCGGGTTCTCTTTTTTTTTTTTTTTCAATTTTTTTTCCACACCTAAGTTCAAATTTTCAGAATTACACCATCATGAGTCCGATTCCAAGGTCTTATTGCTCATAATCAACAACATTTATGCCGTCAGTCTCATATTGCTCAACAACTCAATAGCCATGCCATCAATTTCTTATTGCTCATAATAAAAATTTATGCGTTAGCATTGATACGGTAATGAAAATATGCACATTTTGCAATCTCGCACCTCAACGTAAAAGATGGGTTTTTTTTGTAAAATTATGCCCAGTTTATTATATTTCACTTTAAGCACAGCTGCCAGTTAGGAGAAGTGTGGTTTGTCTCATAATAACAGGAAAACGCTCACAATCTGCACATAATCTTCTGTTAGGGTTATCGGGGCTCGATCTAGTCTACATAATGCGATAAGAGGGAAAATTTAAATGCCAGTGGTCTGAAATTCTCCCAGCATTACCCGAGAAAAATCATCGTCTGATCTCGTCCGCTTGACGTGTGGGGCTGGGTGATATCGCAGTTTTCACTCTCGATAATGACATTCAGAGTACAGCAGGAAGCCAGAGGGACCTTTGACATTCTATCGAACTTTCCAGCACCGAAAACAATATCAGGTAAACTTTGGTCTGGGCTTCAGCTTTGATGTTTAGGCCCCCGTAACATATGAGAAATTGCTCATTTTCCTCAAGAATGCGCCAAAAGGAAACCGTTGGGCAGGAAATTGGTTAGTCTGCATTGGGGTATCGCTGGCCACAGCTGGCTGGCACCGAGGTCATCCATCTTCAGGTCTACACATTTTGACATTCACCGGACTCTGGCACCAAGTGGCTCCTCTTCCTTTTTTCTTTTCTCATTCTTTCAATCCTTCCGGGTGAAGAATTCTTTCGGGACTCTTCGGTGAGAACGAAGATAGAACGTGGAAACAGTGAATTGTATATGTACAGTAGAAACGCCATTCTCTAGCTGCCTCTGCTCCCTGCATCTCTGCTCTTTCGACAAATGGAGGGAAACTCGAGCCCGCCTCGGCGGCCAAACAACATCTGTGTAAACAAACCGTGGCCCCGGGCGCTGGCAGACGAGAGCTGGCCTGGAATATAAAATAAACCTTGGCTTCTTCTGGAAGATAGATTTGGTTCAGTTTTTTACCTTCCTTCTCCTCCCCAGCCCTAGATGTGAGCCACGTTACAAGAGATGTTACTGCTCACCTCAACGTTTTTTTTTTCCTTCGTTCGTTCTCTCTCTCTCTCTTTCTGGTCGTGAAGCCAGAAGGCCTATAGTGTAAACACGTGGGCCGGGCAGGATGGTAGGGAGGAGGATACAAAGCGAAACATATGATAAGTCAAACACTTCCTTATCGCTATGAAACTTGAATACACACACACGCGAGAGAAGACGTAGATCTACAAGCGTCAGATATTGCATTGTCAACTTATCGCATACATGGCTTTCAGTGAAAAAATGTTGGAGACTTAACGACTACTACCGCAATGTCTGATATTTTCTACACTTACCATGCGTTGTGCTTATCAATATCAGCGGTCATAAACGCTACAGTAACTTCAGTCTGGGTTAAGGAGTATAATTTCACTATCTTTTTCACGCTTTCCTTTTATTCCGGATTTGTACTGGTAAAAAAAAAAAAAAATGGCATGGGATGGGGAAAACTTCAAATTGGCTTTCGAGTATTTAGATCTGATCTTAGCTCCTTTCTAATGCGAATCTCACAAGATCTCGGGTTCTTGGCATGAAAGGTAGACTCTGATTTTTTTTTTTGAAGAAATTCGTTTTCAATCTTAAATTTAAACATGAAGTATTTAACATTACTCGGCTCACTCTATTTCTCTATTATACAAACCGGGCAAAATACCCATGGTAATGATAAAGGCACTAAACTATAGTTTATGCACACAGAGGTCGTAGTGTCTCACTAATGTAGACATTTTTTCTCGCCTACATCTGAGGCTTTCTATAGAACCTGAAAAAAAATTACTTTATGCAATTTATACTCCATATTAGAACTTGTAGTAGTCTCTATACAAAACTGTAGACAAACTATCAGTTTTCTCTTGCCAGACTGTGACGTTTGATTGCTTCACGCATAGCGTTATAGATGGATGAGCAGACGAGTGGAAGTTCGAGCATGGACATGCTTGATTCTTTGTGTCGCCAGCGACGTTCGTTTCCTTGTCCGACTATCAGAGCACACATCACTGGCTAGCAGTTATGCACAGCACCACAAAATCAATTTTACAAAAATAAATCAGTAAATAGATTCAGAACTTTCAAAGATGATTCAAACTTAAACTGATGAATACGAAAAGACAATGACTGGCTGAAATTATCTGAAACGCTTATTGTTATTGGCTAATGAATGGTTTACCTCTGGGTTTATAGGGAACATGCCTTCCTTGAGAAAATCACAGTCAAATGAGAACCATCAAGAAGTCTGACTGACCACTGCGATTTGAAACATTCGCTTTCATTGGCATACACGGGTCTCTGACCTCTGAATCCATGAATTCCTCAAATTGGCAGCTCAGTGAAGAGGATATCAAATTGGACAACTCAAAAAAAAGTTGGAGTAGTGATTTAAGGTTCACAAGGGTTAAATCAATGACGATGAGAGAAACAATACTTCTATAATGTTTTAAACTGCGGAGAAGATAACAGTCAACACAAGCGATTCGCACGCACATGCGGTATAACTTTTTTTCACCTTTTCGTAATTAATGCTCTCATAGGCATTAAGATGTACTATGCCAACAGAACGTACTCTTCGCATCACTTAATAAGAGCAAAGAGTTAACTCCTTGGCAGCCATGACGTTGTACTGTGCCCATATTGCTTTGACTGAATAATAATGCCAGAACTAGGTTGACCAGACTGTGCTTATGGCCACTTCAGTCCACTCAGGTCCGCTTAACAGCAATACGCTATCCGCAACTTCCAGTGATTAGTGTGCACTCTTTATATCATAAAGGTTACTAGATACTAACAAAACTACTTTTAACCGCAACATTTTCCACATCCCCTGTCTGTTGCGACAAAGGGGAATTAACTTGTCTTTAAATCTGTATTCGAATCATATGCCCAGCACCGTTGAAAAGACTAAAGCAAAGTGGAAGACGTTAGTTGAGTTGTCTACGTTACCACAGTCACGAGAGACTCGTAGGAATTGATGGCAGGTTGCCGAGGTTCAAGCTAATTTTCCCCAACAAGCTTTGGAAGTTCAGGAATGAATGATCTAAACAATTACGGGGAATGAGCATCAAACCTTCACTGTGATCGCCCGATATTGTAAACAGATGCCCCCCAGTGCCCCCCACTATCATTAACTTGGTTTCACCAGCTCTCCAAAGCACGCTCATGTATAGAAGATGCTACCTAGTCTACTACAGGTAGTGGTGGGCCGATATCATCCTCCATGTATCAAAAGTATCCATTCTATTTCGATTCTGATACTCAGTAGAGGGTACCTATTTCGAGCTCTCTTTATAACCGTCGATACTTTCGACATCCCTAAAAGCTGCCGCAAGACCAGTTATTTTAACAAGTATACACATTCTCTGAACACACAATTTGCCTTAGGTCAGACAAACTATCGCTGCTTAAATCAAAAGTATGAAAATGGTATCGAAACTCCAGAGCTTGACTTTTGCACCGATACCAAATTTGCATGGTATTGAAAGTATCGATACCCAGAAATAATACTGCCTTCTATTTACTACTTGTTGGGTTCTTGCAGGTCCCGAGTTCCTGAATTCCTGCCCCTGGCTTTTGGGTGTTTTTTTTTGGCTTTTGGTTTTTTTGTCTCGGCCACCTTTGTTTCTTTTATTTTTCAAGCGGTTACATCAGATCTGGACCAAGTGGGGTGATGAGTAGAGTCAATTCACGAATCCACATCTTCTCAGAGCTCTTCTACAAGTGTCATCAGTTTAGGTTAGGCCTAATAGAAGTTCTGAGAGTTCAGAGTGAGTCTGCATGCAGGTGAGCTTAATTGCCAGACAAATAAATTACTTAAATCTCTCTTAAGTTCATTACCACCGGAACCTGTTTTCAGAAAAGGGATTTTGGATGGGGTGAGGTTGGGGTTAGAGTGGATGTGGGCTTACGTGTGTGGGAAAGGGGACGGGGCGGGAGGCGGAATGAGCAGAAACGTTGACTTACAAAATCGTTTTAGCAAAAATATAGGTCATGCAAACAGCCGTACTTATTCTGAATTTTAGGCCGGTTCATTTGACATTTCTGCGATTCTTGTACGGCCTTACTTGCTTAAGATTGCAAATATTTTATATGCAATGACTCACTATCCGCAAATGCTGAGAACGGTAAATCCCGAATCACCCTCTGGGCAAAAAGATCTTCTGGCCGTTTTCTGCAATTTAATTTTATATCCAATGTGAACATGCTATAGGTTGAAGAGGTTTATGCTTACGCACGAACATTCCTAGTGATATCATAAACAGTTTTCTAAAACAGGGTGACACACACAAAGCAAGGTAAACCTTTCATTTTTGCCATAGGAGTTTTAAGATAATCGTGTGGAATTTTCCCATATTATAGCTGAATCACGGAAACTGATACCGATACCTTAAATAAAAAAAAAAAATCATTGAATTCCATCCACCCTGCACAGCATGATAAGCAATCAGCTTTGACATGTGTGTTTCAAAAAACTGCATTTCAGATATACGCCCTGACTTTAATTCCCATATATATGCATTCCTGACGGCTTGTGGTGATTTTCAAGCCTAAAACATTTTAGTTAATCCATTTTTCATGAATTTTCGAGTGCCTTCATTCTGAAGTTAAGGATGGAACCTTTGAAAACCTAAACTGCCCACAACCATGTCGTATTTTGGTTGACTCAAAATGCTGGTTCATGAAGGAAAGCTCAAAGGGACGTACAATTTTTTAATGAATGTTTTAACGGAATTGATTTTTGAAAGTTTTTTGTCAGGGCTGCTGAAAGAAGACACAGATTGCATGAAGAGGAAATGAAAGAAAAAAGCGTGCCTTCTTTTTTTCTGTTATCACATGCACAAGAGCATTGTGTTCAAAAGACCTCTATCATCTCTGTATCGGCTTACAGCATATCTGTTTCCATAAAGGGTTTGGGTTGATCATAAGCTTGGTAAACAAATTTGTTATGTTGATTTGCTATGCACTTTTCGTCTGTTAAACTTAAAGTATCATTTCAAATCATTGAATCATTTCGTGTTGTTTACACTGATTTGCTTTTCTTCGCCAGATGTGGAGTTCCAAATTTCTCATGATAAGGCTGAATCCTTATGGAAACCCTGGCGTTGAATTTTGCTTCATGAAATGATGAAACAGATCTGTTGTTTAATCGAAAGTTACAGTGGGAATAGAATTGAAAAACGTGAAGTGTACCTGAACATTTGGAGCGACACCAAATGATATCAAGGGAGCTAATTTCAGAATAATGACCGATTAGATCCTCTTACTGATAATATGAACGTATGCGATTCTTTATCCCCCAAAGTCCAATTCTTATGAATTACAAGGTGCCACGTTATCATGGACAAAACATAAAAGTGNGGGGGGGGGGGGGGGGGGGTTGGGGTAGTGAGGTGTGAGCAGTTAAAAGGTGTTAGGGACATGGGTAAACACCAGATTTACATATGGATGGTTTGTGTACAATATTCAGGCAGTCGGAATATAAAAATTAAAGTTAGTATCCCAGTGGTGTGATGATAACACGCTTAACTTGCAAAGCGTTGGTCATCGGTTCAACTCCTTTTAGGGGCAGGAACTTGTTTGGAGTTAGTGTTTTTCGGATTCTGCTCTCAAAATTGATCTTTCACAGTGATTATGAAAAATCCCTGGTGGCACACTTTTTAGATAATACCAGCTCTGGCTTACATTCGCTCTCTTAAGCGTAATAATATGCCTCACTACCTGGTCACACTAAGTAATGAGAACTGCTATTTGTCAACCTAATTCGTCCTGAGTGGCAGGGCTGCCACTCTGATGTTTTTGCCATTTAACTAGACTCTGAGGCCAAATTTCATTATATTTCAGTGGGCACTCTGTTTAGACCCTCTGGACCCTCTGAAACTGTATCTGAAACTTTGCACATGTTATTTTAATGAATATTACACTTACAAGAGAGCAGTAAATTACTACTAGTATGAAATGAAGAAACAACAACAAACAAGAACAAACAAACTTTATACAGTCTTCACTTACAGTGACATCGCTCATGTACCAGAAAAGCTCGACCAACATAAATATATAAGGAACTTACACTTGTTTAGCGATATTTCAAGAGTTAGGCTAAGAAAGAGCTGAACAGGTCGACTGTTACTTTTTTTTTAATACTGATATGTTATAAATAGTGTGTAATATCATATTGTTCTAAACAGTTGGCCAAAATGCCAAAATATTTATTTTTTTTGTTTGTCCCTCGTAACTTTTCATTAAATTTTCCCATTTTGCGCATGTCCCTCACCAGATCACTTAGAAAAACTGAAGTTTCACTAGACTAGATCTAGTGAAAAATTACCAGGAGTGGCAGAGTGCATCCCCGTTGACAGGGTCCCGCAGTCTCCAGTACTGGGCCAAACACCAAAGTCGAGAGTGGAAATGCCGAAGACAGGAAAACGCCAGGCGTGTTTGCTCTGCGGATTTTTCTTTTCTTTTCTCTTCACGGAAAGATGAGAGGTCAGACCTTTTTACCCTTTTGCAGCTTCCTTCCGATCTTTCTTTCTTTCTCTCTCTCGTTTTATCTTTTCTCCGCCCACCTCCCGCACTCCTGTCCTCTCCCCTCCTTGCTATGCCACGACCTTTTGCTTTGTAAATGTCTCCGGATGGTGCCCACCCCTTCTAACCCTTTCAGCGACCCTGGGCTGCGATGTTGTCGATATTTATGAATATCTACCGGCGTGAATATTTACCAGTTTCATCCTTAATCAATGTCAGTACCGTAACGTCACAATGGTAAAGTTGGTTAGCTACTGGGATAAAAGATCAAAACAAGGCTCCACCAGAATATTCTTTCATAAGACTGAGATTGTTTAATGTTGAATCTGGCTTTGTTTTGTTCTTGATTTCGTTTCATTTTAGTTTTGAAGGCAGTAATAAAGTGTTCCAATAGTACAAACTTGAAATAAACCTTGATAAAATGACTATCGACAAAAATCGACTAACTTAGCCGCAGTGAGTGAGTACTCATGCTGATGACTAATATCGAAAGTAATCACTATCGATATCGACTAAGGCTCGAACCATCCCCATTCCTGCTTATCTTTCCTCCTCCTCCTCCCCCCCCCCCCCCCCCCNCCCTCCCACCTTCATCTTTTCCTAATCTCCATGAAACACATGACCGTTCTAAAAACACAGCCCTAGCCTGGCAGAGATTTTCTTGAGGGGAGGGGGGGGGTGAGCCTGGGTTTGTTGTTCTTTATCTTTTTGTAGCCTTCCTAATTAGACTCGTTAGCCTCTGGTGATACAGCCTCAACGCCACGGTGCCGAACCACTGTTTATGTATAGCTCGCACTGAGACAGGAAGAAAACAGAAACCTAACACTAAATAAATTCGCTTGGTACTGTAAATTACATTCCACGACTGGCATTAAATTGCAAAGAGGCAATCCGGCATGAGAATGCCTGGCATCCGATCAAGGCCTGCCAATGATATTTGGCCTTTGCAGTAGCCATTCTACTGACACCCACGCGCTGTGTACCCATAGAATGGAAGCCTTTAACGAGGTTTTGGAGACTAAACTGAAGGCCTCTAAAATCTAATGCCATCAGAAACATTGATGAGACATGTGTACTAAAACTAACTGAAAAGTAGGAAATCAAACGCGATGGTTATTGATGATTTTGGGTCACTTATTTTCACATGCGCAATATTTGTTTTTACTTTTTTTTTGCCAACAGGGTTGAATCACACATTACGCTCTAATACAATGCAAAAAAGAGTCTTTCGCTTATTCAGATAATAGGTCTAGATCTAGATCTGGGGCGGGCCTTTCTTTTGATGTATGACACATACAACAACAACAACAATAACAACAACAACAACAACAACAACAACAACAACAATAACAACAACAATGAATGAGAAAATATCTCTGCCGGATGTCTTCTTCTTAATTGTGCATCTGCTGCTGATACAGATAAATTATATACTGTTAATAAAACTGCATTCTTTATTACTTACTAGCGTCATTATCGTTCTGAAGGACATTTCTGACATGTTAAGCTCGGGTTTTGCCAAAACCTCTTTACTCATACTGAAGTTGGGCGTCCATTCAAGCTCCGAGTCCCATCGGCATTGAATCGGCAGATCTGAAACTCCACTCTATGAGTGTGGAGGAGAGCGGACCCAGCACTACATCCTGCAAGAGTACCCACAGATGGAGAGCTACAGAGAGGAGGTTTGGCCAGCACAGATCACCTCTGAAACCAAGCTATGGGACTCGGCGGCCGATGTGTAGATCAGCCAGGGTTCCAGGGCAAGCCAGCAGACTACCTACATATCCTTATGATATATCCATTTAAGGCTGAAGAACATGAAGAAGAAGAAGAAAAAGAAGAAGAAAAGCGGATGTATCACGCAAGCTTCCTTCACACAATCTACACATCCACTTTTCGCATAACGCTTTTATCTGCTGTGATCTGTCTATTCAAGAGCCCAAGTGACTTACTGAAGACTATTCCAGATAACGCTGGAAAACTAATAAGAATCCCACGATACTGGATGAAATGCTTCTGAGACATGCTCTTTTTCCATCTGCACTGTTTGTTCGTGTTAGGTATTAGTTGAGAGCTTGCGCATGAACGATGTGATCTCTTACCATCGCAAGAAGTACATCAGTGCATTTGTGCACTATTATATACCCTTAGAACCCTAAGTAGCGTTCAACGTGCAGAGTTAATGGAATTCTTACGATGGTAAGAGATCCTATTGTTAATGCGCAAATTCTGAAATATCTCTTTTAAGGATATTTATGGTTATATTATGCAGAGACGAGATTTGGACTTCCGTCAGGCCATCGACAAGAAGATGCCTTTCAAACACGACTAAAAATATCCAGTGAGAAACTTGCCACTAGCACGGTTCGAACTTCGGACCGTTACCGCCTTTATATCAGAGCTCTACCTATCGGCCATTCCGCAGTCTGCGTAAAGAAGTGGCATTATTTCCGTAGGATTATGCATTTTTAAAAGTGCGCAGTGACATGCCCATTTAAGTTTAGCACTCTCCTGGGGTAGCGGGGTAGGAGGAGGAAAGGTGTTCATTGTGGGGGTTTCTTAAAGTCATGTCATTTTCCTTACCTTTGATTACAGTACGTGAAAATAATTTATTATTTATATTACATAAATGGACGAGGAGCAAGCAAAAAAATGGCCCCTCTTTAATAAATACATCAAATCACAGCAAGTGATATTTTTTAAACTGCAGATTTTTTAAAGAAACTGCACTTTGCCAGCCAGCTTCCTAACCAGTCAGCTAGCTAACAGTCAACCAATCAACAGACCCGTATATATTTATCAGTCAGCGACTAACCAATCGATCTAGCAATCAGTCAATCAACAAATCAATCAGTGAATCAATAAAAAATCAGTCAATCAATTACTCAATCAGTCAATCAATTAGTCAACCCTGATTATCACTTAATTACCAGTTACCCATCTACCAACCACCATACAAACAATTCTCTAGTTCAAGAATTACGCATTCAGTTTCGATCGACAATCAATCAATTAATCAGCAGCCATTACAGTAATAGTAACCCATTCTCCAATCACGTGTTAGCCAGGACGGCAGCATACACTTCTCCATTTCTAGAATTAAACTACCCAGTTAGTGATAATGCTACAAACAATCAGTCACTAAATATAGGTAATTCCATGCACGGGTCAAGTGTAACGCCGATACTCCGCCAACCTCTGCTATTAGGAAGCTTTTATTCCAAATTCGCATTTCTAACGGACCATCACATCAGAGGTAGGCATGCTCTTACAGCACCTCCTTGCGTCAAAATGATAATGCAAATTACGAACTAGAATCTAGATGTGAGTTTTCAAAGTTAGTCTGTTAAGTTCAGTAAAATCATAACACCAGGAAATAGCATACTCATGCGCATGTCTATTTCTGCCAACGTTATCTATAAGAGATCGGAACTTGAAACCACAAGCTCTCTATTGTAATGACGATGAGTACGGAGTGACATGCAAGCCGTCATGTTTCCGCCATCATACCTCGATTATTACACCTTTGCTTACAAACATAGATAATGATGTTTTGAGGCGAGTCAGGTTTTATCTCCTTCCTGACTCGAGGAGTAAATTCCAGACCCGATGACATCTGTGTGTGCGTGTGTTGGCTGGCTGCTGGCTCTCTACTGCTCTGCAGTCTGTAGTGGTGCGGCACGTAGGGAGAGAGATCTACAGACCCTGGCGGTTGTGAGATGCTCACGGTAGATATGTCCCGGATGTCATCTTAGTGAGCCCATCAAACAGCCAAGCACTTCTGAACTGGCGAAAATGGCTGCTGAGATGATGTTGGGTAGTAGGATGGAAGAGAGTGGAAGAAGTGGGATAGATAAAGGGGGTTGTCCTTCCTCCCCCCCCCCCCAAATAAACAGACACAAAAGTCTGTGTTCTCCGAACCAAGTCACTTTTGCCTCAATAACTGATTGGCCTTTTATGAAGGACTGGCTGGCTAGCTGACTATGTATGTATGTATGTATGTATGTATGTATGTATGTATGTATGTATGTATGTATGCATGGATGGATGGATGGATGGCTGAATGGATGGATGAACCGATTGATTGATTGATTGATTGATTGATTGATTGATTGATTGATTTTGATTGATTGATTGATTGATTGATTGATTGATTGATTGATTGATTGATTGATTGATTAGGCATCTTTTTTGCTTGCTTGATTGACTGGCTGCTAAGCTAGCTGATTGGCTAAACTCTCCCTCAAACACAATAGACTCTCACAACTTCGAACCTTGTGTTCTCAACCAACCCATAAATTGGCGGTAAGGCTGCTCTGATCCAGAGTCCCTCATATTTCATACATAGTTTCTTGTTTGTTCTCTATTGTTTACTTGTCTCTGTTCACTGGACAGAAACAGATCAGTGACCCATCTTATGTCCATTCTTACAATGCGAAAATCAAAAACTTGTTGGCATAGCTTTATATTTTATATCCATTATTACAGATGAACCTGAACACTTCACATTTTCCAATTATGGACAGGACTCTAAAATCCGAATTCATGAATGTATTACTGTGTAATGTATCAATAGTGTATGCGCCCCCAAAAACAGCCACAGGGACCCCTCATGCACCCCTCGCAGAGGGGCAGACATGGGAACATTTTGTGGGACTAGGAAGGGGGCTTGATGTGCGCTAAAGGCGGGAACGTAATGTGGAAGGGAAGTCTGAGAACATGCTCCCAATGATTTTTTTCAAAAACAACAAAAAAAATGGAGCAGTTTAAAGCCATTTAATGCTGAATTGAGGATTAAAAAAAAAAGTATTATTACGATTTGTCCGGGTTTTTTTTCCCCTCCTAGTGAGTCCGCCACTGCCTTTTCAGCCAGGAAGTAAGACTTTTGTTCTTGCGCCGTCGAAAAGACTACAAGAGGGGAAGCAAAGTTTATAGTTATCGTGTAGGAGGAGACTCAGGAAGAGGATGAACTTTTGCAACGAAAAGTGGATCTAAACAGAAAGGGAACCTATTCTCAGCCACAGAGTTCCTCCCTCCCCCCCCCCCNCCCCCCTCAACTCCATCCCACGAAGAAGTATCCCTTTCGCTGCTACTACTACTATACACCGATAGAGAGAGGATGCAAAGTTTATGGTAACAGTTAGTGTAGGAGGAGACAGCATAAGAAAATGAAATGTAAATAAAACTAGCGATGAAAGGTGAAAAGAGACGTCGGTTGCGAGAGTTGCAGATAAAACACGAACAAACGAACCAAGCAAAAAACAGAGTATTTATATGAAAATGAAAACATCAGCGAGAGAGGAAGAGAGGAAACGACGGTGAATGCAAAAAAAAAAAAAATGGAAACTGAAAACTGGGGCAATGGTGTCGATTAAAGGGACTGAGAATGCCTTAGCAACCTACCCCCTCCTCCAAACCCCAACCACTCCCACCCCAGCAAAATGTTTTGTACACCCATATTTAGTTTCCCATCCATTGAGACCCGAATAAGCCTCAGTTCGCTCCCATGACTGATAACGATTCCCCGTCCCCCTCATATAACCCCCTTCTTCTCACAGCCATATACCCTGATACGCCAATGGGCCTGGATTGAGTAAACATAATTTTTAAATCTATCCCTAAATAGAAAGCATACTTGAAAGAATGTTTGAAAGAACCTGGGGAGAGAGGAGGGATGGAGGGGAATGGTGAGCATGTGAAGTGGAAATCTCAAAAGAAAAAAAAAAACAGAAAAATGAAAAGACATTCGAAAACGTAAATAAAAACATGCATCAAGGGGAGGTAAGCAAAGAGGAAGGGGGAGGTAACTCCAAACTTCTTCAGAAGACTCTTATTGCTCCCATACGTCCGTGGTTCCGTAATGGTGCGATACTATGCTGGCATCAGATGTGCCGAGGTGATTAGCTCATCATAAACCAACCCGCAGTGACGTTATGGACGCGGGCCCGTTCTTAGGCCCGCCGGGCTTGATACGAGAGCATGGTATGGCGTCAGCCATTAGCCCAGCAGTGGGGAACTCATTTGCTTGTGTTTCAGGCAGATTTGAATTACCTTTTCGCTCCTCTAAATTTGCTTATCACTTTCCGTAGCCGGCCTCTCTCCACGCCAAGAATACACTTGGCCTCACCCCACTTCAGCTTCTCTCTTCCTTGGCTCCGTCTAGCTCCTCATCCAACTCAAGGGCCGTGCTTTGGCCGTTTCGATAAGGAGAACCTTCGATACTGGCCCCCAACGCGAGTACTCACTTCCAACAGCTGAGTTGGTCGATATTGTCAATAAGGCCGTTTTATTTTATTTTATTTTATTTTATTTTATTTTATTTTATTTTATTTTATTTTATTTTCACTTTTCGTAGCCGGCTTCTCTGCAGGCCAAGAATACACTTGACCTCACCTCACTTCAACTTTTCTTCTTCCTTAGCTCCGTCTCTTTTGACGTAGCGGTAAAGAGCACGCTCGATGCTGGTCTTCAACGCGAGAATTCATTTCCAGATGCTGAATTGGTCGACACTGTCAATACTGCCGTTATATTATATATATATACATACATACATACATACATACATACATACATACATACATACATACATACATACATACATACATACATACATACATACATACATACATGTATGTCATTTTTGTGTGACGTCACAATATCGATATCTATTATCTACGATACCAGATGCCCATGAAAAGACTACAGATATAGTAATATCCCGATATATAGCGGATATTTGAAAATATCGACCAACACACGGAGTCTAACTTCTGTCTGTTTCTCTCTGAGCAGCAGGTCTTTGTTCTATCCTCTCGTGCTAATTTGTCTTGCACTGCGGAACATGCATCACCTGTCGGTCTGTCATTGAAGTGGAATGATAGAAACGTTTACTCCAACAGTGACTTCAAATGTTTATCTTCACCCGTCATCACGACCTAGACTGCTTCACACCATCCCTCCTCCCTACCCCTTTTTAATAACACCTTGCGCGCTTTGTAACTGTAAGGCAAAAACACCGTTTAGTCATTATTTGGTTATATGGTTGTACTGTGTTCTATCGTTGTACAGCAGTGTTCCTCTCATTATGTGGTTAAAGAGGTCGTTTCGATACTCCGGCAGAATGAATTAGGTCATATCAGGAGATTTTCTGTTGATGATTAAAGTTTAAAGTTACAGAGAAGTGTAAGACTACATCTACGATTTTTTTTTTTGTTTTTTAAATTGTCCCTAATCCGACTGAGAGCAACTTTTTACAGAACTGTGCCTCGGGTATACTTCGTCAGTTTGTTGAGGGGAAAACCCGTGTTCACTGTTTAGCTAGTAGGACTTTTATCTTTTGATGTCAGTCAAGCAAGTGGCTTCGTATCACAAGACCATGTATTTAACCGATAATCATTAACAGAACGCGTTAAATTATGAAATTGTCCCACTTCCGGCAATCTGCTGGCCAATTTATAGTACAACGTCAAGATAGGTTTTTGTTTTGTTTTTGGTTTTTTTCTTGTAAGCAGGCTGGAGTATCTCAGCAAACAGATTTTTTACTATTGATGAATATCCAGGCTTCACTTCATGTGAAATTACTGAATCATGGACGTCTATTTTTCTGTGCTGAACTTTGACTGTAGTATGACTCTCGTCCACAAAACAAAGTCCTGTTTTGTCTGCAACAGTGTGCCCAAATGCTTACGGCTTTGAACTTAAGAACTGAGGTTGCGAGTTTGATTCCTGCCTCGAGCTTTCCTATAGTTAGACGCTAATAAAATCCTCTTTGACATCATAATGTTGTCATTATCATTATAATTATCATTATCATTATCATTATTAAGCCGTATTCCACGTGAGCACGGATATGTGTGCAGTGACTGCTGAGAGGACTAAACGCGTAAAAAAGAAAGACCAGTCCCCGCGAAAATGCTGTGTTGTCTTCAATGGATGCAGTAAAAATTACACGGTATCATTATTATGTACTTTACATTTTCAAAAACCAAAACTCACAACGAGAGGTTATCGTTACCAGATAGACTATGCAACACAGTAGACAAAACTTAACGGCTCGCAGTATTGACAAGTGAACTTCATGCATTAAGGCATGTCGGATATAAGCAGGAGCGTCATCTTATAGTTATAGTGCCCCTCCCTTTTCCCTCTCTCGACCTTCCTTTTCCCAATCCCTACATCAGAATTTCAGAAAAAAAAACTCCATCACGGAGACAGTGTATTTGTCTCAACCTTGATGGTGCTCGATATCCCATCGTCCCTATGCCACAGTTATTCCTGGTACCTTGTCCCCCTCCCCATTCTCACCCTACCGCACCGACAAACAAACTCACTTTCCCTCATTGGGGGTTTGCATCGAGAATAGCCCAGTTACGGTCTCAGGATTGCTCAGATTTCTTGCATACAACTGGAGGTAACAAATAACACTGGAGTCCGTATCACATGACTCTTCGTACGATCGCTATGGTTTTCTTAGTTTTTTTGTAGGGCATAAATATGAAAAATAGCCTTCAGTGTTGTAGGGAACAATATGGCATGAAACAGCAGTGCTACTGACTGACTAAACCACAAAAATAAGTTTACACTCCCTGACCTCAAATGTTTAAGTGAGATAAGCTCTTTCTTCCTATTTCCATTCCTTCTCTCTTTCTTGCCCTNAGCTTTAAAGTGATCAATTCGTGGGGACGATTTCACCCATAGCTGGAATCCCTTTGTGTAAAGGTAAAAGAAAACTCCCTTTTAATCTGATAATTAATCCAGACTGTCCCGATGCAAGAATTAGACGCGATATCAAACTTGGCTGCTACGGCCACTGCCAGCCAGACCCGATAGCAATCTCTCAGAGAACGGTACCGGCAGATTGCATGAATGGACGGATTCGACTCGAGACGTTTGAACATTCGATTACATTTTGCTGTTGCTGTTTCGAATGGAGCAAAACATCATCTTTGCTTCTAAGTATGATAACAGGAACCTTAAAAGAACGCAGCAAAATATTCTCTGCAAAGATTCAAAATGTTTATTGTCATGATATAAAATATAACGAAGAAAAAAAGTACGCAATATACATTTGAAAAAAAAAAGTACCGTATGTAAAACGTTTATTTTTATTTATCACTATCGTTTGCATTCATAATACGACAGCATAACCTACATCTCAGTCCTGCAAGCTGAAGACTGCATGGAAAGTTGCAACCGAATGAGAAAGAAAAAAAGGATGAAACACTGTCATGAGAAAACATTAACAAAAAACCAAAAAATTAGAGAGCTTTTATTTTCAACTTTGGACCTCTTTCACATCATTTTGGCAGGGATTAGAGAAGCATGAGAATCCAGCATTTCCTAGCGTTACGATCATATTGCACTTTATGAACTAGACATGAAATTCACTTCTGATTCTAGCTTGAACTTACCTTTGCCATTAACGGTTCGTAAGAGATCCGAATTTAAAGCTAAAAAAAAAAAACCTTCATTATGTCCACATAACGTCCATACTGACGTGTCATGCCATGTGTGATACCACATTAAGTCATTAGCCAATACTGACACCATTTTCTTCAGAAGCTGATGATGTTATCGGGATCTCATGTATGGATTCAAACAAGAAGATAATCACAAACCGTCTGTGAGCATGTGAATCTCTTCATATTGGTACATTAGACACGAGCGCATTATTGTTGTCGTCGTCGTCGTCGTCGTTGTCGTCGTCGTCGTCGTCGTTGTTGTTGTTGTTGTTGTTGTTGTTGCTACTGATTACGGATTTATACGTCAGCACAACGATAGGTCTTCGACTGCCTCTCACACAGTGCCATTGGAAAAGGCTGTGGAGCCAGCACACCAGATGCTTCAAGGCTACATATTCAGAGGTAGACCAGACATGGCTCATCAACGCTGTGCAGCGGGGCAGAGCTCATGTCAGTCAATGAGGTATTTTCAGTTACGCCACGTGATCTAGGGATTGCTAGAATATTTTGATAAATGACGAGCAATCATGCATGAGCAGAGCATGTAAACAAACCAACGTGTGAGCAAGAATTCCTGGTCACGTGATGGAGCTGAAAATACCTAATTATCTTTCAAAGCACAGCTAACACAAGTTGTCAAACTTTATTCGAATGTTTTCGATTATTCATATTGTGGTTTGTTGTTTTTTTTAAGAACGCCCATCACATTCTGCTATGGCGTGCCCTGCAGGAAGGCGGCCACATGCAGCCTAGCTTCTCTGAGCTCACCTGGAATTCGAAATCGTATAGCGAAAAAAAAAAGAAAAAGAAAGCAGGAAACCCCTTGTAAAAACCTGGGCTGGTATCTGGCGCATTATCATGGCCCTCAGCGTGTTTGTTTACAGTGTTACCGCGTGTAATTTCACAATCCTAGCCATTAATGAGGGGATAGAGCAGCTGGTCTTTGTCAGGGGCGTACAGCCTGGGCGTGGTGGCCGGGGTAGAGGTGAGGGTGGGATGGGGTGGAGTGGGGCCGAGTTGAAGGATACCACAGTAGATACAGCTTCGGCTTAAAGAAAGTTTGGGGCGAGGGAGGGGGAAGGAGGAGGATCTGAAGGTGAGGAGATATCATGGTACATGTAAACTTCATGGGTTATGGGCTTTGTGTTGGTTTTTTTTTTTTGTTAACCCTCTAGTGCCCAGCGTATCAGATCTGATACATTTCGTGGAACAAAGAAAAAGCAAACCAAGATCATCACCCCACCATGATAGTGTGAAGTCGCATGGGCGGGCATTAGCCTGGATATGAGACTTATAAAGCACATTATTATTATTATTATCATTTTGATGCTTGTTCCAGCATAGTGGATCCAGAAGTGATCCAAAAACTGGAGCTCGGACTTTTTGTGCCATTGTAAATAGGGCTGGGCACTAGAGGGTTAAGAATGTCAAATTTGAAGGCTTATGTTCCGGCTTTGTATCTGGTGTAGCCCAGANGTGTGTGTGTGTGTGTGTGTGTGTGTGAGAGAGAGAGAGAGAGAGAGAGAGAGAGAGAGAGAGAGAGAGAGAAAGTGAGAGAGAGAGAGAAAGAGAGAGAGAGTGAGTGAGTGGGAGAGAGAGACATCACATTGCTATAAATGTTCAGTGCTGAAGTCAAGCCAAAGAAAAGCAAACAGCTTTATTTGCCAGGTTTAATTAAGTTTGACAGGAAAGGAGAATCTGCACATTCCTCTGTCATTATACGCAATGTAATGAAATACTGTTAGTGGCTAGACGCATTCAACAAATGCCAAATTTGGCAATGAGCAAACATTTTGTTACTGGTGTTTAATTAGAAAGTTGATCAAGCATGCACTTTATCTTCATAAACAGGAAATCTCTTTTTGCACGCTTTAATTCTCTACCCATTGAAACCCTCGCGACTTAACAAAGGGGGAATAACTCCGATCCTTCATAAACTCACCCATTACCATCAAGTAAACTTGGGATAAACACAGGATTCCAATGTTGCCCAAAGCCAGATATAAAACAAATTGTGTAGCGTCTGTCAAAAAAATAGCCTCCCTTTAAAACCTCCGCTGAGTAAATTTTCAATAAACATTTATGTCCCCTTGTGCTCCAGTGCCAAGAACACAGTTTCTTCCTCTAGGGTTTACAGTAGAACCTCGATATTACGTATTATCGAGGTATACTTATAACGAGATTCCCCCGTATAATGAAATGTTAGTATGATAATGAATCCATTCATGTGAATTCATACTTACTAACAAGGTACACTTATTAAACGAATCCTTAAGATCAAGGTTTGACTGTATTTACCTTTAGCTTATTTGAATAGGACAGCCCGCTATAAGGCATTATGAATGCTGCCAAACCATGAACCATTCTCTTTACTCCATCCTAGACTGCTGTAAAGATGTAATCATTAATTTGTATAATGGCAGCAATGGATGCGGAACAAATCCTCTAAAGGGCAGTTACTGCCAAACCAATGAGAAGATAATTTCCCTTTACTTGAACTACCACACGTCTTTCAAGAAGCAAATCAGTTCTGATGAGCATTGCGTCTGCGATACATAACTTCATGTGACAACAGTCACAGTTTTGAAAGAGTCACTGCTAGGAGACTTCTTCTTGCAACATGTCTTGAAATGTATAGTCTATATGGGAATTTATCATTGCATAATGAGTTCTGCATGAGAAATACTGTATCTCAAAAGGACAAGTGCTGACAAGCGCTACATTAGTTTGGCAGAAACATCCTTCGTTCCAGCAGGTCTATAAGAGCTTCAGAATGTATTTCTGTATATTGAGTGCTGCACTTGTAGTACCTCACTGGGACAAGCGCCACATTTAGTTTGGCATTTCTTACCGCCAACAGATCTTTAAGAAATTCAAAATTTGTTTCTGGATAGTAAAGAACTGTACGTGTATACTTTAAAGGAACAAGGACCACATTTGTTTGACAGTTATTTCCCCTTCTAATCACCGATAAGACGTTAAGAATTATCATCATTTGGCTCTACATAATGACGAGGGTTGCAGATGTAATACCTCACAGGGACAGCCACTCTTAGATTTTGACATATTTATAGAATCGCTTCTCTTCCTAACCGCCAATAGGACTTTAGGAATGTCGTAATGTGTTTTTACGTAATGAGAGCTGCAGATGTAACACTTCACAAGGACAACCACTCTTATATTTTGACATATATAGAATCATTTCCCTACGTAACCGTCAGTAGTACTTTAGGAATGCCATAATTTGTTTCTGCGTAATGAGGGCTGCAGGTGTAATACCTCACAAGAGCAATCCTCCTATATTTCGACATAAAATCACTTCCCTTCCTTACCGCATTTGTACAGAATGAGAGCTGCAGATGGAATACCTCACAAGGACAACAACCACTCTGATATTCTGATATAGTCAGAACGCTTCCCTTCCTATTATCCTAACCGCCAATAAGACATTTAAGAATGTCATAATTTGTCTCTACGTAATGAAGGCTGCAGGTGTAATACCTCACAAGGGCAAGTGCCATACGGTGCAATAGGATTGCACATTAGTTTGTCTCCAAGAGACATTGCAATGACATTGAAGGTGAAGTTTACTGCCCTAAGATGTACGTTTTTTCTTGATTTTGGCTAATGGTGCTTAGAATGCTGACTCTGTACACAGAGGTGACACATACAACAGATGCATAAAAATTCACCTTCCGGTATTTTTTTCATAACCTCTTTGCCTTATTTATACTACAGGATGCAAAAAACTTGACAAGCACTTACAGCTGGTTCCAGGATGTCGCGAAACACCATCATCGACAGGAGACTTCTCTCAGAACGTAGCGATTAGTACGTAGTAACGCGCAGTTAACGGGCACTATTGCCATAGACAACCCAGAAAATATCAGTGTGGTTCACATGGAGACAATTCAATAATGTTATAAATGCGGTATCATTGACATGGACGTGAAGTTCTAGAACTATATGTACTCAGTGCAGTGCAGCAAAACATGAACAATATCCTCAGGAGGGGAGAAGAAGGGGTAGGGGAAGCCCATGGGCGGAGACACAGTGGTTGTTGAGTAGATTCTCTTATTCTGTAGCATTCATGAGTAGCAGGTAGGAGGACAAGAACTTTTTCTTGATTTTATTTTGGAGGTGAGGGAGAGGGGGTGGAGTGGGGAAGGAGGCTGATGGGGAGGTTACAGATTCCTTTATCTACTCTACTGGAAAAATAGTTACAGTCATCGCCACCACCACTTCCGCCACCACCACCACCACCACCATCATCATCATCACCACCATTATCATGATCATCATCATCATCATCATCGTCATCATCATCTTTGTCATCGTCATCATCAACATCATCATCGCATTCCGTATTGTCATTTCATGGACATCCATTTCGTACTCCATTCAAAATGATCTCATCAGTTCTCTGGTTATCATTAAACACTGTCTCATCGTCATTGTCACTATCATTATCACCGGCATCCTCCTATTCACCATCATCGTCACCAACAACAACAGCGACAACAAAGAGGTCACCTTCAAAGTAACTAATGATAATAATTATCACAAGTCTCCTATTAGGGCAGTGCCCTCTCACATGACCTTATACAGTTAGCACCATTTACAGGCTAGATCACCAAACAAAAAATTCTCAGCTTCATGAGAAGCATATCGTTTGTCCCCGCATAGGACCGGTGTGGCATCACAAAGTGTCTCCTCTGAAACGTGTTCCCCCGGTCACTTTGTGATATTACAAAGTGTCCCCCCGGTCATTCAGTGATATCACATTGTGCT